>OX457024.1:80521180-80584548 GCA_949752745.1 Protula sp. h YS-2021 | reverse complement strand
CGTTTTCACCCTACTGCCATTCAATGATCAATCCTGTCAACGCCCCAGTTATCAATTTAAATAGGTTTTTTTTCATATTTTATTATATAAAAGTGTTGAAATAAATGCAAGCAATATTTTAATCAGTAACTTATAGCTCAGCACCTGCATGAACGGTTTCGGTGCTGTTAGTGTATACTTCGGGTGTTCGTAACAACACACTTGTGTTACACGCTGTTCGTGTTGAAGTCTTATTGGCTGGATTTATTATTTGCCGTTTGCCACCCCGTAATGTTTGAATTTCGTACGTTATAATATCATTTACAAGAGAGTGCTCTACATCAGTTTTACCAGTGCACGTAATTGAGAAAAATTGCAACAGTTCCATCTCCTTAAACCTAAAAAAAAACTCATTTTAAAATAATAAGTACTAAGAGAGGAATAATAATAATTATCATGCAAGCAAAACAAATTGATTAACGAATTAGCGACACATGTGATAAATCCTTTGTACAGTTTTCATACAGTAACAGAAACAGATTACAGCGGCAAAATTATTCCCTGACGCTCATCATCAGACAAGAAGAAAATATGAAAGATAACATAGAGAAACATAAAACTTACATTCAAGCTAAAAGGCCACGGTTTCAAGTTTGAATATAAATTACGAATCAGGGACTAACAGGAAGAAAGTGGGCAAAAATGTTGAAACAAAAAAAAATATTATTCATTGTAAAACATTATCAAAGAAAGTTAGTTCCGAAATAAGCTGAAACGAATGGCTGACAATTGTGATCGTGGGGAGGACGCATGAGGTATTACGAAATTGGCAGTCCCAGAACGATCAAGATGATTCGGCGTATTCAAAGCGTGGAATTGTCGCAAAGCAGAAGCTTTTGGGAATAAGAGAAAAGCAAGCAACTGAAGGATTTTACACCTTGCAGTTCTAATCGAAGAACAGGCGAGAGAGTCCATAATGATGGCCCCTTTTGGAAAAAGTGGCCGGTTCAAGAGTCTCAAGAAGTTAATGTTTTATAGGAAATTCTGAAGATTTTCGATTAGCTGACCATGAGATCTTGTTCCTCCTGATATTTTTAGCTATGAAGTCATCATCGTCGTTTTATGACGCCCTAAAATTGTTAATTATTTCGATACCGGTGCTCGTACAGCTTTAGAAGGAAAAAAAACATCATGAGATAATTGCATCATCGTTGGAGAGACATTGCACTGCTCTTTCAAGCATCAATGGCGTCATGCAATATGTCCAACAAATATGCTACCAAGTACACCAGATCAACAAGCCTTTAACATCAAACTCACAACCAGAAATGAAATGGCTTACACCTGTGTGAGTTCATCAAATTCAAAGTACTCCTCTTCATGCTGTAAAGTTTGTCTTGTTAGTTTATTGATTTTCATATGGGTTGAGTTTGTTCCCGGACAATCATATCAAGTTCCAGATCATATAAGAGCTAACAATAGATTACATCAGAGAGATTAACATAGAGTTTAAACACCTAACTTGGTTTTGCTTGAATTTATGCAAATTGTTATGGCACTACAAATTTCTTTTTCTTTGCGTAAGCATAAGTACACAGCTGTTCATACATGCGACCAAACTTTGGTTAAAATTATAAATCGTCATACTTGTAAATCTAAGCTTACAATGTTTTAGCTAAAAATTGTACAGTGATACTTATATACTGAGGACCAAAAGAGAATGTGCAAACCATTTAAATTTATGTATTTCCACTGTATGTATTGCTGCATTGAAATTTTCAATGGAACTGTAACTGGAGTTGTATCAAGATCCCACAAATCTGCAAAACTGAAAACTTCACTGTCTTTCAATTTAGAGATACAATCGTTTGTAGACAACTCAGATTATAAGAGTTCATGAAGTACAGTTAACCGAGCAATGTGTCAATATCGCGTGCGTTGCAAAGGGTTTGACCTGTTTGAACTCGACGTTGTGTTGAGCAATTTTGTCGATTGATTCTCCAATGTCGGTAATACTACCACTGTTCGATTAACGCTTGTCGAATTTTTGCATTATGTCTCGGAAGATGGTTTCTCCCCAGAGGTTTCCAGTGGATTCCTATATGGATAATAATATGGTGGTCTGATACTGTAAACTATCTCTAGCAATATGTGTTCGCACGTGATCTTGTATAAACATTGTGTTATTGCTAGATATAGGGCCCCACTTGTCCAATAAGTACGATGTCGGTACACCGACTTGCTGTCAGATTGCGATCAATGATCAACAGCTGCGACCTCCAGCTGAATTTTATTGCACCAAAAACCGTGCCTGATCCGCCGCCAAATTTGTCAACTTGGGAAACGAACTGGTTGCGTCATAAACAGAATACAATGGAAAACATCACTTGCAAGCACTTGCTATGGGGTCAGACCCTCCTTAGTTTGCGTTTCAGTTGCTGTTTGGAACCTCTTATGCAAATGGATAAGTCGCATCTTGTCTCGATCTTGCGTGGCCTACCACTTCAGGACTGATTTATTGTGCTTGCTGCTTCTTGGTGTAGCTGTTACGAACATTATCGCAGCCTGGGTATACTGAGATCTGTTAGCAATCCTGTTCACAGATTTTCTGCCTCCAGCATGCCAATAATCTGCTGATGATCATTTCTGAGATGCTTAGTTTGCGTGTACAAAAAGCTTTCAAAAAGACATATTTCCAATCTTTCAAGAACTTTGTATTGATGGTGAAAACATAAGTACAGTAGTGATCAAACATTAGGCAACATTGTCAATTTGATCACAGTGCAAAAACGAAATATTTCCATGTTTGCAATGCCTAAAAAAGATGTTAATTGAAGTCAAGGCTCAAAACTAGGAGACAGTCTAATGTTCGAAAGTTTAGAATCCAGACATTTATATGTTCTAAAATAAAAACTTACTATATATTTTCATTTTTCGCCAGTGTATGTGTGCTATTTACTAGGTGTTGAAAATGTAACAGACATATTTTCTTGCTTTCATTTGACAGATGCACGTATAATGGCCTAATGACTAGACAAGGAGCTGATATAGTCAAAATATAACTGGCATTTTTCTGAGTAATTTTTGCTGTTAACAGCCATGGAACTGATAATATTCTTTCAGTTTAACTGGCATTTTTCTAAGTATCTTTGCTGTTAACAATTATGTGAACAGTCGAAGTTAAGCATCCGCCAGATACGATTTTCTCTTCTTACGTTGTTGAACTGATCTAGAATTAATTTGGTATTACAATTTTCAATAATGTCTTTGAACCCTTTATCTTTAACTGGCTTAACTCTGTTCCACATCCACTTGAAACAAAGTAAAGAAATTAGTTTATTGCCAGTAGTACTCGTATTCCTTTTTCGATATAATAAAAATGTCAGATGCTCCATTTAATCCAAGTTTATTTAACTTTACATTCAATTTTCCAAATCAATTTAATTACTATATTTGATTTTATCTGACGAATTAGCTATGGTTCTATACATTTTTATTCACTCAGATAAAAATAAAAACTAGACCGTTTTAACTACTGAGCAGCGAAAATTGCACTTGGAGCCACCAAAAATACGATTCTGAACTCTGAACATTCAAAATTGAGCATGAACTACGAGATTAAGGCCGGCAAGGCACATCTTTCTTATCGTCTTAAGACCCAAAGCCCTGCAAATAAGCTCAAAATCGTTCTTTCTGTCAAAATCGCTCTACCTATTTTTGGAGATAGTTGACCATGATCGAATAGGTCAAGGACACCAAGGTAGCTCTTACATAACATCTTTTAGGCCCAGACGGTGGAAAATAAACTTCTCATTTCCAGATCTTGGACATTGACCATAACCGATGAGGTCAAGGTCACCGCGGTACCCCTTGCATGTAGTCTTTTAGGCCAAAAGAATAGAAAATAAGCTCAGAACAGCTCTATCTCTAACCGTTTTCGAAATAATGGCCAATTTTAGACTTTTTACATTGACCATAACGGAGAAGGTGAAGGTTACCGAGTAACCTCTTACAAAATGTTTTTAATCGCGAACGATCAAAAATAAGCTCAAAATCGCTCTATCTGTAACCCTTTTCGAAGTAATTGTCAACTTTCAGTTTTTAGCATCGACCATCACCAAAGAGGTTACGGTTACAGAGGTACCTCTTGCATGTAGTCTTTTAGGCCCAAAGGGTCGAACATAAGCTCGAAATAGCTTTATCTATAACCGTTTTTAAGATAATATACAGCTTCCTGTTCATGGCCTTGACTATAACGGAATAGGTCAAGGTCCCGGAGGAACCACTGATGTATCGTCTTTTAGGTCCAAACAGCTGAAAATAAGCTCAAAATCTCTAACCGCTTTTTTTTTGAGATAATGGCCAATCGTTCTTTAAGGTTAAGGTAAGAATATGAGGAATTTCTTGGCGTCTCATCATCCTCTATCAGTGAGCCAAATTTATATATATATATATATATATATATATATATATATATATATATATATATATATATATATATATATATATATATATATAAAAGCTATGTTCAGATTAAAGTTGAAAGAGAAGTTGAAAGAGAAACTGAAATTAAATGCGGGGAAAACTATGTTTACAAGTTATACGCGAATGCATGCATTTTTATTTTTTAATGAACTTGATGAATATTATCATTAAAATATACGTAACTAATTTGAATGTATAGAACTTCATCTAAGACATAATTTAGTCTATTAATTTCAATGTAATTACAATAATTACACTCTATCCACAGTCAGCTTATTTAAATATTGATTTCAACGGCCAAAATTATTTCAGAGGAATATTCAAGTGATGTTTTTCAGCCATTAACTGTCTTATGGTTCATTTTCAAATCAACCCTTCCACCTTGAAATAAAACAAGTTAGGATTACATTTGTAAAAGATCAATCATAACAGCAATAAAAGAACATTTCATCACTGTCAACTAGACAAACTTATGTTTTATATTTATTTAAAATATATTTATGAATGGATACATTTTGTGTGTTTGGCAGCAGTGAAAGAATGAGAGTATTCAAAACTTAAAACGTTACCTTGAAATCGTCAGATTTTCGCGAGTCTCACTGGTATATCCATCACCAAGCCAGAAGATAATTCATAAACGTGGAAATTGCGTAAATTCTCCATGTATATGAATGCGATATGAATGTCATCATAAACTGAACCCTCTTTCAGCAAAAACACCTCTAGTATGGATGGATAATTTCTCGCTTACACGAAGCACCAAATTTGTATGTTCCAAAAGCCAATCCAGAACATGCATGAAACGGTCAATTGCAACAATTGCAATGAGAGTAAATTTTAAACAAAAGGTTATTATATAATATAGTCTTGAAAAAAAAAAACAAATACTGATGCAATTTTGTTTGTTAACTGGACTGTATCGTTGTGAGAACTTACAACTCTTAGATAACACTAGAGTTTGATTTCTTAGCAGTTTATCAAGTTGTGTATATCATATTTCAGTACCAACCTAAGCGAAGTTCTCATTAATGTCACACACGAAATGTTGATAACAGGTAGTATGGAGAAAATTAAATGGAGAACTAGAACTGAAAAAATATCGCACAAACCCACACATTTGCCAAAGACATTCTAATATTACAATAACAAATCATCAAGAAATATAATGACTTGATGCCGCTGAAATAAGATAAGAAGAGACGCGTACGTTTCATCCCTGAACCATCAACATGTTGGATATATTCGAAATTTGTCACAGTTATGAGACGGCTATCCAAACCTTTTCATGAACAAGACATCGGTTGATCCTGCCTCACCATTTTGAGTTGACCCTAAGTTTATTAAAATTTTGTATTCAACAGGACCTAAAACATTTAAATGCATATTAAATACCTCAGGCAAATGCAACTATAAGTGTAAAAGGATATGTATCTGGCTAATATTACACATGGTAACATTATTTTATCTTCGGAATTTATCTTTTTTCAGTGAACATGCTAAGTTTACTTTGACTTGATGCCTTAAACTCTTTCAATTGAGGCTCACAACTTTCTAGTTCTGTGCCTTAATTTGCGACCACAGTTTCGATCAGAGTAGTCACAAGTTTTGCATTTTTACAACTATCCTTAATTGTATGTGTTTCTTGCGCAACAAACAATTCAAGGAATAATATGAGAATGGTAGGGAATATCTGTCGAGTACTCATTGTTCTAGTCGTGCAAACTATATTTCAAATAATGTATTTCCTTCAGTCTACTGTGCACTACTCTCCAGATTCTAGATATGACTTATGAAAACAATCTCCAAGTTTATTTTTACGTGTTATGTATAATCGAGGAACATATCTGGTACAGATCCACGAGGAGAAGTCATTACTCATGACATAGATTAATATCATACACTATACAAGACAAGGATTAATGGATAAAATTTGCCTGTGTGATATTTAAAGCATAAATTAGCTATACAAAAAATGTGACATTGCAATGAAATTCTCAAAGTTCACAAAATACCTCTTTTGTTAAGAAAAAATTACTTCAGTCGTTCCCATTCAATCTGTATGCTTTGGCATTCGAACATACTTGTTTAACTATACATCTTTGTGTGTATATTTTTACATATTTCATATTTATTATTTCTTCACTTGCATTATGCAAACCTATAATCTATAACACAGTAAAAATCACCTGGCTGTAAGAGGTTTTAATTCTAAATATAGAGAAATTAAATATTTTTTCAAACATCAAACATGAATTACCAATGAACACTCGCTGAACTGATATTACATTATGGAATTCATAAGAAATACGATACCCAACCTTTTTGTATGCCTCGTGTTTATACCATGGCATTGTAATGCTTGCTTTCATGGTTCGTACGTGAAATCGTGTCTGGGAATATGACACCAAAAGCTTGATTAACATATGCGGAAGACCGATGTGAAAACTAATTTTGTATTTTAGGAAGGAAGTAATGGCAATGGGGCGCGCTCATGATTGTAATGTTATGTGAGTGTAGCTTTTATGAATAAACTGCTATGGAAAGACGTACAAGAATTATGACGGTTATATAAAAAATCATTAAATTTATAATTAACCTTGTTTAACTTTAATTTAAATCGGTGAAAAAGGCGAACTATTGTAATAATAAGAATATCAGATAACTTTCTCACACATATATGACATACAGTTGCAATATTAAAGTTACTTTTATTATAATATTTCGGTAACTTTAGCTTTATGTCATGCAAAATATTTTGTATAACAAACATTTTTATTACGTCATATCTTCAATGAATCGTCAATTATATCGTTTATGCCATTGTCACACATCATTAAGGAATGGCAAGTAGTATAAAGTTTAAAATTGTAGGTTTTAATGAATATTTTTTCCTTTTTTTCAATAAAAGAATTACATCAAATGTCAAATAAACTGTATCCTACATTATATTAGAATTGCTTAATCTGTAGTTCTTTCTTGTATGATGTACACTAATTAAGTTAGAGCGATAACTTGCAAAAACATCGCACATTACAACAGTTATTCAGGACTGAGAAAAGTCCTATTTGATATGGCATTTTAGGCTGCATGCTTATAGCCGTATGTATAAACAAACATCCAAACAAACAAATGAGACAACAGAAAGAAAAAACAACAGTTCACACAGAGAGATACAAGGTCCAACTGCACACTCATGAAAACACGTATATTTTTACTGACCTGTACTCTTCTGTTCTTCATAGTGGCCACGGTAGCCCTTTCTATTTCATAATACAGTGCGTTTCATAAGTTTTGACTATTTTGAAAGAGGGAGATTTGGGCAGGAAAAATATCACAATAATTTGTTTCATTACACGTCTTAGCAGATATGATATGCAGTCAGCGATTTCTCCATTTTAGAAAATTTTGCCAAAATGGAAAATCTATATTCTTTTTACTTTAGGGACGCCAGTTTGTAAGGGCAACTATAAAAACAGTGTTCCCAAAATTTTTTGTGGCATTGTAACTGAAAATGTTTCAGCTACTGCTAGTCCTGATTTATTTCATTTTGAATAAACTAACCACGCCCATCTATCTAAAAAACTTTCTTGATTCCGTATTTCAATGCGAATTCACCAAAAGCCAGTCAGTTATGTGCAGTACTAACTCTCTCTCTCTCTCTCTCTCTCTCTCTCTCTCTCTCTCTCTCTCTCTCTCTCTCTCTCTCTCTCGCTTTATATATATATATATATATATATATATATATATATATATATATATATATATATATATATATATATATATATATATATATGTGTGTGTATATATATATATATATATGTAGACAACAACAGCGTGTGAGAGTGTGTGTGTGTGTGTATAAAACAAAGGTTGATTTATATGTCGCGCCGACTTTCCAAGTCTTTAGCAAATTGGTTTTTTTACTCCAGTTTTATTCCTGCTTCCGTAAATTCTTCTGTTCATTGCTTTTTTATTCAATCAGTTGCTGCCACGCTATTGTAGCAGCGAGGATGTTTGCTTTATGTGTGCACTGTAAGCTACTTCAAAAGTCACAAAACAGATAATTAAAGATAAACGGAGAAACTCTAGAATCAACAGTTTACTTGCTTTTTTATGTACTTAGCAAGGCACACTCAAACAGTGACAGCATGTCAAATGTTTTAATTTGTAATACTGATGCATTTAACAGACACTGTTTAAAACTGCTTTTATTTGAAATCCGTACCGCAGCTCCCATAACATTCACAATGTACTGACATTTTCTCAGGTAGCTTTTGCTATTAATAACCATGGAGCTGGTTATTTTATCTAAATTTAACTGGTATTCTGCATCTAATAATATTGGCGATCCGATTGAACTTATTATAATGTCGAAGTCAAATACAAGTATCCGTTGGATACCATTCTTTTGTTTAACTAAGAATCAACTTGCTATCATAATTTTCAATAATTTCATTTTTCTTGAATTGACCTATTCCCTACATACCACCACTTGAAGCGAATTACGGAAAATTGTTTGTTGCATACCTGTAGCACTCAGATTCTCTTTTCCATCAAATGGAAAAATGTAAAATCATAGTGCATTGCCTTAATATATGTTCTATATTTTGGAAAGCGAAGAACTATTTATAAGAATCTATAATAATATGTTTAAAGATCTCGAAACAAACCTTAGATCAGAATGCAGGTGAATTCAAGGATGTTTACTTCTCCATTTATTAACACCGGTGATAATAACAATTATAATAATATTTATTTAATTTGTTCACTATCCCTTAACTATGATTCAACCATATATTTGAATATGCATTAATAGTTATTCATGCTTATATTCACCTGCTATCTTCTCAATATCACTTAAAGCGTTTGTTCGCACACTGACTATGAGAAGATAACAAGGGCTTAACAATGTAACACGTTGTTTACAAATTTTGGAACAGGGGATTATCGTTTAAGGATAACGGCGGCCTCACTAACCTCTTCAGCTTCAGCTTCCTTTACCCCGTCTTCTTTCTCCCATGTTACAGGGAAAAGTTATAGCGGAGGAGTGTTTTGCGAAACTCTCGACATTTAAGGCAATGTTTACCACACTTCCACCACCACACAGATGCTCTGACATTTGTTGCTATCAAAAGGCTGCCGTAGGTCTTAAGTTTAGACGAAAAGATGCAATGAAGTTCGGGGAAAAATACTTTTGTAGAGTCTCCAAAATACCGTCAGTTTCCGGTATATGTTCAGTAAGTTCAACACCAGTGCCTCTACGGTTAAGTGCATTACTTTTGCATTTAATGTGTAAAAAAATTCTGGATATCCGGTCTTTTGCGGTCTTCTGCAGTAGTATTTGTAACGAGCTGTAGAAGTACTGCAGAAAAGTATGGAATGGTTGTTGTGGGTCCTTTCCGATGTTCTAACGTAAATATCTCACATATTTTCAGTATATTGTTTTTGACTAGATTTTGCTATGATTGGACACTATTTTTGTCACTCTGTACCACACATAACTGAAACATTTCTTGAACTCAGATACTGTGTTGTGACTATTGATTTTGGTGACTCAGTTTTTTATCTGCAAAATTTAATGGATGATTCGTTTAATTTTATTTGAATGTATGCCTCTGTTTAGATTTTTTAAGTTTGCAAATCGATTTTTATATCTTAAAAATTAATTTTTGCAGCATAAAATATATTATTTATAGCAAAATATAAAATACTGAGATTTATGGAATGCCATTTTTACATTTTTTAGGTAATTATTGACATCAAGAATTAACGGTTGATCTCAAAAAATTTTTTTAATATAAAGATTTATTTTTTGCTATATGTAATTATATTTTGATATCTCTAAATGTATTCTTGATCTCAAAAACCAATTCTTATTATCAATAAATATTTAGAGATATAAAAAACATTTATTGATTTATCGATTTCAAGAATGATTTAGTGATCTCTAGAATTTTTGTTAGATAGTCAAATTTAGGTTTTGATAACAAAAAAAAACGAAATATTTAATAGCAAAATCTCAATTTTGAGCTTAATAATTTATGTTCTTTTTATTCATATCAAGAATGTCTTTTGGGTGACATTATTTTAGAATGACTTTTTTATTACATATTTTGAAATCTGCAAATGATTTTTTGATGTAAAAAATTAAATTTTTGATCGAGACCGGAAACAAAATTAAAACATTAAACTCGTGTTTTTCGGAGACAATTTTCTCAACGTATGCATTACAACTAACTGAGTTATTTTATGTTTTATCTAGGTATAAAATACAACTACGTATTTGTCATTTATTGACAAAACTGTACATGCAGTCTCTGGCGTTAACATCACATAATAACATACTAGATTGTGGATAAAACACACCATATCGCGGGTGGTATCACGCCGCTACAATCTCTGGTGACAACACGAATAACACAATCACAACTAAACCAGAAACTATGGAGGAGGTTTCGAATGTGGAGGAAAACGACAATTTTTAAAATTAAATGTTGCTAAAACACGTCTGGTCATAGGCGAGCTCAGCTAAATGAATGAAAACGAAGGTGAAACAAAGTGCAATTTATAATTAGAAATGTCACAATGACGAAACGGCTTATGATCTGGGTCAACATCACCGTGTTATTTACTTTAAGTTATTTGTAGATACGCAGCATGGGAAAACACCTCAGTTATTAAGTAACCTGCCACGCCGGCATCCGACGCCACAAAAATGTTTTAAGCCCGCAGTCTAATAATGTTGTTTAAATTCAAAAGCAAACATCTGTGAATAAAAAATGACCTGTGCTTTTTGATATCAAGAATTAATTCTGATATCTCTAAATGTATTCTTAATCTCAAAAAATAATTCCTGAACACATAATTCTTGATATCAAGAAGTATTTAGAGAAATAAAAAACATTTGTTGATTTCAAAAAGGTTTCAATGATCTCTATCGAAAGTTAATTTTCAGAGAGCAAAAGTTCAAATCTTGATAGCAAAAACAAAATATTTGATACAGAAGTATCTCAATTTTGAGCTCAATAATTTATCTTTTTTTCATTCATATCAAGAATTTATTTTAGAAGACATCATTTCAGACTGACTTTTTCATTTTATATTTTGAAATCTGCGAATGATTTTTATCTGAAAAAAAATTTTTGATATCAAAATATCAGTCTGTTTTCTATTTAAATTCAAAAGCAAACATCTATGAATAAAACAATGATCTGTCCTAATCAACAGAACCTTACTTTTAATTTTTACTGCGAAAAAAAAGAAGCAATTTTTTAGCTCAGGTTTTTATCTCCAAAATTTAATTGACAATTCGTTAAATTTTATATGACAACGTGCCTCCCTTAAGATTGTTTTTAGCTTGTAAAATTGTTTTTTGATCTCAGAAATAAATTTGTGCCATCTAAAGTTCATTTATTGATAGAAAACATAAATTAATGGGATTTACGTTGATTTATTGATATCTTAGCATGTACTTACAGATTTTCTTCTTTTGCGTCACTCCCCCAGCTTTTCCTCAGTGGACTTCTCCACCTCCGGGTGGTTTCGCCGCTTTCTAGTTCAGACTAGTTTTGCGGCGCGGGGCTACGACAGCGGGCCCTTGCTGTCGCATTACTGGGGTCGTCGGCACGCTCTGCTGTTGACCATCTCTTCTCTCGGCCGCGTGTGTACATCACGGTAATTATACTTGGGGTCGGGTCGTCTCTCTTAGGTTGAGCAATCTTTGCTACTTGTCCAGTTAGTCTCTCCAAGCTATCCTAAGTCACTATATTGCTACCACTGCACTGCTCCACGTTAGTCACTGCGCGTTTGCTACTGCTACACTGCTCATCCTGGCCAACGCTGCTACGCACGGAAAGCAATGTTCACTGCGGTTAGGCGACTACATTGCTACTGCTGCACTGTTCATTGTGGCTAACACTGTTACACACGGATAGCACACGGACATTATTCAAGCTGCCTTTACTGTGGCCTCTGCCTGTGACCATTGGCAAAAGCAACATCCATAGCCAATTTGACTTCATTCTGCAGCCTCTTCACATGCCTTCCTAAGTATTTTACGGGTTTTACCTGTTATGCCCAGGATCTTACACATGCTCCACACCGATTGGCACACGAACCCTCTGCAGCTTACTTCTATTGGTATATACCAAACTCTCCAGCCCGCCTCTTCACAGTCGGCTTTGAGACTTTCATACCTGCTTCTTTTTCTATACTCGGTTTTCCCACGGTATGGTCAGCTCGATCATGATCATTTGCTTCGTGCTGCGTGACCACACTACTATGTCGGGCCTCAGATTTGTGATGCAAATGTCCCCGGGGAACTGAAGCGGGCGTTTCAAGTCTACCCTCATCTCCCAATCTGGGCCTGTTCCTAAAATGCCAGTCGGTCTAGTTGATGTCGCTCCTCTTGTCTCTCCAGCTTTTACAAAATGAGTAAATGTGAGTCCTGTGCTCTTAGAGCTCTTTTGACTCTTCACCACTGGTTCTAGTGTGCTTGCTATCTCTCCTATCACATGTCATGCCGCCAACGGTATCTTCCCTGGGTCAGCGTTACCTTGCAGGTTGACAGTATGTGTTCCAGTGTGCACCTTTTAATGCATAGACGACACTCATCACTTTCTGTTTTATACTACCTCTTGAGGTTGGCCGGTGTGGGTTATACATCATAGATGCTTCTTAAGAGAAATCCCAACCGTAGTGTCTCTTTCTTGAGTATGTCTATCCTCGCCAGCCTTCTGGGTGTGACTATTTTGATATAAAATCAACATTTAATGTTAAAAGAACATTCCATTATTCTCATTAATCCAGTTTTATTGACTGGTCACTTCTGACGTTGAAGTAATACCTATGATTTTATACGTGTGCTATTCGCTAAGACCGAAACAAATTTATACTCTCGCTTTACCGAGCAACCTTTCCTCTTTAACTAAGGTATTATGGGTTTTACAGCGAAATAACGATGCTATGTTACTTTGTTTGCCACACTCTTTGCGGTTAACGCTATGATTTATTGTTTCTCTTGTTTTAATGTATCACGGTGTGTTTACCTATTGAAGAATCGACGAAAGAATTCTTAAATGGTTTTGTGCGATATTACTTGAGTTATCAGAATAAAATATTATTAATATTTAGAAATAGTTCCGCTACCAACGAATTGCGACTTACATGTAGTAACCCATATATGATATAAATGTTATTTACAAAGTTGTCATGAAAGAATATGTTGCAGCTTAGAACATCTGTGTTGTTTGTATTTTCACCCACATGTGGGTAAACGGATAAAACTTGAAATGAAATTAAAATTATTTAAGCAAAATGACAAACTTCATTTTCCAAACAACAACATATCTTATGCACATGTATGCCATTTGATTATTTTATTGAACTTGTTGAGTATTATCATATAGATATGCATGCACAGATCGTGGTCCACAAAAACATATCTAACACCATTTATTTGAACGTAACTTAAATACTGAGCCAATTTCAGCTTTGAAATGTAAGATTTAGACTAGCTAGCACATTCTATTATTGGTTGTGTTAAAGTAAAACGACTCTCATACAAGAAAATACACATGAATTATACCTTAAAATTTCATTTAGAATATTTATAATTTTGCACTCTCACAATTTCTCAAGTAATATATATATATATATATATATATATATATATATATATATATATATATATATATATATATATATATATATATATACATTAACAATAGGAAGATATTTACCATATACGTTATTTTGGGTAAGCTGCCTCGAACAATTCCTCCATGGATATTTTTACACACAAACTCATTGATTAGCTATATCAATTGTCAGTCGTACGTTGCACGTTGCACAAAATATCTAACCGCGGGTAGGCTTTTGTAATATTTCTTTTAAAGGCGATACCAGTGGGAGGGATTAAGTTAAGATACTTTCAAAGGATATTGTCCAGATGTTAAGTTTCTATTGGGATAAGGTCTCGGGAGTGATTTATTTGGAGGAGGGTAATATTTCGTAATATTGTTAGAGGAAAGTTGTCGGAGAAAATGTCCGAGGTGAAAATAATTATTGTGTTTCTATTAACATCCTACAAGCTGTATGTTCAATGTGCTGTGATGGTTGACGTTTATATACAACGAACGTGCAATGCGAAATGTGTTATTTTGAGACAGCTAATGCTCTTGCGATTATTAATACCCTGCACAGTATGGTCCAAACATCTCTATCAACAAACGTCGTTTCAGAAACTATTCATACCTCATTCAGTTATCGTCTGGCTCATTTTCTATCCTATGTGTTGGGCTTTTACACACAACAACAAAAGCGCGGCCTGGTTGTAGAAATCGCAATATGTTCTTCTTTCATAACTTTTTAATTAGAATTTTTATTACTTACACTTGAAAAACAGCTTAACGAGGATACAACTGAACAGATGCGTCACGGTGCACTTCACAAGGAATAAGTGTTCAACAAAATATCGAGTTACATCACTCAATAACGAAGGTGTCTGTTGTTTGCTTTGATAGCTGAGTGCATCTGCTCCTCATCAACGTAAGTAAATGCTGCATGTAGAAACTAGGCATACGGTGTCACTCCTCCACTAGCGTTTGGCGTAGCTGTGGTAAAGTAAACGGGTATTAGGTCTTCGACGGACAGTTCGATCCAAAGCATCCCAAACGTATTCTATGGCTTACAGATCGGGTGAAAACGCAGGCCAAGCCATAGTATCAATTCCACTGCACTGGCTCGAATGCAATCCATCCACTATCGTATGAGGATCGGTCGGTCTCATATATGCAGGCATCGATAAACGTTCATCAGAGAAATCGCGACAAAACGTGATTCGTCAGCAAAAAGAACGCTATTCCATTCAGTATGTGCCCAACTAACGTAATTGGCTGACCATTCCACCCTCGAGCGACCTCGGCGTCTGATCGCAGTTAAAGACATTCGACTATATGTAAGGCTACGTCGAATACCGTGCTGGTGAAGACGCCTTCTTACTGTTTTTTCACCAGTTTCTTTCGATCGGGTTCAGATGCGTTGATAGCAAAACCTTTACTGTGTGTTTAACTTTATGCCATGCGTGTTGTTCATACTACCCCAGACACAAACATGTGTGAAATTAACCGCGTGATTAACGTGATTCTCATCACACAAATAAAAGGTAAGAAAAAGCATACAAGGCTTCCTAAAACACCAAAAAGGTACGCTGCAAAATCAACGAACGTTTATTTTGTTGCTGAGTACATTTATAAAGCATCAGCTTAAAAGAAAATGTCATACACATCAAAAGGAAATCGGTTCTGTTTCATTCTATTTTATAAAAGCATTTATGCTTTTGTGTAGCACTTTGAAAAAGATAAATTCAAAATCCTCTTTTATAATCTACACTTCATTGAAATGTTTCACATTTACATAATTTGCAAAATGCATGTACGTCAACTGCAAAAGGTGTTTTGAGATATATATTTAAGGGATAATTTATGTATTGACCAACAGTGAATACAAAGCAAAAATTAAGCAAAGTTTACAATGTTACCTTGCAATTGTCAGATTTATCTGATTTTCATCGGTACTGTCATTACCGAACCAAAAGAAGATTCAAAGACATGAACATTGCGTTAATCCTTCACGTACATGAATGCGAGTTGGCTTTCACCAAAAGTACTTCTAGTATTGATGGATCATTACTTGCTCAACTGCATGCAACAGCAAACTGGTAGGTTCTGAAAGCAAATCAATAAAACATGAGATTAATAGCTAAATTATAATTTGCCCACTATAGAAGAAATTGTTCTATAGTCATGTTATCATAATTAAGCATGCTATATACGCAAAAATGGTGCAAAAATATTTAGTTCTTTATAGTTAGATGCTAAAACTTAATTAAACTTATATGCATGACTGCATGACGATGAAGTAAAATACACAGAGACACATACGTTTCCTCCTTAAATCCTCTCCAAGTAGGGTATATTCAAAATCTACCACAATAATCAGACGACCGCTCAAAGATAGTCATGATATCACCAGATATCACCAGATCCTGAGTGACCATCTTGATCTGACGCGATAATGATCGAAATCTTGTCACCCATAGGGCCTAAAGCACAGTTATTGAAATTCAGTAATTCAGTAATTCAGATTTTAAGTCAATCCGTCAAAAAACTGATAAAACTGCATGCTACGCAACATTTTCTTTCCTACATTTTACCTTGACTTAATGCTTTAAACTATCTCAACTCACACTCACAACTTTCTATTTCTTTGCTCTGATATGCGACCACAGTTTCCATAAGTGAATTCACAAGTTTTATATTTTCACATCTTTCCTTAATTGTATGTGTATCTTGCGCAACAGCCAATTTCAGGAATAATATAAGAATGATAGGGAATATAGGTTAGGCTCTCATGGTTTAAGTCGTGCAAGATTTATCCTTTATGACTTGATGCTTTAAACCCTCTTAACTGACGCTCGCAGAGTTTAAGTGACCAGAGTTTCAGTTTGAGAATTCATGAGTCTATATTTTCACACATATCTTTAACTCTCTGTTTATGTTGCGCAAAAGCCAATTCGATAAAAATGTAAGAATGGCAAAAGTGTTTCGAATTCTCATTGCTATGGCATTGTAATTGTTATCTCCAACAATGTATTTCTTTAAGGCTTTCAAGATTTATGGAAACAATCTGCAAGTTTGTATTTAAGTGAGGAAGCCATCGTGTGGATATATATTCAGAAGGCAAAACTTTGCCTATTGGTCCATACCAATATTACATACTACAATACACTGTTGAATAAATTTGTTAATGTTTGAGATTTTGAATGTGCAGGGCCAATAAAAGTGCAAAAAGAGCTGTACTTTTGAGACTAAAATTGTATTCTTGCAACAATTATTAATTAGCATAATTTTGCAAATAAACATTCAGTGTATTGGTATATTATGACTTTTATAATTCATTTTACTTAAAAAGCCAAAGAACACAGCAAATGATATGTTACGTTTATGTGTTTTTTCTTTTACAATGAGACTTTTATGGTTTTTTGTTCTTCACTGAGCAACATAACATGATTATGCTGACTTATATGTATGGAAGACCAATGTGAGAACTAATTATGCACTTTAGAGATGGTATAATATCCTCCAAGGCACATTTATAAGTGTGTCGTTATGTGGCTGCATCCTTTAAAAATAAACCAATATGGAAAGATACACGAAAAAAGTAGCAGAGTGGCTATAATAAGACCACAGAGTAACTTTCTGACTTTCCAATATATATATATCCTTATTACAGTATTGAATTTACCTTATTAACTTTTTCCTATAAAAGTGGTCAACACTTTTGCTTTTATGTTATGATTAAGTGTGTAGCAGACAAAAAGGATAGAATGCTATTTCAAACATAAAATAGCTTTGTTCAAACATAAAGTGTCTTTGTGAAAATTATTTTTTGAAATTTGTTTCCAATTGACTTTTTCACCTCAGTCTATGTAAACATAGATTAAAAATATATCATTCTCTACTCTATATTCAAAACGAATTATGGAACGAAATAAAGAAGTTAATCGTAGAAAGGCAATAACTGAACGAATTGAAAATTGCTTTTAGTTTTCCTACTACAAAATATTTTCCCAGTAATTTCCTTGCCGCTTATGGCATTTTTGATTTTCACGAAACACATATAGCAAAGATACACTTTAGACCCTGGCTGGAAGAAACGTCACATTTGTTTAGGTGCAGCACGTTCATTCTTAAATCAGTTATGATTATTGCATCATAGTAGAACGCAATCTGAGATGGGATAAAATCCCAACATCTGTTTTCATGTATCGTTGCGAGTTGACTTAATGTCGGTGAGCGTTCAAATGATATGTATATTTGTGTGTATATCTGTCTACAAGGTTTATGTAAAACTCTTGTAAACTTCACGTAAGAATTATGAATTTACAAAGAAAACTTTTGCTATCACGTCATATTTTCAATGTATCGTAAATTATCATCACTTTGTAAATTCTAATGTTAGATCACATGTGCAAATAGCAGTTAAGTGTAGCTGCAATCGATTAACATGTAGGATTATCAACAAGTTAAATTCTAGGTTTTAATAAACTTTTTATTTCACTAGTATTTCTCTCTCTTTTTTAAAGATTCATCATAATTAAAGCAGAGAGCAATATCAAATAGGATGTACTTTACCTTGTGGCTGGAATGTATGAGAAGTGTTTAATCTGATCTGTACTTGTTTTTGGCATTCTTACTAAATCTGGCATTCTTACTAAATATTTGTTACAGATTACTAAAGACTAGGGGAGTCTTATTTGATATAACATTTGGGATGCAACTTATATCTGAATCTAAAACTGAGACACAGACATGCACATAAAGGACAACAGAAAAAGATAATAACAGATTACACACAGAGCCACAGCAATCTCTTTTTCAATTATAAAGCACTTCCGATTTTTCTGACTAAAATTGTGGGTTAGGTTATGATTGAAAAAATACATATTTCTACAGTTTACAATACACCTCAATTATTGGTTCATTTAGGTTGATTCTAATAACAGCTCCATTAGTTTCTCTCCCACTTTTCACTTTAAATTTTTGAAACTACGGCATTACAATGAGAGTATTTTCTTAATTATTGTTTCTGTCTACTGATATTCCTTTATAAATATGTAATAAAATGGCAAAAAGTGTGATAAATCGTAACTATATTGTTAAGATATCATAAATTTAATATTAAAAGCTGAGTTAAATATTCCAAATGCATATTTTTACAATTCCATTTTTAAATATTATGAGGTGGTTCCATGTTATTAAAACCCTTGTAAGCTTGTATGGTCAGACTACAGCATAAGCGTGTGTGACATCAATTGAGCAATATCGGCATTGTTCATTATCTTACAGGTTATCTTATCACAGTTGCTAATCATATGAATGATTTTAAATACCAAAGACAACAGCTTAGATATTTGATATTTTCTGGCTGTTTTGAAATAATGTAGATGTCATGTGCAGTCAACGATTTTCAATATGAGCTGGGCCTGCCCCAGGAGCGCCACTTGGTAACACATGCAGAGAAAATGCAATTTTGAGGCCAGGCGCCAGTGCTGAGTACCAGTATCGTAATTATAATCTTTCAGTTTCTTTGATGGAACATATATATATACATTGAAAATAAGTTCTCTGCAATACGTAGTTATTCACGCTATATTGCAGAGATTTTGACATTTAGGATATATTTTTTCATGCCACATAAGTAGCAATAATAATTGCTTATAATAGTTTGTACATAACTGAGTTGCACAAAAAACTGTTAGTCTGTAAATCTAATGAAAGGGTTTTCCCAATATGGCATCACTTCATGACTGTGGTTACGAGTATGATGTGCTTGTTATTTTATAGTGTGCGTTCAGAATTTTTGAAAAGAAAGTATTTTCATTAGAAAAACAACCATACTTTTTGCGAAACCTAGGCACTGCAAATTTTGTAAGTGGTAATTATCGTTATAGACATCAATTTTTTTCAAACATACTTTTTGCAAAACCAAAGCACTGCAGCAATTTTGTCGCTGGAAAGTATCGTTATAAATATTAATTTTTCAAACATACTTTTTGCAAAACCGAGAACCTTAAGCAGATTTGATGGTGGTAATTATCATTATAGACAATAATTTTTATATTTTTTGTTTATATTTACTTTTACAAATGCTTCAACCCTAGCATAATAAATGAATCTATTTCAACCAGAATAAACAGATCTTTATATTTAGAGCCCCAACAATCTTTGATGAGTCTCACCAAAGCATTTACAAGAAGCTTCAGTCTCAGTCAAACAGTTACAGTTACAGTTGAAAGGCTAAATTTTTTGATTTGATGAGATGCTTGATCAAATGAGATGCTAAAGCGACAAACCAATTTTTTATTACTTCATTTTATTTGATCAAAATATACCAGAGCATATTATAAACCACTGCCCTTCCGCATTCCTTGATACACTGAAAATCAATTTCAGGAACACTTGTTTTCACTCACATAGCTAGAGGTATCTGTGTATCAAGAAGATAACTGATAAAGTTTAAACTTTAATAAAATTTTATCTTCCTACAGATGCAAATGTAACAGAACACGTGTTTAGAAATATACTGCTATAAATGTGCTGTCTGAAATGACATAACAAACAGAATATTTCCATCCTAAATAATCAGTAACAAATAAGTCCAATTTAATGAGAATAAATCATATTTGTAAATACTGAGCTGTCGAAATGGTTTACGTTTGTAATGGTTTGCATATGCTTTTCCAGTCGAGGTTTACAAACTGTTCGGGAACTGTTATGCTCTTCATTAAGTTAACTAGAAGTTTCTAGCTCTTTGTTCTCTTTTCCAGAAATTCTTTGTGGAGTTTTGGTGATAAGCTATAACACTCTGGTAATTTATTTCATTTGAGCTCTTCAGTTGCTTCGAAACATTTTACCTGGTTTACACCTATCTAAAACTCAAGTTGTTGTTGTACAATACTGTAAATAAGATATATTCGCCCAAACCTTTATCTCACTGGGTGAGCTCAATTAGTATAAAATTATTCAGACATCCGTAAAATGTTTTAATAAAAAATCATTGCCGATTTTCACAAGAAAGTTTCCACTTACTGCTTTTCTTAATAGAGCTTGGATTTATCTTATTTTAACATACAAACTACCAAGTTATTTTCCTTCAGTCTTTTTTCTTTCATCTTTGGAGTACGATAAAGAATACTCTGTGGGTAATCCAATGTTATTCATTTCATGACTCGAACTTGACACGGATCTCCGCCATACCACTGAAATCTGTCAACCTGTTAACTATGAACAGGTAGCAAAACCGATTATTGGTTTTCTGTTTAAATATGGTGTTATTTAATTTCAAAAAAGCTTTGGCCTCCATACAAGCCAATGGCCAGCACAACTTTACTGTGATATCTTTTATTTCTTTGAATACTTTTTGTTGTTTTTTTGTCTCTTATTACTGGTTAAAAAGTTCTTTAAAAAATCAAGTGTGCGAGCAAGTGTACTTTTAGACATATTTATTTTTCGACCGCCAAATGCCAATAAGATCGTAAGTACTCATCATTTGCTAGAGTACAAACTAATCGTACCATTAAGTGTAGCGGTTAACACGCACGCCTACCAGGCGAACAGTTCGAGTCCCACCACGGGCAACATTTCTTTTTCATTACCCTGCCTCAGAACATTTTAATGTCGGTACCGTTTCCTTTTTAATGCCTCCCTCCCTCTTTCCCTCCTTCCTTATCGTTGAAGTAAGGGGTAATAGAACTGTTGATGTTAAATTAAAAGGTTAAAATATATTAATTAGCCAAGATTATAGCGCTATTGTTATGATCATTTTTATCAAAGCCGATAGTGCATCGGTTAATACCCGCGCCTAATGGGTGTAAGCTCGTGATTTCGAGTCCCACCACGGGCGCTACTTCGTTTTCATTTCCATGCTTGATAACATAAATGTCGGAACCTACGGTGTCCTTTTCTTTTCCATGGCCTCCCTCCCTCCCTTTTCACCGGTGAATTAAGTTGTACTAGAACTGTTCATATTAAATTAAAAGGTTAAAACATATTATTTAAACATGTTTATAGCGCGATTGTTAAGATCATTTTTATCAAGACCCGATAGCGTAGCGGTTAACACGCCCGGCTAATGGGCCAGAGGTCGTGAGTTCGAGTCCCACCATGGGCGCTGCTTTTTTCATTACCCTGCTTAAGAATATTTTAATGTCGGCACATACGGTGTTTTTTTTTCTTTTTTTTTTTCGCTCCCTCCCTCCCTCCCTCTCTCCCTCCCTCCCTCCCTCCCCTTTTACAGGTGAAAAAATGTAATGGAACTGTTGATAGTAAATTAATATATTACTTAAATATGTTTATAGAGTGATTGCTAAAACCGTTTTATCAAGGCCCGATAGTGTAGCGGTTAACACGCACGACTAATGGGCTAAAAGTCGTGAGTTCGAGTCCCACCTCCTGCCCTGATTCTTTTTCATTATTCTGCTTAAGAATATTTCAATGTCGGCACCTACGTGTCTTATTTTTTCCATTGCCTTGCTCAAGAACGCTCCAGCTTCTCCACATGTCTGTCACACAGAAAGTAACCTGCCGGTGAAGTAACGGATGATTGAATTGTCGATATTAGATTAAAAAGTTACAATTATCACTCAGACATTTGTACAGCGATATTATTCAGGTTTCTGTTAGCAAGGCACTGTAGCGTTAGCGGATAACTCGCACGCCTGAAGGCCAAGAAGCCGTGAGTTCTAGTCCCACCACAGGTGCTATTTTTTATGGCCTTTTTCTTCCAGTAAACGGCTGTATGGCTGCCGGCTCGTATATTGGTATATGTTCAGCTTGGTTTGTGCGACGTGTGTTTGTTTGTTTTACTTGTTCCGTCTCTTGATTCAAAAGAGTGCTGCTGTATTTCACAAGAGATGATAGTTCTTACTGTAAGCACATTGGTAGCTGCCATTATGTAGAATGGAAGTTAAAATAATTTCTCAAAATTGTCGTGGCCTTAGAAATAGGAGAAAACTTGAGGAGACTTTACACTGGGTGAAAAACCATAAAGGGGGTGATTTTGACATCATAATGTTACAAGAAACTCATTCCTGTGTGCAAGATACGAAACACTGGGAAAATAAATGGGCCACATTTAGGAAAAATGATTAAAGGATTTTTTCACATGGGAGCACTGCAAGTAAAGGTGTATTAACGATCATAAAAAATATACATGTTATGAATATCACCAGCATTGAGATTGATACGGAAGGTAGATACATAAGTGTAGATCTTAGGTTTGGTGATATAACTTATACTGTACTAAATGTGTACGCACCTAACCTCGAATGTCAAGTTGAACAAGTAAATTTTTTTGACCTAATTGATAAGCTAATAGAGAAAAAGATTGAAAATAAAGTGGTAATAGGTGGAGATTTAAATGTCATCTTAGATGGCTCACTCGATAAAATGCCAACGTCCTCAAAAACTTACCTCGGGGTTGATCTTTGGAGAATAAAAAACTGTGATATTAAAAGGTTTTCATGACACCGTGCGAAACCGGTATTAATACAATCTAGATTGGACTATTGGATTGCGTCGAGTGAGTTGATCTATGATATAATAAAAGTAGACATTGTTCCGGGTTTTAGGTCAGACCATAGTGCAATTATATTAGCCTTATCGATTAGATGTCAACTAGAACAGAGGGGGCCAGGCTGGTGGAAATTTAATACAAATTTACTACAAGATATTGACTATACAAGGCAAATTAAATCCTTGATTATCGAAGTAAAAGAAAGTTCCACCAACCTGGACCCCCATACCAGATGGGAGTACATGAAATATGAAATACGTAAATTTACGCTCTCCTATTCAAAACGTAAAGCCGCTAATGCAAGAAAAAAATAAAAACCTGCTTGAAAAAAACTCCACACGCTAGAAGAAGAACTGAACCGCAATAATGACGATAATCCAGAGTACACGTTGTACCAAATTAAAGATTGTAAATTGGAATTAGAAAGAATAGAGGCAGTGGAAGCTATGGGGCATTATATAAGAAGTAAGGCATACTTTATTGATCCCATGAAAAAAATTCAAAATTCTTTTATAATATTGAAAAGAAGAATTATGATGAAAAAAATATAACAAAAATTGTTAATAATAGGGGAATCCAATTCACTAAACAGAAAGACATTTTAGAAGAAGCCGCTCATTTTTATGAACAACTGTATTCTGTTAATCCTGCCGTTAATCAGTTTTATCAATCATTTTTTTCATAAAGAATGTAAAAATAAAATATCCACTAGCGATCAACTTTATTTAAACTCTGAATTTACTAAAGAAGAATTATATAAAACAGTTAAAAACATGGGCGTTAATAAAATTGCCGGATCAGACGGGCTGTCTAAAGAATTTTATGAATACTTTTGGGAAGATATAGTAGACATGCTATTACAATCTTACAAATACAGCTTCGTACAGGGCCATTTGAGTGTAGAACAAAAAAGAGGAATTATACGCTTAATCCCAAAAAAGAATAAAGATTTGACAAATTTAAAAAACTGGCGCCCCATAAGTTTATTAAATGTTGACATGAAGATTTTAACTCAAACTTTAGCGCATAGATTTCAAAATGCTCTGCCAAAAATTATCGGACCTGAACAAAACGGCTTTATCAAAAATAGATATATAGGACTAAATATAAGAGCACTAATAGATTGCATAGACCACTTGAATAGAGAACAAAAAGGAGGATTCCTCTTATTTGTAGATTTTGAAAAGGCTTTTGATAAATTAGATTGGAAATTTTTAGACAAATGTTTAGAATATTTTAATTTCGGTCCCAATATTAGAGATTGGATAAAAATATTTTACACTGACATAGAAAGTTGTATAATCAATAATGAGAAAACAAGTAGGGCGTTTAAAATTTTTAATGGTGTCAGACAGGGTGATCCCCTCTCAGCGTTACTCTTTATAATAGCGGTTGAAATTCTAGCGTGTGCAGTTAAAAGTAACAGACATATAAAAGGAATAAAAATAGGCTGCATTGAAACTAAAATTAGCTTATTAGCCGATGATACGACGTTACTATTGACTGATGTGCTCTCAATCCAAAATGCTTTAAATTGGTTTGTGCTGTTTTATTTTACATCAGGCTTGAAGATGAATCTGGATAAGACTGAAATCTTACAAGTTGGCAAACAAAGAATCAAGTACCTGAAAAAAAACCTTCCGCATAAAGTAGTCTGAAGGGGATGTGGTCTCACTAGGTATTAGATATTTCAATGATACGGCTAAAATAACTGAGGTTAACCTAAGGGATAAATTGAAAGAAATGAAAAAATCTTTATGTTCTTGGTCGAAATATTATCTCTCACTTAAAGAAAAAATCACAATTATAAAAATCCTTTTGTTGCCGAAGTTATTGTATGTAATGAGTGTAATGGAAACCCCAGATTGGTGCATAGCGGACGTAATTAATGAATTTAATAATTTTATATGGGATAACAAACCACATCGCATACAATCCAACGTATTAATTCAAGATTACCAAGATGGTGGCCTCCGTAGCTTGGACTTAATATCATTCTTGAACACCCAAAAATTAACTTGGGTGAAAATATTAATTGAACATGAAAATTCTCTGAGTTCTCAATTTATCCCTTAATGTAGATAAACTATCAAAAGAAATACCAGCCTTTTATAGAGAAATATTATACAGATGGTATCTGCTGAAAAATGCTCCATTGAACGTTCACAGTATATTGAAACAGTGCCTTTGGCACAATCAATATATCTTAATACAGAATAAGTCTGTTTTTTTACATTGAAATGGAAGAAAAAAATATATCCTTTGTAGGTAATCTAATAACAGAACAGGGTACCTTTATGAATCCGTTTGAAATTAAATACCAGTATAAACTTGAACTAAATATTGTAACAATTATGGGCCTTATTTATGCTATTCCTAGCGAGTGGAAACCTATGATATCACAGCATAAAAAGGATATACATGAAATTTGGCAAAACATCGCTCCAAGGAATGAATTGATGACTGATATTTTAAGTGTTGATATAATTAAGTGTAACTCGAAAGCCCTCTACTGGTATTTTATAAAACAAAAACAAGTTGAACCTAGCTGTATACGACGATGGCAACAGTCAGGTATAAACCTCCAAGAGCTGGAATGGAAAGAAATATTTTTAAAGACCAAGTACCTATCAAGAAACACCAAAAATAGCATCTTTTTATGCAAAATTATACACAAAAATTATGCTTCTGATTACATCGTTGCTAAATTTGACGCATCTGTATCACAGATGTACAGACAATGTAATGAAATACGAGATTTAATTCACACCTTTGCGACATGCCTTAGTTTAAAACATTTTTGGGCAATCCTTGAAAAATGGCTGAATAAAACTTTTCTGGAGAACTCTACTCAGGTTGTCTTAAATATTAGAATAAAAATACTAGGGTTGCTAAAAAAGGAAACAATAGAAGCTGTAAGATTCATTCTTGATTATGTTCACCTTCAAGCCAAGTTGTATATTCATAAATGTAAAAACGCCAATGAAGAGGTTTATTTCTACCGTTTCTTAAAATATTTAAAGCATGCAGTAACAATTGAAAAGATGTGTATCATAAGGACCACAGAAACCAAAAAACTTAGAGACTTTAGACTGCGTCATTTAAAAAAAGAAGAAAAAAAAAAGAAAAAAGAATGTTTGAAATTATATAATGTTTAATGTGCTTTATGTTAACTGGGCAGTACATAGTAACAGTCTATGAAACTCTTGTGAAATACTTTGCAGCAAAAAAAAACACTTTTGCGGCTTGTTATAGTATGTATACTACTGTACTAGGAACTTATTTTTGAAATAAAAGCAAAGTGTAAAAAAAACTAATCGTACCCCTCCTATTTTATCCAATTTATTATCCAAAATTGCAATTACAAATTGCCCTAAGGTCCCTTCTATTAGAAAAGATACTTAAAAGATACCCCCCCCCCCCCAGTTGCCAATGTTTGAAGATATTATGACTCTGTGTCTCGAATTTTGATAGCTATTGTTATTTATCGTACGTATTACCATGGTAGTGAGCCTAAAAGCTCAATCGAACTCTCCATCCTAAGAAAGAATTGAAAAGTGGTATGTGGACGTTGTTCAGATACTGAGGAATTTATGGACACACATATAGGCGCCAGGAGAACCTTATGATAATGCGAGAAACACGCTGATAGACTACAACACGACTTTATGGAAACGCCAAGGAAACCTTATAGGAGTCATTAGGAACATGTAGAGATGCTTATATGTGCCATGGCGATCTTAAGGATATGATAAGAAAACGCTCATGGGCGTCACTGGGGCGTTATAAAGGTGGCAAGAAACGCTTATCATATCAGGATGCATTAGGACCTTATGAAAACGATTACGGATGCTTTCGAGATGCTAAAGAGACGCTTATAGGCGCCTTGAGGAACTTGTAGAGATGCTAAAAAGACGCCTTTTGTGCCCGTGAAGACCTTATGGAGGTGCTAAGGAAGATGGTAAGATTAGAGCACCATGAGAGCCTAACAGAGGCACCGGAATACAAAAATAAAATAATAAAAGATTACTTTTGAGACCTGAGAAACGCACATTCAGATTTATTTATTTCATGAAATATAAAACATTACTTGCATATATACTGTATAGAAAAGTCATCCTTACTTTTTATGTTTATTGTTTCATCTTGATTATGCTATAAATCTCGAATACAAACACCATCAATATTCTTTGCACGCTTGTTCTTTATTCATTAACTCATTCTTTAACCCCAATGTTTATAGAATATAAAATACATGTGTATTATATACTATAAAAAAGATATGTTTAATGTTACTCGTTCATCTTAATTTTGCCATAGATCTTGAATATAAGCACCATCAATATTCTTTTCACACCAATTCTTTTTTCATTATTAATTTTATGCACGGGGATGCGCTCCTTATTATATATTTACCAACAAAACTTGTACCACTTGTACCAATTATACCAATTATCGACAATGTACGCCTCTGAACGGTATTTAAAAACAAGATACAATAGATATACTGTCTTCAAAACAAAATGAAAGATATAAAATGATACTGCTGATTTAAGCTGTTTCTATCAATTATAAAAACATAAAGCAGATATTTTCTGTCATGTTTGTACAATAACAATAATGTCCATGTAAAGATAACAGTAATAATAATAATAATAATAATACTAACAATAATAATAAAAGAAGAAAATATTCTGTTTCTCATCCCAGTCGGCGACTATTTTTTCTGACCTACATCGGGATTGACAAAAATGTTTGTTTCGTCTTTGTTATTGCCAATTATGATTTATTTGTTTATAGACATGACACATGTGTGGTCAGTTTATGAGCTGACACTTTGAAATCTTGTATCAAAATACAAGCCTCTCAGACGTCAGAGCTAAATATTAAAGTAAACTTTTCTTCCAAAATGCCACTTGCAGCACTTTTCTGACTTTCGAGAAATTGTATTCATTTTAAAAATTTTATGCACCTGATCGGGCCATCGATTTCCTTTTTGTACTATAGATGCTATAGACCAGGCCGGGTCTTTCTTGTTCATTTGCAATTTTATGGACTCAGCCGTGAGATGAGAAACAAGGTTATGTTTTTATCTCCAAATCACTTTTACTTATTCGTATGCAATATAGTTTTAAGTGGTGCAGTTTATTTCGTAATTTAATTTTACAGTTTATTTGATAATTTAAACAAAGTCTTCACCACACATCTTAATCTGTTGCAGAGGGCTTTTTCAATATTGTACAGCCGCCGCCTTTGTCTTTACCTATTGTAAAAATACAAAACAATACAACAACTGCTTCTCTGATTAATCCGATTTCTGAAAAGTTGTTTGCCAGATCATTTGGTGTTCCTACATTAGACCTTCTGGCTATTCGGTTCGCCTTGTTGCCTTACAAATTATAGGCTCGGTGTTTGTTTCACCAGAATCATCGTTCAATGCCTTTTCATTGTTTTAAAAGCTCTTTAAATTTAGTGTGTCTTTGTTTTAAAAACTTCGTTTTATTTAGCTTAAGTCTTTCCTCCCTACCCTTCCATACCCTTCAATTTATTCCAAAGTACTTTGTCGCCTTTCGGGTTTTCTAACTAGGACTCATTATGTGCCTTAATTACAAGTCATGAAAGATACAGACACCCGTCAAAACAACAAGCAATAAATATCTACGCCATCCGAGGGAATTGTCGTATAAATATGACGTGAATAGATATGCATTCTTCTTATCACAAAACACATATTCACACAAACACACACACAAGCAATATTTTACAATTACTTGAATCAATTAACTTATTGTTTTAACAACTTAATCATACATGCTATGATGGCGAACACAGTCTTACCACCATCAGGATCCGGATCATTGGTATTTGATAAAATGTAAGCACCAAATGCGTTCTTCTTGCATGGTGTTCTGTGCAACCTGGTGTTTTCTTCACTTAAGAGTTTATCCTAAAGCACATTTAAAATCAACTGACGTTTTGATCATTTTTCTATATGGCAATATAATTTAATTTGAGCGTAATCATATTCATTTTTTTTTCTATTTTTACTATATGATATAAGTTATGTTTTTTAAATAAAATGTTACATAAACTGCTTTTATTGTTTAATTTTTTATTTTTTATTACGATTATTGTATACGTTTTAATCTGTATTTTGAGTTTCTTAAATTCAATATTTACTAGTTCAAAAATACAAGAAGCATTAATTGCTTAGAATGTTAAGAATATTGCAACACCCCTTAAAATAATCGCTGTAGTGCTTCATACTTAAACACTTAATTTTGGTCACACTGCCCTATGTCTGCCTCGGTTCTTTTACCGTTGCTAGTGTTATCAGTTAAATATTATTGAAAATTGAATGCTCTCTTATTTATTTCTTAGCCCTCCTGGTTATAATGATTTTCTAACAACAAACAATAACAAACAATATGGTTCCTAAGCAAATTTAATGGCATTAACCAAATTAAAGGATGATGCGATGACCCCTCAGTGTTTTATTATGTGTTCATACAAACAAACTGTAGGAAATTTCCATGCAGCCATCAACTAATTGTATTGAACTGGCAAACATCCAGTTCAATACAAATGCGCTTAAGAGATTTCAGTTGAATGCATGCCAAATGAAATCATTTTGAATTTGAATACTGAAGTGTCATCATCATGATCATTCTCGTTTGGATGCTGGCTTGCAAAAGGTTTTACATACTTATGTCATTATTCACATTGCTGGGTAAGATAAAATTTGGATTCAAATTAATTGCAAAGCATTTAAATTTTTTCTGAGAGATTTTGACTTACAACATGCAATGGTCAGAAAGCAACAGTTTTGTTTAATTTTTCTTTATACTTTATTTATTCAGTTGAGCTACGCGCAACATAAATTTAAATGATTTCACAACAACACCGCCATCTCGCAATCGTCTAAGCTAACATGTCCATATCGAAATGCATGTTAATCGTTAATGTGATGTAGTCATCGTGCGTGTGACATTGCTTGCTGTGTGTGTTCATGCTGAAGTCTGGCATAGTCTGCTTCATATGGCCCGAATGTTATTTCTGCAATGTATCTGCTTTGTATGGTTCAGGACCTTCATCAAATAGTACAATTATCCTCAATAGGACGAAAATAAATCTGTTACATTTTCCTTTTAAAACGATGTATATAACTATTACAATTTTAGGCAAAAACGATTGAATAAAAATGTAATTACACTTTGCAGAATAAAACTTCTAAATAATCTACCCAATCTATTAGATGTTTTACTTTTCCTTGTGCACCCATGTGATATTAATCTCCTTTCAGTTCTTTTCGAGGAGAGATAAGTTATATAGAAAAAAGGAAAATATCTTTTGTCCAAATAAAATGAGAGAACAGTGTCCTCAGAGCGAATTCCATAGTTATGAAAGTATCAAAACGTTGGAAGTTAATACTTTAGTTATTACATCGAAATCGCGATGATAACATATTCAGTGAAAGTTTTTACATAGTACCATATCTTGATGGTTCAAGCTGCTATTCCCGAAAGATTTGCACCTTAAATACCATATCTATATATCTTGTCAGGCCAGCAAAATAGAGATATATATTTCATGGTGCATTGCGTCTGAATGTCTGTGTGTCTGTCTTTCGGTCTGTACATTCGTTTATGTCAAAATATTACGTTAGGTGTAGAAAAGAATTATAAAAATACAATTCACTAGTAGAGCTATTATGATCCCGTCATGTGCATTTCCGACTCTATTTAGATGATGGACTAAAATATCACCTCACAGTCTTGAATAGCATATACAGATGCGAATAATTACTTGGTTCGAGATTTCATCAACAAGTTTTAAATGTTTAGTTTTTTGAAAATCTAAGCGTGTGACAGCTGCTATAGTCTTGGTTTGGCATATAGCACTTTCAATGCCAAAAGTATCATGCAGTTCAAAAGGGAACACTCCAAAAGCCCATCCACAGTGACCGCCCCTCCCTCAGTAAAGCAACGGTAATGTAATCCTAAGGAAACCTTAATCTAACATCTAAGGGGTAGTGGAGGCAGAGTAAGATCTAGAACAGTCTAAAAGTTATGAAGATATCAGAAACGGCCTGGTGTACGAAATGGGGAACTAATTGAGGATCTAAGGAGAAAAGAAATGCAAAAGATGTTGCTTTAGTTTTTAATCTAAGAAACAATTGTCTAAGGGTGTTTGTGTTTACAGAAAGGAAAACCGGTTATGATGCTGTTAATAAAATCATAAACAATCAAAGCTTACTGTAACTGTTATTTTATTTGTAGTTCTTTCATATTAATTGTGCCCCAAATCTAGAATTATAGACAACAGTTATTGGCTACAAAGTTTCAAGAAATACCAATATTATCGTGCGTACTAGCTCTGTTCGTGAGCATAACAAACGCTTCTTTCCACTTGATATGCTGTGCATTGAAAGGTTTTGCATTTTTGGATGTTGAATGAATACGTTATGAACATACACAGCAGTAAATAATGCAGATAGCTGACAGTACATAATGACGTTTCTTTTTTTTAAGTCTCGTGTTAGATATTAGATATTGCTATGTTTATTTTATATTTTCTTTACTTGTATCTCAAACATCTGTTTCTGAGGGCTTTCTCAATATTGTACAACAGTCTTTGCATTTATCACCTGCAAACATAAAGAATACAGGTTATGTTTTTGATTGCATACAATATTTCATTTTGAAACATTACATTGAAATTGTCAAGTGATGTTCTGATGTTGGTATGTGTCATACCTACACCAACATTTTCTTAATGATACTTATGTTTAAACAGACGTAACTTTTACTTGTAGCTAGCTGTTATTATATATATATAATGAACAATCAGTAATATTTATCTTTATTGATCTAAATTAACCTGTCTACATGTAAAACCGTGCACCACTTGTACCAATTATACCAATTATCGACAATGTGGGCCTCCTGAACGGTATTTAAAAACAAGATACAATAGATATACTGTCTTCAAAACAAAATGAAAGATATAAAATGATACTGCTGATTTAAGCTGTTTCTATCATTTATAAAAACATAAAGCAGATATTTTCTGTCATGTTTGTACAATAACAATAATGTCCATGTAAAGATAACAGTAATAATAATAATAATAATAATAATAATAATAATAATAATAATAATAATAATAATAATAATAATAATAGAAGAAGAAGAAAATATTCTTGTTTCTCATCCCAGTCGGCGACTATTTTTTCTGACCTACATCGGGATTGACAAAAATGTTTGTTTCGTCTTTGTTATGGCCAATTATGATTTATTTGTTTATAGACATGACACATGTGTGGTCAGTTTATGAGCTGACACTTTGAAATCTTGTATCAAAATACAAGCCCCTCAGACGTCAGAGCTAAATATTAAAGTAAACTTTTCTTCCAAAATGCCACTTGCAGCACTTTTCTGACTTTCGAGAAATTGTATTCATTTTAAAAATTTTATGCACCTGATCGGGCCATCGATTTCCTTTTTGTACTATAGATGCTATAGACCAGGCCGGGTCTTTCTTGTTCATTTGCAATTTTATGGACTCAGCCGTGAGATGAGAAACAAGGTTATGTTTTTCTCTCCAAATCACTTTTACTTATTCGTATGCAATATAGTTTTAAGTGGTGTAGTTTATTTCGTAATTTAATTTTACAGTTTATTTGATAATTTAAACAAAGTCTTCACCACACATCTTAATCTGTTGCAGAGGGCTTTTTCAATATTGTACAGCCGCCGCCTTTGTCTTTACCTATTGTAAAAATACAAAACAATACAACAACTGCTTCTCTGACTAATCCGATTTCTGAAAAGTTGTTTGCCAGATCATTTGGTGTTCCTACATTAGACCTTCTGGCTATTCGGTTCGCCTTGTTGCCTTACAAATTATAGGCTCGGTGTTTGTTTCACCAGAATCATCGTTCAATGCCTTTTCATTGTTTTAAAAGCTCTTTAAATTTAGTGTGACTTTGTTTTAAAAACTTCGTTTTATTTAGCTTAAGTCTTTCCTCCCTACCCTTCCATACCCTTCAATTTATTCCAAAGTACTTTGTCGCCTTTCGGGTTTTCTAACTAGGACTCATTATGTGCCTTAATTACAAGTCATGAAAGATACAGACACCCGTCAAAACAACAAGCAATAAATATCTACGCCATCCGAGGGAATTGTCGTATAAATATGACGTGAATAGATATGCATTCTTCTTATCACAAAACACATATTCACACAAACACACACACAAGCAATATTTTACAATTACTTGAATCAATTAACTTATTGTTTTAACAACTTAATCATACATGCTATGATGGCGAACACAGTCTTACCACCATCAGGATCCGGATCATTGGTATTTGATAAAATGTAAGCACCAAATGCGTTCTTCTTGCATGGTGTTCTGTGCAACCTGGTGTTTTCTTCACTTAAGAGTTTATCCTAAAGCACATTTAAAATCAACTGACGTTTTGATCATTTTTCTATATGGCAATATAATTTAATTTGAGCGTAATCATATTCATTTTTTTTTCTATTTTTACTATATGATATAAGTTATGTTTTTTAAATAAAATGTTACATAAACTGCTTTTATTGTTTAATTTTTTATTTTTTATTACGATTATTGTATACGTTTTAATCTGTATTTTGAGTTTCTTAAATTCAATATTTACTAGTTCAAAAATACAAGAAGCATTAATTGCTTAGAATGTTAAGAATATTGCAACACCCCTTAAAATAATCGCTGTAGTGCTTCATACTTAAACACTTAATTTTGGTCACACTGCCCTATGTCTGCCTCGGTTCTTTTACCGTTGCTAGTGTTATCAGTTAAATATTATTGAAAATTGAATGCTCTCTTATTTATTTCTTAGCCCTCCTGGTTATAATGATTTTCTAACAACAAACAATAACAAACAATATGGTTCCTAAGCAAATTTAATGGCATTAACCAAATTAAAGGATGATGCGATGACCCCTCAGTGTTTTATTATGTGTTCATACAAACAAACTGTAGGAAATTTCCATGCAGCCATCAACTAATTGTATTGAACTGGCAAACATCCAGTTCAATACAAATGCGCTTAAGAGATTTCAGTTGAATGCATGCCAAATGAAATCATTTTGAATTTGAATACTGAAGTGTCATCATCATGATCATTCTCGTTTGGATGCTGGCTTGCAAAAGGTTTTACATACTTATGTCATTATTCACATTGCTGGGTAAGATAAAATTTGGATTCAAATTAATTGCAAAGCATTTAAATTTTTTCTGAGAGATTTTGACTTACAACATGCAATGGTCAGAAAGCAACAGTTTTGTTTAATTTTTCTTTATACTTTATTTATTCAGTTGAGCTACGCGCAACATAAATTTAAATGATTTCACAACAACACCGCCATCTCGCAATCGTCTAAGCTAACATGTCCATATCGAAATGCATGTTAATCGTTAATGTGATGTAGTCATCGTGCGTGTGACATTGCTTGCTGTGTGTGTTCATGCTGAAGTCTGGCATAGTCTGCTTCATATGGCCCGAATGTTATTTCTGCAATGTATCTGCTTTGTATGGTTCAGGACCTTCATCAAATAGTACAATTATCCTCAATAGGACGAAAATAAATCTGTTACATTTTCCTTTTAAAACGATGTATATAACTATTACAATTTTAGGCAAAAACGATTGAATAAAAATGTAATTACACTTTGCAGAATAAAACTTCTAAATAATCTACCCAATCTATTAGATGTTTTACTTTTCCTTGTGCACCCATGTGATATTAATCTCCTTTCAGTTCTTTTCGAGGAGAGATAAGTTATATAGAAAAAAGGAAAATATCTTTTGTCCAAATAAAATGAGAGAACAGTGTCCTCAGAGCGAATTCCATAGTTATGAAAGTATCAAAACGTTGGAAGTTAATACTTTAGTTATTACATCGAAATCGCGATGATAACATATTCAGTGAAAGTTTTTACATAGTACCATATCTTGATGGTTCAAGCTGCTATTCCCGAAAGATTTGCACCTTAAATACCATATCTATATATCTTGTCAGGCCAGCAAAATAGAGATATATATTTCATGGTGCATTGCGTCTGAATGTCTGTGTGTCTGTCTTTCGGTCTGTACATTCGTTTATGTCAAAATATTACGTTAGGTGTAGAAAAGAATTATAAAAATACAATTCACTAGTAGAGCTATTATGATCCCGTCATGTGCATTTCCGACTCTATTTAGATGATGGACTAAAATATCACCTCACAGTCTTGAATAGCATATACAGATGCGAATAATTACTTGGTTCGAGATTTCATCAACAAGTTTTAAATGTTTAGTTTTTTGAAAATCTAAGCGTGTGACAGCTGCTATAGTCTTGGTTTGGCATATAGCACTTTCAATGCCAAAAGTATCATGCAGTTCAAAAGGGAACACTCCAAAAGCCCATCCACAGTGACCGCCCCTCCCTCAGTAAAGCAACGGTAATGTAATCCTAAGGAAACCTTAATCTAACATCTAAGGGGTAGTGGAGGCAGAGTAAGATCTAGAACAGTCTAAAAGTTATGAAGATATCAGAAACGGCCTGGTGTACGAAATGGGGAACTAATTGAGGATCTAAGGAGAAAAGAAATGCAAAAGATGTTGCTTTAGTTTTTAATCTAAGAAACAATTGTCTAAGGGTGTTTGTGTTTACAGAAAGGAAAACCGGTTATGATGCTGTTAATAAAATCATAAACAATCAAAGCTTACTGTAACTGTTATTTTATTTGTAGTTCTTTCATATTAATTGTGCCCCAAATCTAGAATTATAGACAACAGTTATTGGCTACGAAGTTTCAAGAAATACCAATATTATCGTGCGTACTAGCTCTGTTCGTGAGCATAACAAACGCTTCTTTCCACTTGATATGCTGTGCATTGAAAGGTTTTGCATTTTTGGATGTTGAATGAATACGTTATGAACATACACAGCAGTAAATAATGCAGATAGCTGACAGTACATAATGACGTTTCTTTTTTTTAAGTCTCGTGTTAGATATTAGATATTGCTATGTTTATTTTATATTTTCTTTACTTGTATCTCAAACATCTGTTTCTGAGGGCTTTCTCAATATTGTACAACAGTCTTTGCATTTATCACCTGCAAACATAAAGAATACAGGTTATGTTTTTGATTGCATACAATATTTCATTTTGAAACATTACATTGAAATTGTCAAGTGATGTTCTGATGTTGGTATGTGTCATACCTACACCAACATTTTCTTAATGATACTTATGTTTAAACAGACGTAACTTTTACTTGTAGCTAGCTGTTATTATATATATATAATGAACAATCAGTAATATTTATCTTTATTGATCTAAATTAACCTGTCTACATGTAAAACCGTGCACCACTTGTACCAATTATACCAATTATCGACAATGTGGGCCTCCTGAACGGTATTTAAAAACAAGATACAATAGATATACTGTCTTCAAAACAAAATGAAAGATATAAAATGATACTGCTGATTTAAGCTGTTTCTATCATTTATAAAAACATAAAGCAGATATTTTCTGTCATGTTTGTACAATAACAATAATGCCCATGTAAAGATAACAGTAATAATAATAATAATAATAATAATAATAATAATAATAATAATAATAATAATAATAATAATAATAATAGAAGAAGAAGAAAATATTCTTGTTTCTCATCCCAGTCGGCGACTATTTTTTCTGACCTACATCGGGATTGACAAAAATGTTTGTTTCGTCTTTGTTATGGCCAATTATGATTTATTTGTTTATAGACATGACACATGTGTGGTCAGTTTATGAGCTGACACTTTGAAATCTTGTATCAAAATACAAGCCCCTCAGACGTCAGAGCTAAATATTAAAGTAAACTTTTCTTCCAAAATGCCACTTGCAGCACTTTTCTGACTTTCGAGAAATTGTATTCATTTTAAAAATTTTATGCACCTGATCGGGCCATCGATTTCCTTTTTGTACTATAGATGCTATAGACCAGGCCGGGTCTTTCTTGTTCATTTGCAATTTTATGGACTCAGCCGTGAGATGAGAAACAAGGTTATGTTTTTCTCTCCAAATCACTTTTACTTATTCGTATGCAATATAGTTTTAAGTGGTGTAGTTTATTTCGTAATTTAATTTTACAGTTTATTTGATAATTTAAACAAAGTCTTCACCACACATCTTAATCTGTTGCAGAGGGCTTTTTCAATATTGTACAGCCGCCGCCTTTGTCTTTACCTATTGTAAAAATATAAAACAATACAACAACTGCTTCTCTGACTAATCCGATTTCTGAAAAGTTGTTTGCCAGATCATTTGGTGTTCCTACATTAGACCTTCTGGCTATTCGGTTCGCCTTGTTGCCTTACAAATTATAGGCTCGGTGTTTGTTTCACCAGAATCATCGTTCAATGCCTTTTCATTGTTTTAAAAGCTCTTTAAATTTAGTGTGACTTTGTTTTAAAAACTTCGTTTTATTTAGCTTTCCTCTTTCCTTCCTACCCTTCCATACCCTTCAATTTATTCCAAAGTACTTTGTCGCCTTTCGGGTTTTCTAACTAGGACTCATTATGTGCCTTAATTACAAGTCATGAAAGATACAGACACCCGTCAAAACAACAAGCAATAAATATCTTGTTTTAACAACAAGCAATAAATATCTTGTTTTAACAACTTAATCATACATGCTATGATGGCGAACATAGTCTTACCACCATCAGGATCCGGATCATTGGTATTTGATAAAATGTAAGCACCAAATGCGTTCTTCTTGCATGGTGTTCTGTGCAACATGGTGTTTTCTTCACTTAAGAGTTTATCCTAAAGCACATTTAAAATCAACTCACTTTTTGATCATTTTTCTATATGGCAATATAATTTAATTTGAGCGTAATCATATTCATTTTTTCTATTTTTACTATATGATATAAGTTATGTTTTTTAAATAAAATGTTACATAAGCTGGTTTTTATTGTTTAATTTTTTATTTTTTATTACGATTATTGTATACGTTTTAATCTGTATTTTGAGTTTCTTAAATTCATTAGTTACTAGTGCAAAAATACAAGAAGCATAAATTGCTAAGAATGTTAAGAATATTGCAACACCTCAAAATAATCGCTGTAGTGCTTCATACTTAAACACTTAATTTTGGTCACACTGCCCTATGTCTGCCTCGGTTCTTTTACCGTTGCTAGTGTTATCAGTTAAATATTATTGAAAATTGAATGCTCTCTTATTTATTTCTTAGCCCTCCTGGTTATAATGATTTTCTAACAACAAACAATAACAAACAATATGGTTCCTAAGCAAATTTAATGGCATTAACCAAATAACAGGATGATGCAATGACCCCTCAGTGTTTTATTATGTGTTCATACAAACAAACTGTAGGAAATTTCCATGCAGCCATCAACTAATTGTATTGAACTGGCAAACATCCAGTTCAATACAAATGCGCTTAAGAGATTTCAGTTGAATGCATGCCAAATGAAATAATTTCGAATTTGAATATTGAAGTGTCATCATCATGATCATTCTCGTTTGAATACTGGCTTGCAAAAGGTTTTACATACTTATGTCATTATTCACATTGCTGGGTAAGATAAAATTTGGATTCAAATTAATTGCAAAGCATTTAAAATTTTTCTGAGAGATTTTGACTTACAACATGCAATGGTCAGAAAGCAACAGTTTTGTTTAATTTTTCTTTATACTTTATTTATTCAGTTGAGCTACGCGCAACATAAATTTAAATGATTTCACAACAACACCGCCATCTCGCAATCGTCTAAGCTAACATGTCCATATCGAAATGCATGTTAATCGTTAATGTGATGTAGTCATCGTGCGTGTGACATTGCTTGCTGTGTGTGTTCATGCTGAAGTCTGGCATAGTCTGCTTCATATGGCCCGAATGTTATTTCTGCAATGTATCTGCTTTGTATGGTTCAGGACCTTCATCAAATAGTACAATTATCCTCAATAGGACGAAAATAAATCTGTTACATTTTCCTTTTAAAACGATGTATATAACTATTACAATTTTAGGCAAAAACGATTGAATAAAAATGTAATTACACTTTGCAGAATAAAACTTCTAAATAATCTACCCAATCTATTAGATGTTTTACTTTTCCTTGTGCACCCATGTGATATTAATCTCCTTTCAGTTCTTTTCGAGGAGAGATAAGTTATATAGAAAAAAGGAAAATATCTTTTGTCCAAATAAAATGAGAGAACAGTGTCCTCAGAGCGAATTCCATAGTTATGAAAGTATCAAAACGTTGGAAGTTAATACTTTAGTTATTACATCGAAATCGCGATGATAACATATTCAGTGAAAGTTTTTACATAGTACCATATCTTGATGGTTCAAGCTGCTATTCCCGAAAGATTTGCACCTTAAATACCATATCTATATATCTTGTCAGGCCAGCAAAATAGAGATATATATTTCATGGTGCATTGCGTCTGAATGTCTGTGTGTCTGTCTTTCGGTCTGTACATTCGTTTATGTCAAAATATTACGTTAGGTGTAGAAAAGAATTATAAAAATACAATTCACTAGTAGAGCTATTATGATCCCGTCATGTGCATTTCCGACTCTATTTAGATGATGGACTAAAATATCACCTCACAGTCTTGAATAGCATATACAGATGCGAATAATTACTTGGTTCGAGATTTCATCAACAAGTTTTAAATGTTTAGTTTTTTGAAAATCTAAGCGTGTGACAGCTGCTATAGTCTTGGTTTGGCATATAGCACTTTCAATGCCAAAAGTATCATGCAGTTCAAAAGGGAACACTCCAAAAGCCCATCCACAGTGACCGCCCCTCCCTCAGTAAAGCAACGGTAATGTAATCCTAAGGAAACCTTAATCTAACATCTAAGGGGTAGTGAAGGCAGAGTAAGATCTAGAACAGTCTAAAAGTTATGAAGATATCAGAAACGGCCTGGTGTACGAAATGGGAACTAATTGAGGATCTAAGGAGAAAGAAATGCAAAAGATGTTGCTTTATTTTTTAATCTAAGAAACAAATGTCTAAGGGTATTTGTGTTTACAGAATAGAAAATTGGCTATGATGCTGTTAACAAAATCACAAATAGTCAAAGCTTACTGTAACTGTTATTTTATTTGTAGTTCTTTCATATTAATTGTGCTCGAAATCTAAAATTATAGGCAACAGTTATTGGCTACAAAGTTCCAAGAAATACCAACATTATCTTGCGTGCTATTTTTGCAAAGCTCTGTTCGTAAGCATAACAAACGCTTCTTGCCACTTCATATGCTGTGCATTAAAAGGTTTTGCATTTTTGGATGTTGAATGAATACGTTATGAACATACACATCAGTAAATAATGCAGATAGCTGACAGTACATAATGCCGTTTCTTTGTTTTTTAAAGTCTCGTGTTAGATATAAGATATTGCTATGTTTATTTTATATTTCCTTGACTTGTATCTCAAACATCTGTTTCTGAGGGCTTTCTCGATATTGTACAACAGTCTTTGCATTTATCACCTGCAAACATCAACAAAACAGGCTATATTTTTGACTGCATACAATATTTCATTTTGAAACATTACATTGAAATTGTCATGTGATGTTCTGATGTTGTTATGTATCATACCTACACCAACATTTTCTTTATGATACTTATGTTTGAACAGATGTGTAACTTTTACTTGTAGCTAGCTGTTATTATTTATATCATGAACAATCAGTAATATTTATCTTTATGTGATATTATCTAAATTAACCTGTCTGTATGTTAGCCTGTGCAGTGGACAACATTTGAAACTTTTCCAATTTAAAGATGTCGTATTATATTTTAAAAGTAATCAAATAAAAAATAACCAGTTATCGTATCTGTAAGTAAATAGCATAAAAAGCTGCAGTACAAAATATTAACAAGCTGAAAAAACGATCTCATTGACATGGTGTAGTATGATGCCATCAAGGATCATCAATGAAAGCGCTAGAGCTACACTTGCTTACATTAATTAACCGTTGTTTAAAAGTGCTATATTGCTAAATAATACTTTTATGATGAGCGATGTCTTACCATCTGGATCCGGATCATTCGTGTTTGACAAAATATAATCACCAACTGTAGTGTTCCTGTGTGGTGTTCTGGTGATCATGGTGCTTATTTAGACGTCACACTTTCCCCTAGAAGTTTATCAATCAGTCTCTATTAAAGTTTTTGATTATTGTGTACACTATAGCAATATAATTCAATTTCCTTTTCACGATGTGTTTGTTTATTTTAGCTGGTAATAAATTAAGGTTGTATATTTTTTTTCACAAAATGCCAATATTTATTTTCCGTTATTGTTGTTGCATATATTGCTACTTTTTGAATGTACTATTTATTTAAGATTTCATGTATTATTATAATTTGTAAAAATACAAATACAATTACCGAGTAAAAGGTAATTATTGCTGTGGTCTTGAAAATTATCCTTTTATCTTAAAACACCTATAGTGGCTATACTCTTCTTTTTCTTGATTCCTGTCAGCTGAATTGTGCCTTTTCAGTTATAAATTAACATTAGACGTTTCAGAAAAAATTCCATGACGTAATTCACCATGGTTATAATGATTATCGAATATCATGATGAAATATACCAAGGTACAACTTCGTGACCAGCATGAATTGGATTGTCACCCCACGCTATCGAAATCTAAAAAAACTCCTTTGTCATTATTGCGTCTTACAAACAAACACGCATTATAGGAAATTTCCATACATCCACAAAACTAATTTAGTTTAGAGAACGTCCAATTCAAGTGAGAACGTTGCAGTGCGGTTGTACCTAAATGCATGTTTGCCTACCGTTTTACTGGACGTTTTGTGCTCAGTCAAAAAGCATGTCTAAAGAACGTAAAACAAAAACACATGCCCCTTTTCCAGACACCTGGACCAATCATAATCAGGTCATGGAAGGCTTAGTGCAACAAGCACACAAGCGATATTTTAGAATAGTTCAGTGTTAAAAGTTGTGATGTTTGTTATTCACAATTGAATATCCAGACAATATAATTGATTGATAAACTAACAGTTGTATTGGATCCATTTAGAACTTTAATTTAAAATTTTTCATTTTTTTCAGAAGTAACTGACTGGGATTAAAGTTGCAAATGCGCATTTTTATGAACCGGATTAAATAATTAAGTGGTCATTTTTTATAAATTGATTTGCTTTGTGCCACAGAGACTCGTGAGCGATATTAAACAAACGTATATAGCATACACTATTTGAATACATGCCAAACTGTATTTCGACCAAAACTGTCAACAAAGTAAGGAAGGAAAAGAGGAAGCGGGAAAGAAAGGGTAGAATGGGGAGGAATGAAGGAGGAAAGAAATGAAGGAAAGAAAGAAAGAAGAAGCCAAAGAACGAACGAAAGATGGAAGGGAGAACGAAGGAAAAAAGAAAGAAAGGAAGACAATAAAGGAAACACTATCAGCTATATTTCACAATGGGTTTGTGATAGTATACGCTTAGATACTGCAAGAACAAGGTCATGTAGTTGCTAGTCACACTACATTAAATTAATGCTATTTTTACAACATCATTAGGTGATCTGTAAGTTGTAAAATTTCAGTTGCAAAGTCTTTTTAATTTTAAGAAATACATTAGAAATATATTCTTTATAATATATATATATAATATTTATAATGCTATATATACTTAATATTCCGATGAAATAAAAATAATGGGTCGATCAAATTATTTTTTATGTGTGATTGTAATACTTTACTCTATATTTGTCCTTTTTGCATCATAGCCAGCTGGATATATCTTGAAAACTTAAGGACTAATGTGTAATATGTACGTCATAAGAAATATAAACTATAAGGACTATTATGGTGGATGCGCAACTAAAATAAAAAATAACGACTGATAAACGTTAAAAATCTTGCTGGGAGATTTCACAATATGCAATCGTCATTTCTTTCGTCCCTTGTTGAAACTGTTCAGCCGCATTAACATTTCATTAATTTTCATGCACTAACACCTTCACCTCGCCCCACCCCACCTCCGTCTCCCAGAGAGATAACAAAACAAACGTATGGATCTGGCCTCCGGGGTATGGTAACAATGAAATCAGCAAAGCCTAGCTACAATGGTATCGGCAGAATAAGTGGTTTGCCCTGGGATTGTGGCGTGATCTCTGGTAAATACAGTAGAACCCGTGTAAAAACGTGATAGAGCTGCATACACATATCATAAAATGACGGACAGCATCGCTTCCGTAGATACAAGTTCTACTCCGTCTCGGGGTAGCCAGCAGGACATCAGCGTTTGCTTCGATTGCCTGACATGAGCAAATAAAACTGGTTGGATCACCTATCACGGAATTCAGCACTTATGCCCATTGGGTCTTTTATTAGAAAATAGAAAAAATACCCTCCCCCCCAGTCCTATCCCCCGTTAGAAATAAAAGACAAATTTGCAGTTGTGCATCACACAATAAACGGTTCAGCTATTGGTATATGTTATAGATTACCATTTTTAACCAAGTACACAGCAATAATGTTTTAAAAAGTATTTACTTCTGTTGGTAATTAATTCACAAACAAGGAGGCAATATCAATGAATGGCATAATTTTTAAAAAACCGGGCATAACGCTGCTCTTACACGAGAAGTAATATCGGAACCAATTTACAAGTTTTACCGTAGATAAAACATTCTGGTGTTGTTACATTTAAATCAGCACAAATGTTTCACGTGAAGGAAAATTCCAGTGGAATTTACCTCAACAACATGATTCATTCATTAGTAAATAAAAAGAGCATAATATAAAAAATGTAATATCAAACAAAATACGCTGATACCATTGGACATGAGTGTTATTCAAATACTATGTCAATAGTCTAGTTATAACTATTTTCAGGCATGCGGGAACGCTTTACGGATACGTGTGGTAAAATTTTCGTTCAGTTGAAAATGCTGCCAAATATACTCAGTATTTAACGGAGAAGATTACTCTGCCGGTAAACCAAATACACATTTCACCCAGAATAATTAAATAAAATGACATAACAGTTTTGAAAAAGTAGTAAATTTGAATTTCATAATTTGCTTGAAGCTATAAAAATGTGTATTGCGTTATTCAAAACTTTGAGGAAGCCTTTGGGCCAAATGTTCATGAAATGTACCTTTTGTTCAATATAATGCAGAAGATAAACACGTGGTGTCAATAAGCATCTTATTACATGAAGAGAAAATGAATTAAATGAGAGGCCACCAATACTGCACACCTTACGAACCCATCTTTAGTCTTGTCTTTTACATCTCAAATTGTAAGCATAAACAGCAGTGGTATTGTGGTAACAACAGAGTTGCATTTTAGAGACAAAATACATGTGATTTTCAGTATATTTGCTTTTTAACATGCATCGGCACTGTTTCTGTATGAATGCAGTGCAGTTCTCAACATTGGTTTTTATTTTATATCTTTTATATGTTAATTGAATTCGCCTTATACCTTTTAAACATGATCATAATTGTTTCCGTGTGCAAGTACTAAAGATTGCTGAAATCTGAAAAGTTGCCCTAGGTCAAATCCAACCAAAAAGGGAAGGGTCATAATACCTGGGCATATTAGTAGATATATTATTTGCCCTACAACGTTTTATTATTTTAAAACTTCTACCTTTTTATGTAGCTTAAAAGTTTTGCCAGCCATAAATATACATATTTCAAAACAATATGCCAGATTTTTTCATAGCAACATCCATCACACTGATACAACTATTTTTTCGTGAATCATATGAGGCTTGTTATTTCTAGTTTACCCAAACATGAACAGTGCATGTATATATGTATGTATGCATGTATATATGTATGTACATGTGTGTATGTATGCATTTGCTAACTTAAATGTAAATAAATATTATGAAAACAAAAGTATGACACATTGATTACTGTATTTCTTTTTATTATCAACTACATTTTCCACCCATTCGTTTCTGTTTTATATCAGCAATGTTTTAATAATATAGTGAATGAACATAATACTCTAACCTTCTCAGCTGATATTTTAAAAAGTGTTCTTGGGAATAAACACAGTACCAATACCCAGTAAAAGTGCAAGATTTAAACATATGTGGTATTTTTATGTGGTCTGAATTCTAAACATACCGCATATTAAGAAGAGGTGACTAAAGGCGGTTTCGTTGGGTGCCGAAGCCCTCATTTTCCAGGGCTATGTATATATTAAGATTAAACGAAGTCCTATTTGTACTTGCGTTTCGATCTAAGGCTTTTCACACATGTCAATAGGGGAACATTGCGGGGAAAAGTAGGGCATCCACCACACTCCCAGTTCAGCTTGGTGGTTGACATGGATTTATATGTTAAATAATACCACTGTCAGCCGAATTGCTACCATTCGGCCCTGGAAACAATCGACCAACCCAGTTTCGACTATTTGGGAAAGAGATCGTTTGAATTAGCCACTCTTCGTACGAGTCGTTGCACTTGCTTCTCTCACATTCTTAGTGCAATGAAGTTCGTATTGGGAAACGAAATTTTCTCTCCTTTTCTCTTTTTTTTTGCCCTCTGCAAATCTTTTCCGAGCAACTTGTCAAAAACGCGAATAGCGAGAAAGTTGGAATTTTACACAGAGTGTCAGGGTATCCAATCTGGACCTGTGTGATATTTTGAAACGAAAGATGCCTAAAATGATGTTTTATTTTATAGTTGTTTTATCGAAAATAATTTTATACCACACGTGAACGATAATAAACCATCAGGGTAGCCTTTTAGCTTTATCAAGTTGAACAGTGAACAGTTTGCTATTTTACAAACAGTGGATGTTTGTTTTTGACGGTGTGCGTGAAGTAAGAAAAATCGATGCGGACTAGTTGTAGCAAGACAGTAATACACAAAAAGTATAGGTTCTGTGTACAGACAATCGTATGCTTTAATATCATTTTGAAGGTATAATTAATGATAACTGTCGATAACATATACAGTTGGACGCTCAGTTTCTCAAACTAATAATTTTGAAATCACGATTTAGTCCTCCCGCTCTACTGTTTTACATTTTCCCCGGTTTAGTTTATTGCGCTTAATTAAATGTTAAAAGTTTATTTTGTGTAAAATTTAACAACGTGGACTTTTATGTTTTCACTTGTGTCACTTCGTCGAGAAGAAGCGAAGTGCGACTCTGATTCAATTTGTATTTGCAAAAATTAAGTTATAAGAGATATATCAGTTTTCTTCGGCTGATTCTGCCAATGCCCATTTAGGCGATATGCTAAGTCCAGATTTTAGTGTGGCACTAAAGTCATAATCTTAAAGTTGTTTTAGGCATCAATTCTCCTTAAAAAAGAGAGTGAAGCCAGCCAAAGGGGTTGGCGTGGCATCATAGCCTATACAGTCCCAAGCGGTTATCCGAATCATTCTGAATGATGAACTGGTTTTCCCAGTGAGAACAGAATGACAGAATTGTTAGAGGGCGTACATAGCAAGAATGAAATTGGCAGCTATATTTATGTCTTTGTACAGCGCCAGCTGTGAACTGGTGTGGATAAGCCGAGTCTGCCCCATTATAAGGCATTAATAGTAATTTAATATTTGAATAACGTTTGTTTGTTTTGGTTTTAGCGGTAATAAAAAAATACATGAGGCGAAAAAATACCAGATAACGAACTATTCACGTCTTTCACTCCTTTTATCTGTTAATATGTGTTACGATTTGCATATTTTCAAGCTCATGTAAAAACTTGTTTTAACCACTTTAACCTAAGCCCATATTAAACAACTTAGCTCATACTCAGTCTCAAATTGAGTCTAAACGCTTAGTTTCAAACATACTTAAGCATTTGCTCGACATTTGAATTTTAGCTTTTTAGTATTGAAACACCGGTTAACACTGAACCTTTTCTGTGGGCAGCGCGAGAAGTGTTTTCTTGTATAGTCTAAAATGGCTGAAATAATGTACTTTAGACATGTCATGGTACAAAAAAGATTTTACCTAAACTTATAATGAAGACCAGGTGGGCTTTATTAAGGGGAGATATATTAGAGCAAATATCCATTTTCTTCAAGATTTACTTGAATATACTGATTTAAAAAAGATACCAGGGATACTTCTCCAGTTAAATTTTGCCAAGGCTTTCGACAATGTTGAGTGGCCTTTCTTATTCAGGGTACTTCATAAATTCAATTTCGGTGATAGTATAACTGCATGGATCAAACTATGTCACAGAAACGTATTAAGTACTGTGAAAAACAATACCTTCAGCACGGACTGGTTCAATTTACTGCGAGGAGTAAGACAAGGTTGTCCACTTTCATGTGTCCTTTTTGTCCTCTGTGCTGAAATCTTAGCAGAATTAATTAGAAGGAATAGAAATATCAAGGGCATAGTTTGAAATAAAGTGGAAAGAAAATTGATATTGATATAAATTCAATCAAGGAAATATTTCTAGTAGCAGAACGTTTTGAATTTTTCTCGGGCCTAAAACTCAATAAAGATAAAACGCTTCTAATTTGGTTGGGTCCTTGAAAGAATAAGAAGCATTCTGTTTTGGGTCTCGAACAGTGTAAAGGAAGTTTTAATATGCTGGGTATTGAACTTTTATATGAAAAAGACCAATGTTGGAAAACTAATTTTGATGATAAACTAAGTAAAATAGCGACACAGTTTCAAATATGGAAAGGTAGGCAACTATCCCTGATTGGCAAGATTCTTATTGCGAAAAGCCATAACATGTCAAATCTCATATATTCCGTCAGCAATCTGACGCGCGACCACGACACAATAAGTAAAGCGCCAAAAATTTAACAGATTTTATTTGGGCCTCAAGGCCTCCGAAAATTAAGTATGATACTTTAATAGCCCCTGTTAAACTCGGCGGACTTAATTCACCGGATATAAAATGCAATGACAAAGCTCTTAAATTAGCTTGGATTGGCAGGCTCTGGTCTGGTTCAAATAAAAATACTATATTAGATTATTATTTACTTAAATACGGAAACCTCAAGTTGCTACTACACTCAAATATAAAGGCAGAAAAGCTCAAGCTCCCATACTTCTATAAGGAAATTATCAAGTCTTTCCAATCTTTATTTTTCGGCTCTATATATTAGAGGATGATCAAACCTTTATAAGTGGAGAACAATTGGAAACACAATTTAACATAAGGTGCAGCTTTCTTAATTTCTTTAGTCTTAAGTCAGCGATAAAAAATGCCATACAGTTGTTGCAGTCAAGAGATATTACAGTTAATAGAAAAATAACAAAGGAAATGATTGTCGACCAAAAATTTAAATCAATAAATGGAAAAATTATAAATGTACAAAAGGCTAAATGTATGGTTTATCACACAGAACTTATTTCTATTCAAGTTAAGTCCTCAACTACCCTTTCAAAATGGTCCCGTACCGGCTTGGTAACAGAGGATATGTTTTACAATAGCGTTCATAATGCGAAAAAATCTTGCCTAGACTAAAGACTGGTTGCTTTCCAGTTTAAAGTAATAAATGATTTGATAGCACATAATAAAAATTTACAGAAATGGGGCATAAAAGAATCCAGTAAATGTAATGAGTGCGACGCAGAGGACGCTATTTGGCATATGTTCTCTAAATGCCCAAAAACAATAAATATAATGCGACTGATTTTAAATTTGATTCAAATCTCAAGTGTTAATTGGGCTGATTTTATTTTTGGAACAAAGGAGGGTGCATTAAATGCTATCTTTATTCTATCCAAGTGGCATATATACCAGTCTAGGTTTTATAGCTAGAGTTTCTCTCTTGAAACCATTCAGAAAGCAGTGTTTTCGAAGCAAAGTGGAGTAAATTTCTCTTCCTTCTAGAGCTTTAAATGTTGGCTAAGGATTCACATAGCAGAAGAAGTATTTTTTTGCATTTTTTCTTTCTCTATTAGTTATTTGTTCTTTTTCATTTTTTCTATGTTCTCATTGTAAAAAAATAATAAAAAGTTTCAATAAAAAATAAAATATGAAATAAAATATAGTTATTCCACCTCACTAACATTGATTAAGTCCTCAACCCCCCCTACCCCCTCCCGTCCCCTGAAAATCGGAATATTGAAATCGAAAAGATCACTGATATTTGGTAAAATACAGATTGTTGTAAGAGATCTTTGACACTAGTAATCTTCAAAAAGATCAATTTTTTGTCACTTAGTTCAGAAAGATTGCCATGAGTATGAGTAAAATCAATCAAATTGCCTGATTTGCTATTTTGTAGTCAAATCCGTAAGATCTCTCGCAAAATTTTCTAATCAAGTTGATGAAGTTGGTAATTAAACAACGGAAATTTTGAAGGGCAGCACATATAAAAATGCTTTCATACATAAAAAAAGAAAAAAAAAGTTTACTAGCTTTCTTGTTTGGCTTTAGTCACCTTCTAGTCTAAACTCACTTAAGGCTTAAGTTTTACTTATTGAATACCTGAAGGGGGAGCTAATGTGCCATAGGTTGTTGGACTTTAGTACTTAAGTACTTCATAGAGTGTTTAAAATGTTAAGAAATATTTAATAAGAAAACTTTCTTTACTTTGAAACCCTCACAAAACTAGCTATGTAAACATGTGGATATGTTTCTGCGTATGTGTGGAAAATAAGTTCATTGTTCAATAATATTAAGGTGAATATAAATTGAATTTATATTGAGTTTATATTTTGATTGATAAACTGATCAATTTAAAAGGTGCTTAAACTAATATGTCTATTTATAAAAAAATCAATATATGTGGCGTAGGTTACGTATTCCCTTGTCACTGTTTTTTTAGAGAAAAAATCAAAATATGAACATATATTCTCTCTTGATTTTCAGTAATTGTAATAATTCCAAGCCTCAACAAGCATTCTAGAACTAGGTTTTGGAAGCATTTTTTCCACTCTTTCCATTCACATTTGTAGTGTTTGGATCGAGAGATCAACCTTGAACACCACAGTCTTCGCTTTCACATGAAAAAAGGCTTGTTTTCCGTGCTTGCTATTTAGGTTCTTTCATAGCCTTCAACAGCGTATAGGTTTTAAAAAGCATTTGTTACATATATTGACATATTGAATTGATTTTTGCAGCTAAGTATCTCGAAAACGGTTAGAGTTACAGCTTTGGAGTAAGATATCTTACGAGACTACTTTTATTATTATTATTATTATTTTGTTTGGTTATCTACTTTTTGGCGATGACGTCATTATGACTTCATTTTACCAATTTTTATTTTATCAGTTTTAGTATTGTCTTTAACTTCATTTGATACAGAAGATGTAGAATTTCAATAAATTTAAGATAAATACGTTGCACGTTCCCAATAACACCCCTTCACCCACCCATCTCTATTCCACAGTACCACAAAATCTGCTGTTAAAACACAAGGCTTGTTCTTCTAATCAGTGCACTGAGTGGTGAGTATGCAACAACGAGGCTATCTGTACTTACGTAACACCTCAACACATCAGGTCAGTGGCCCTCTGTTGTCAGTGACGTTATTGTTATGTAACACCACCCACAACAGGTCAGCAGACTTCAGTGATCAGTGACCGTCAGTGTACTGCGCGTCTTGTGAAGTCTTTGCTGTGTGCTATATGATATCTACGCCACCCGAATACAGCATCGTGGGCATGACCGCTCAGATGTTGAAAAGTTTTCATTATATCGCAATAAAAGCTTGTTTAAAGATGTCCCTATTTAGGGAGGGTTGAGGGGTGGACAGGCTTATATCTTATTTGGTGAATAGATAACTTCTTTTGCAAAAATGCTATGTCCTCAAATAAATGCTAAGTTTACCTGAAACTTTACACGAGGCTTGTCAAGGTGAATGGTAAAAAGCGCCTTTTTCGAATTTTGATTTTAGAAAATTTTCGTGCAGCTGGCATCATGACAATACTGCAATACTCCAATACAATACAGAGTTCCACACAGAATCCTAAATTTTAAGGTGATTTTGCGCTCCCAAGTGTAGATTTTACTACGCAGCAGTAAAATCGGTCTAGTTTTGTTAGATTTTCAAGTACTTACAAATGTTCGATAGTTTTTCTAGCACATTCTCTATGCAGAAGAAACGTAATCTTTATCGAAAAATCAAATATTGGTCATGAGTAATTTTATACCAAAACGAATGTACTGATATTAAAAATAAATGAAAACAAATAATATTCAATGGGCACGTGAAATAACCGATCATAAAAACGAAGGTTTCGAATAATATATATCTCGCAGATACAGACTTTTGATGTGTTTTACTTTTTCAGTGTGTTCATTTTTTTTATTTCTTTAATTAATCATTCACGACATATTATCGCATTAGGTATTGTCACAAATAAAGAGCAGATAGTTTTACTAAATAAACTAAATAAATAAGATATTTGACTTAATACGTAGATGTCTACCAAGTAAACATCCACGAAACAAGGTTTATAATCCGGATAAATGAATGGTGATATCAGCTCCATAAATTGTAAATTAATGCTTTCATTTAGCATGCTTATTACCGACACAGGTAAAAGACCTTTCACAATCGACAGCTTGTAAATATTTACGCAAATCCGAATCAGAATCTGTGTGTAAACTACGCATATATTTCTATTTTTAAAACGTGAGCGGCGACAAGTGCCGACGAAAATCCCCCGGCGGGTTCGGGCCAACAGATGCGCCGGAGGAGCTAGAGTTTTTATCTAGAAGATTCCGCGGGGGATGTTCTCCCAGAAAAATGCTGCGGGAACACTGTTCAACAGGCTCTTCAACAACTTAAAGACTCACCTGTATTGATAAGTGGTGGAGGTGTGGAGGGCTAGGGGCCTCATTTCAAACTAGGGGGTGGCTCTATGCATTCGATCCGCTTGTGATTACATCTTAGGAGAGGCAAAAAAAAATACCCAGGCCGGGTCACTAAAATCGCAGATATGAAAAGAAGAGCCTGCCGGTTCTAAATAAATCTGACAAAACCAGAAATAGAATTCAAAAACCAGAAGGCTGGCCGGTGTATAAAATTTGAAAGTGAAAACGATCTGCCCGGATGGCAGAAAAAGTACTGGACGTAACCTTTTATAGGAGATATTCATATTCAAACTTTGGTCTCGATTCTTTGGCGCTGTATTTTCATGTAGAACACACTTAAAATGCTTCATAGTGCCAACTTGTAAAATGACAATATATGTGCTATGACACACAACCATTTTTATTAAACCATTGAACCATATTTTGCGGGATAAAACGAAATTAAAATTTTGGTCAATGCCGAGTCACCTGCATTTTAAAAATTAAAAAAATGGACCCCGGTCGATTCAAAATTTTTGGACAAGTACCGCCGTCCGGCCAGCCGGGTTAATTTTTTAATTAAAATTAGAAACAAGGCTATTTTTCTTCCAGGACTTACCGAGACACAGTGGGACTCGGTACTTGAGGATTGCCACACTAATTCTAAAGAACTAAGCTAATTGTCACCGCCTGGAAAAGAAACATAATCACTGCATATACATGGTCTTCATGCAGTGTCCACAGCGCATGTTCTCCACAGTTAATGTCCACTTCTTTTGTTTTCTCCGATGACTTATTTTGAAGAACGAGGCAAACAAAGTCGCATCTCTTTTGTGAGGCAGGGCATTCTAAAAAATAATGACCCTGTACCAGGTCATTCTTTTTGAGAATGCCCTGCAAGGTGTGACTTTGTTTTCATTGTTGAAAACAAAAGACATAGTCATTGATCAAATGGAATTTTAACAGGAATCAAACATCAAGAATCTTCGCCTTGAAAAAAAAAAGATTTATTTAAACTTAAAAACATATATTCCTTAACAAATATTCTAATGCCTAAATAGCTGACAAATTCTTTAGTTTTTATTGGAGTGGGGGGTCGGAGGGGGGCTAATGAAAGAGATATATCGACACAGACATTCGACAGCCGTCGTGATTTAGTCGTGACGAAAATGACAAAACGCATCTCATTTTCTACGTTAAACATTCGTCGACAAAGGTCGTGACCTCAAAAAGACGTTTGATAGACGCAAGAAAGATCACTTAATCGATTTTTTCTCTCGATTTCAAATCTCGAGCAAAACGCCAGAATTTTACGACGAGTAACATTAACGTAAACAGAAGAAAGTAGAAGCTTTCAAATAAATTACCCTGTAGCTAATGTCGGAGTTCATTTTCAGAAATTATGTAAGTCCATCCGGTCTTAACATGCTTGTAGTATCGATAGATCCGGCAGGCTCGTTGACATTATATACTTGAATAAATCCATCAATGTCCAGTCTAATGTCAAAAGTCCCTCTGCAATTCATTAGGAGTATGGGTAAAAAAATTCAGTTTCTGAATCGTCCTCAATATTAATTTTTTACCAAAAAAAAAAAAGAAGCTCGTGTTGACTCTTGCATTAACTAGGTTGTTATGAATGATCGTTCAGTTTTTTATACATTGTCATGATAGTTATTCTTTATTTGCCACCTTAATCGCAGAACAATAGGGGGTGACGGGCCGGGGGAGGCGGGGCCAATTAGTCTGGCACATGGACATTCCTGAGGCCCTCGGTATGAATAGACAGGGCCATGAAAATAGAGAATACCTCGAAGTCAGGCATTCTCATATACTTCTAGCCCGCAAAGGAACCGTTAAAAGCAAACGACATTTGCTCCACCCAAACATTCAGTGGTATTCGGCAAATCTCCAGCAAGCCAAAGTTTTATGTCGCCACTTCCCTTTAAACATTTTAAGGTCCAATAAAATGACCTGAGGGTGCGACGTCGACCCGATCAAACCACAACATTCACTCCGGTTGTATTTTGGTTGTGGGTGGTCGCGATGGGGGGGGGCGGTTGATTCAATGACACATCAAGTCCAAGACCCATTAATCAACCGTATAGCCTCCCTTAATCTCACAGATCAGCCCCCCCCCCCCATCAAAAAAGCGTCGTGTTTACATAACAAATTCGGCCAAATGACCACAACGCTGTATCATACTCACAAAATGTCCTCAGGGTTGTGTTTTGGACAAATCTGGATTGTGACAAGTTTCGGCATTGGGAAAAAATTTTGGTTGCGGCAAAAAAAAATTATTCTAAGATAAATTATGATCTACCTCAGCCTTCGATCTTTCTGTTTACATGTGACACCACCAAAGTAACCCCACCCGTCACCCCTCCCCCACCTACTATTGCAGCCACCCACACCCCTAAAAGGTATATGTGTGTAAAGATATGTAAAAATGAATTGAACAAATACTCTGGCTGTGATTTTAACCACCAAGAGAAACCGTCTTAACTGTGGGATTTCACATCCGTTAGTTTTCATTTCCGTTTTTTAACAAGACCGTATTCAAATGGACCAAAGTTCTCCCACAGTCATTTACCTTTTATGAACTTTTGGAACCTTTATGGCTTTGTATTACATTACGGGGCGCTCCTCTTTTTTCTTCACCCAGAATGCTGAAATTTTTCAAATATATTAGATTAGACAGATTTATTACGGACTCACAAGACATATACACATTATATGGATTGAGTTATATGTTAACTTAATGGCGGACTGCCATTAAAATCCATTTTTACTTCGCAAAAGCTTTGAATTCGCTTATCTCCACTTTTAATGGGTTCCCTTCCAGTAATATTTACCACGCAATATAAAAAAGAACTTTTTGAGGTACTGTTCAAGATACTCTAACCCTTCCATCCATCCTATGGCCAATCAGAATGCCCGAGACGTCGTCTGCTAGTCTCGTATAAACGACATTCCCTTTTTGCGTGGCGTCGATACAACACGCCATTCTGTGTGCTGCCGGTTTTTTGCAGCAAGGGAACTGGTTTAAGGTGCGAATTGCTTCATGTTTTACTTAATTTACTGCCTAATGGATTGTTTTATCTATGTTTGTGCGTTGGGATAAATTTATGGAGCCGAAGTGTGTTTATTCGCCATCTTACTCTTCGGTCTGATTAGGTTGAGTTTGCACGATCACGGAGACACTTTCCTAGTCCCGAGAAGTGCGCCTCTTTCTCCACTTTCATTCAGATCGAGGAACTTACCAGTTCCACCTCAGTTCGTCTAGGAGTAGGATCTTTTCAGGCTGCTGGACCTGATCAGACTCCAAGCTTTACCAGCCAGCTGTGTCATCGCGGAAATGGCCAGTTTTTGCTTAAGCTTTACTCCATGGGTCGCTTCTCAGTCTTTGTAGAGCAGGTTCTGCAAGTCTGACAGCGTTCTCCGACGAAAAGAGACGTTTTCTGTGACGTCTGAGGGTCATTTTCTTTGCCAGGACCGTTTTCCCTTTGTGGTCTTACGGTCACGGGTGCGAGAAGACCATTCTGGTCCAACGGGATTCACAAAACCCGTTACGGTCCGATGGTCCCAGGTGCATCTGAGGCAAGAGAGATCCATATCCGACACGGGTAGTGCCATTACGGTCCAGCCCGTTACGGCCCGGGAACGTTTTCGTTCCGGGAAGCATCTCTTTTCGTCTTTCCTTAGACCCAGCGAGTTATTGCGGTGTTTAAGCAATTGTGAACACAGCTTGGAAGGTTAAAGCTTGCAGTTGAAGCAAAGCACTGAGAAATGTAGTTTTGTGCGTTGTTTTATACTACATATTCTCACCGTTGTTTTTCTCTGCTTGCATTTCAGATATGACAGAGGCCAGTCTACATTCTCCACCGTTACTGCCTCAGTGTATCCATCCTCCAACCGCGTGTAACCCCCACTCCATCTGCGACCGCTGTAGACGGAATAGTGGAATACCTCTGTGTGAGCCAGACAGCCAGTGTGGCGAGTGTCTACATCTTTCTCCAGAGGATTGGAAAGTCCTATTACGGAATAGGACCAAGAACGAGCGCAGGAGGGATAAGCGCAAATTCCTTTCGTCAGCTTCGTTTGTTACTCGTGAATTTATTCGTGATACCATGAAGAAGGCTAGCTCCGTTATTCTGGGCCAGGTCTCCACCCCCGTACACGTAGACACTGGTGCAGAATCGGAATCCGCTACGCCAGTTAAGAGACATAAAAAGTCCAAGAGTAAAGGACGTGCATTTTCTGAGACTGTAGCAGAATTGGGCATCCCGGAAGGGCAAGAACGGGATCGTCTCCGCGAGGCATGGGCCTCACCTCCTAGAGTGAAACCCAGTGGCAGTCCAGGAGGGGCGTTTAAGTCCCCGTCTGAGGAACAAGTGACTTTAACGCATAAGGATACGGGAACAGTACTTTCGGCGGTTACAGGCCAGTTAGGCATTCCCCCGCGAGAGGGCTTATCCCCCCCTCCTCAGCTGCAGCGTCTCCCGAGTGAATTTTCAGCGTTTTTGTCTATGCAATCGCAACTGCAAAAACAACTTTTGGATTTACAGAGTCAAGTTCAGAAGCAGGAGAGTCTGCTTAGTCAAAGGCAAAAACCATCAGCTACGGTTTCTCGTCCTCCTCCGGAAATTCAGTCAGTGGCAGCGATATCGGGCTCGCCTGTACCTCACCTCCCGCTGGACTCTAACGTGGATATTCCCGAAACGGTCACCATCAGCGAGGAGGATTCCGTGGGCGTGCCCCTTTCGGGCCAAGTCTCCGCATTGCTGGAAGATGATGAGGAAATCGGGCCGATGGAAAATTCTCCCCTAGCAGCAGTCCCAAGCAACAGGGAGAAAGAAATTTACACCCCAGTAGGGGAACCCCACATGTCACATTTTTCACAATCCCAACTCCCAGAAGCAGCATCTGATGAACAGGAGTCGGAGGTGGAAGACGGGGAAGAAGAATCCGAGGGTACGTCAGTACATTCCCGTTGTCATTTACCGTTACGGGCAGTGGAGCAGGTGCGTTCTCCCGGCCAAGGGCATCGACTTTGGAGAGATCCAGCGGCAGCGGGCAGACGGCCCATCCGTACTCCCTCTCCACCAGATCTTGCCCCATCGGTCGAGGACGTGGCCCCCTCGAGTTCTGCTTCTACGATTGCACCAGAAGACGTGCCGTTCAGGGATGCCATTCAAGAGATAGCCCGCTTAGCAGAGGTCTCCTGTGGCTCCCCAAATTTAGATAAGGAGGATCCGCCCATTCGGATGACATCTCAGGCCGCTCCACCACAACAGGACTCGTTTATCGCACTAGCCACCAGTGAGGGCATTGCTCATGCTGTCACGGTCCGCGCGAAAGAGTTCAAGAAGATGGACGCCGGTGAGGGTCGCACGTTGTCGCGTTTCCATTTATCTAAACATTGCTCAGTACGACCAGGACCATATCGGTCAGCGGATGAAAAAATTCCCCTAGAGGCACTGGAGCAGCCCGTGAAGCGTACAGTCTGGATGCCCACAGTACGTAGTGACTCAGACATTCCATTAGTGGAGAAAGACGCAAAGACCATCGAGGCGTCTTGTCGCCACATCCTGAACATTATGTCTTTTCAAGATCATGCACTTAAAGCACTAAAGTCGCGTTGGGAAGAACTTCGCCTTAGTGATCCCGTGTCTGCTAAATTGATGGAATGCCTGGCCTTAGCTACCCGAGACGTGGTCAAACTTTCCACTTTTTTGATGACTTCAATGGTCTACTTACGTCGAGATGCCTTTCTCCAGCACTGCTGGTCTAGTGTCAAAGGTTTGCGGGACCTGCGTCATGCCCCTATCCTGGAGGAACGAGAACTATTTCCTCCCGCCGAGATAGAGAGGTGAACCAGGAAAGTCGTTCGCTTTCGCAAGATTATGCCCTGATGTCCAGGATGTCTCGCTCCTCCTTCAAACGTCCACTGAAGAGGAAGAGACCACAACAGTCCTCTCCAGCACCGTCTAAGCCGAGTGCGCAGCCACAACAGCCCCCTGTCAAGAAACCGAAACCCAGCCCCGGCAGCAAGACAGAGGGTCCGGCTCCACAGTCGTTCAGGTAGCAGCCAACCAAAGTACCGTCACGAGATTCCCTTATCTCCTGGCGATACTTTAGCAAACTTAAGAGACTTGGAAAATTTACTTTCCTTAAACGCCTCCTTGCCCGTAGGAGGAAGACTAGGAAAGTTTTGGCAGCAATGGGCAGAAATGGGGGCGTCTCGAAGGGTAGTACGTTGGTTAAAGAGAGGTTACTCCCTACCTTTCAAACGAGACCGGAATGGGCTCAGGTGCCCTATTCCCCTAACCGCCCATGCGCCAAGACAACTAGTCACCTCTTACGCCAAGGGGTCAGAAAAAGACCGAGCTCTCCAAGAAATGCTACTGAGCTTGTCTCAAAAACAGGCGATAGAGGAAATGCCAGAAAATCAAATGGGCTTTTTCAGCAGAGTTTTTCTGGTTCCCAAGAAATCCGGAGGGTGGAGGCTGGTAATCGACCTTTCCCCCATAAACGGTTTTCTCCGAGTGATCACCTTTCAGATGGACACGGCCCAGGTGATAAAAGGGTCGTTACGGGAAGGGATGTGGTGTACCTCCATAGATCTCTCCGATGCTTACCTCCATATTCCTCTCCATCACTCGGCAAGAAAATTCCTAGCCTTTCAAGTAGGGAAAAGACGATTTTGGTTTCTGGCACTTCCCTTCGGTCTGGCTACAGCCCCGTACGTTTTCTCCAAGGTCATGAAAGTACTGAAAACATGGGCACGGCTGGAAGGGATGTTAGTCTTTCAGTATCTGGACGACTGGTTTCTGGCGAACCAAGACAGACAGGTAACCGAGAATCATACAATGTCTTTAGTTCGCAAGGCACTAGAGGTAGGTCTAGTAGTAAACCTAGCCAAGTCCGAACTAACCCCCAAACAGTCCATTACCTTTCTAGGGGAATTTTGGGATCTGGCAATAGCAAAGGCGTTCCCTACGCCAGAACGCCGCCAGAGAATTGCAGATGCCATAAAAGGTATTTCCCCAGGAAAGAAGGTGAGATTACAGGCCATGGAATCTCTCCTTGGCCTGTTAGTGGCAACAGAGAAGACAGTCCCCCTGGGCCGTCTCCATTACAGGCCATTTCAAAGCCAGGTAAGATGGGCGTTGCATCAGGGTCGTTCACCCGCAGCAAGGATGCAAGTTTCACAGGTAACCCTACAAGCCCTACAGTGGTGGTGCGACGTTCTAATTATGTCCGAAGGAATGCCATTTCAGCCCCCCACCCCGGAGATAGAGATTCAGACCGATGCGTCCCATTCGGGGTGGGGAATTTATTGGAATGGTCAAGTATGGAAGGGCAAATGGCCACCCTCGCTTCAGTCCTACCACATAAACTGGCTGGAGCTTCGGGTGGTCTGGATTGCCCTAACCAAACTGACCAACCAACTCAGAAACAAGGCAGTCCTCTTTCGGTTAGACAACTCCACAGCCATAGCTTACCTCAACAAGCAGGGGGGCACCAAATCACGATCCCTGTCCAAACTTGCTTTCCAAATTCTTACAAAGGCCAGGGAGGAACAGGTGACCGTTTCCGCCCGTCACCTGGCCGGGAAATTAAATGTCCTAGCGGACTTAGCCTCCAGACAGGGTCAAGTTATCAACACCGAGTGGTGCCTATCCCCTCGGTCCTTTCAGTGGGTAACACACCAATCCCCATGGGGTGCCCCGACTCTGGATCTGTTTGCAAACGCTATGACCACCCAACTTCCCCGGTACGTGTCTCCTTGCCCGGACCCAGCAGCTTGGGCAGTAGACGCTCTCAATTGCCAGTGGCCACGGGACGAGGTACTGTATGCCTTTCCCCCACAAGCAATCTTAGAGCAGGTCTTGCAGAGAGTAATCGAGTTGAAACCACCGTTCCTATTACTCATTGCTCCATGGACACCGGAAGCCCCATGGTTCGCCCTCCTACTCCATTGCAAGGTAGTAAGGTCGATACCGATCCCATGCCACAGCGAGTTGCTATCACAACCCCATTGGGATCACTTCCACCCCTCCCCTCGCTTACTGAACCTCCACCTATGGTGCCTGACCAGACCTTTCTGAAAAACAAGGGTTTTTCTAAGCAGGTGAGAGAGAAAATAGTAAACAGTCACAAGGGTTCGACGGCCAAAGTTTACAGGTCGCAGTGGAATAAATTTGCCGCTTGGTGTAGCACTTCTAAGCTAGATCCGTTTCAGGCTAGCCCAGCAGTGGTAGCGGATTTCCTCGATCACCTTTTCACGGAGGTGAAATTAAAGGTAAGTTCCATCGAGGGCTATAGGGCCGCTATAGGGTCAAGACTCAAAGCGTCTACAGGCTACGACCCGGGCGAAGACACTTCCCTATCACAGCTAGTAAGACATTTTAAAGTAAACTCCCCACCCTGCCCATCCAACATAGCGCAGTGGGATTTATCATTAGTCTTACAGTATCTTCAACGCCCAGATGTTTTTAGTAAGGACGTGATTTCAGCAAAAAACGCAACATTAAGATTCACGTTTTTATTGGCCTTAGCTTCGGGCAAAAGAAGAGGCGAAATCCATGCCCTAGACAGAAAGGTAAATAAAGATAAGGGTACATGGGAGAAGGTCACCCTAGTCCCTAGAGCAGGATTCATGGGAAAAACCCACATCATGACCCAAGGGATGGGAACGTTCGATCACATTACTCTCCCATCCCTACCAGATGACCCCGACTCAAACGGTCTGGTCTCTTTGTGTCCCGTCAAAGCGCTGCAACAGTATTTGGAAATGTCAGAGGCCTACCGATCAAAAAATCAGAAGGCTCTCATCATTTCGTTTATGCCGAAATTTAACAAAGATCTTTCGAAACAGTCGATCTCAAATTATATTAAAAGGATCATTTTGGCAGCCTATGACGATGCACAAATCGACCCTAACCCGTTAGGGGAATCAAACATCAAAGCCCATCAGGTAAGGCAAGTAGCCAATTCCCTCAGGGCGGTACGTAACGTGTCCCTTTTGGATATATTAAAAACAGGTTGTTGGGTTTCCCCCAACTCGTTTGTTAAATACTATCTGAAAGATTTTTCTCAAGATGAATTGTCTGGCTTATATTCATTAGGACCGTTCGTGGCTTCGGAAACGACCATTACAGGCTGAGTGTTTCTGTTGTAGGAATGCTTCTCCCAAGTTTAAGAACAAGGGCAAGCACAAGAGTAACTTCTCCAAGGGCCGTAATGGGAACAGTAACCACAACAACAAGCCACGAAAGTAACAACCTACAAGAAGGTCTTTCCTTCTTATTCTGAACATTTCGTCTTTCGCTCAGGTCCTTCGGACCATTTCGGTCCGTGCTTATATTAAGTTACGGACGAACGCTGGACGGTTATGTTTAATTAAGCATTTATTTACTCCGAAGTGTTCAGGATCGCATGTGTAATGAGTACAGCCCAGTCTTCGGTCTTACGGCTACTCGGATGCTTAAGTTTTTGATCTCCTTTCTTCATGTTTTTCAGAAAGAAAGGGGGGACCATGTCGGTCCCAGACGTACCCAGTGACCGTACACCCGTTGTAGCCGGAAGGCCGAAAGCCGGTTTATGGTTCATGGTATGAAGTACCATAGTGTCATTATGGGCTTATGGGACCATAACGGCCCCATATAGGAAAACAGTCATAATTAAGCAAAATTTTTTCTGTTTTTCATTTTATGACGATTTACAGTAGTTTTAGTACTATCTAGTCAATCGCTATGAGTTTATTTCAAATAAACGTGGTAATTTATCAAATGAGAAGAAGAAAAGTTAGACAGCGGACTCGCTTTCTTTTTCAAGTTTGAATTGCATGTCTTGTAAGACACTTCAGTCACTTTACTAGAAGTGTCAAAGAGTTTATTTGCGTAATTAATATGGATTTACGATCGTTTTGTAGTACTTCTAAATAAACCTAATTGTTCATCAATACATAGCAAGTGAATAGTGAGAACTTGAGGAAGGGATCCATCCGGTGGGCGGTTGGAGGGGGATGGTGATAGTTCTCAAAAAAGATGATGGCATGGTTGGAAGCCTTCTCATCTCAACTGACAGTTGCTGTGATATTTGTTACTTTGTTACGATTTTACCTTATGTTGAAAGACCGGAATGGTGCGCCTCCGGACTTTATTTAGGAAATCATTAAAAGAATTGAAACTTAGCTGACAAGTTTTATTTCTTCTTTGCGTCGAGTGCACAGCACTCCTCGCCTATATGCAATGAGCTTTTACAAGCCATAGTGTAATTCGCGACCTTTTTGGGCAGTTCAAGAATGGCAGGCTCCCCTGCTCCGGACTCAAGTCCCATTAAAAGTGGAGATAAGCGAATTCAAAGCTTTTGCGAAGTAAAACTATCGTTTTATTTCGTAAAACGAGCTTTTACGAGTAAAAGCGCAATTCGCGTTCTCCACTTTTAACTTTGATTTTAACCCGTCCCATCCATCCCCAACTAGCCTGGGCGTGTTTTACCGCCTTTTGGGGCTAAAAAGGGAATGTCGTTTATACGAGACTAGCAGACGACGTCTCGGGCATTCTGATTGGCCATAGGATGGATGGAAGGGTTAGAGTATCTTGAACAGTACCTCAAAAAGTTCTTTTTTATATTGCGTGGTAAATATTACTGGAAGGGAACCCATTAAAAGTGGAGAACGCGAATTGCGCTTTTACTCGTAAAAGCTCGTTTTACGAAATAAAACGATAGATTCAGCGACAACATCCAACATTTTCGAATTCTGGAACATAATAGCAAGGTGGAAGAACGCAACCCATATATAATTTTGTTGTCAGACAAGTTTTAGGTATTCGTATGTTTATGAACAGGCAAAATTCTCAGTGTGTGTAAATATGAAAAAATGAATCAATGATTTTTTTCTGTTTTCGCGACATGTTATGTTTGTTGTGCTTTGTTTAACCCACCGAGTAAACAT
>OX457024.1:80138680-80516180 GCA_949752745.1 Protula sp. h YS-2021 | reverse complement strand
CAAGCCCAGTGAATACTCAAAAGAAAAGAAAAGTTTGAACGGCATTTGAGGAAAAGAAACGAAAAGAAACAACTTGCAAAACAACTGTCAAAAATAAATTTCAGTCGGATGATTGAATTATTTAAGAAAAGACACCCCAGTTAGCATAATTTTTCGTCCCAAGTAAAAAACGCATTGTTTTTAGGTGGGATTAACGTGGAAACGTGGGACGTTGGCATGGCCACATAGAAAACATGTGTAATATACGTGGACATTCCCACGGTGTGATTTCCGTATAAACTCTGCATATAATGTACATAGGCTTTCCCACGTATAAAATGCACGGGTAGATACACGCGTAAACTGCACGGTTTTTCCCACGTAATGCCCACCGTAATTCCCCACTTCTAAAATGCATGGGTAATTAACGCATATTATATATATATATATATTATACTTTTGAATCCCCACGTAAAATTTCATTAAAAGTCATTTGTATATTACACGTATATTTTACGTGGGATTTCCCATATGGGCATTCCCATGTAAAATACACATATATAATGCGTGAAAATTTCCATTTAGTAAATGCATGGGAAAATATACGGATATTATGCGCAGTCTAGCAATGTATTCTTATTATCGCAGACCGGAAACAGACGCCATTCAGCGATAACATATTTAAATTTTGCCAAATTCTGCATATTTTGGTGGAGGGCTGCTTTTTATCGAAGTATAATAGAAAGTTAGACATGGAAATATCAATTTCACTGAAATTTTTATGCTTAACATTCTTTTAAGGAGTACTTTATAACTACACTATAGTTATAAAGGTTCATGTCTGTGTATTCGATGGAGTTATCGTGTATACCCAGGGTGGGTCGTTCCTTTAAAATTCCATGCTTAATGTGTGTGGGAATTCCCACATATAAAATGCATGGAAATATATGCGCATCAAATGCATGGGTTTACATGCGCATAATACACATCGGAAAGAGTCTCAAACTCTCCCAAATCCCACGTAACTACATGGGAATTTCCCAACAAAACACACATTATTTATGCGTGGATATGTGGGAATACCCACATATATTATGCATAGTCCCCATGTGGGACTGCTATCTGGGACAATATCACGTGTTTCAGCGTGTGTGGAGAAAGAGGCTAAGTAAATAGTGAAACGGTTGAATAAGAAAACGGAAATTTCCGAACATAATCGAGGGATATAAATGCCGTGTGACATTTTAGCATAAAGAAAACCGGAGTATTTGAAATCAGAAAAATCTCTCAACAAAATACAACTTGTGTGCATGGGAAAAGATGTCGAAGGAGCGTTTGATGGTTTCAATTTGTGCAAACATGAAAGGCGAGTTTGAAACTCCTTTGGCTATAGAAAATTCGAGAAAAATCACAACTAGATACAGGTGAACTGCAAATAAAACAAAATATCTTGGATGACTACAGACATTTTTACAGAATAGGTAAGTGCCTTCAGTCGCAAAAGTAAGCACTGGTGAAGAAATGGCCCGTTGTTCCTTGATAATGCCCATCGCATCCACAAAAGTTAAATCTTTCAAACGTCAAAATAGAGTTTGTGCCAACAAACACCACATCGGTTCTTCAACCACTTGACCAGTAGATAATTTCCGTAATAAGAGCCCTGTATATGAACTGTTTACTTCGTTTTGTACCGATAAAGATGATCAAACACTCTGATATTTGCGAGCTTCATATAAAAGCGTGGGCCTTCTGGCCCGACAAAATTTTAGCGGATATTATACGTGTAAAATACGTGGGCAAAATGGGAAAGTTAGGTGTAATGTACGTGTATTTTGGCCATTTTGTTCATCGATAATGCGCATAAACTACGCATATTTCCCCACGTAAAAAGTCATACCCATTTTACACGTAATCCCCACTGATTATTAAACGCCTTTTACACGTGTTTTTCCCCACGGATATTAGATGGATTTCACGCATTTTTAGCCCACGTAGCAGAGTTAGCCCACCAATGTAATGACCCAGATAGCAGTCTCACATGTATAATGCACATGAACCTTTATCACTACAGTGCAGTTATAAAGTACTCCTTAAAACAATTTTCAGCATAAAAATTTTAGTGAAATTTGTATTCTCATGTCTAACTTTCTATTATACTTAGAAAAAAGGCAGCCCCCACCAAAATATGCAGCATTTAGCAAAATTTAAATATATTATCGCTCAATGGCGGCTGTTTCCGGTCTGCGATAATAGGTCCACATTGCCAGACTACGCATAATATGCGTATATTTTCCCATGCATTTACTACGTGGAAATTCTCACACATTATATACGTGTATTTTACATGGGAATACCCATATGGGAAATCCCGCGTAAAATATGTGCTCAATATACGTCACATATTACACACATAATGTGCATGGGCGAAAATGCCTCTAATAAACGTTCTTAAATATGCGTCTTACATACGTGAGTAAAAATGCGTTTAATGTGCGTTTCAAATATGGGCATCTTTTTTAACATGCAAAATATGTGCATAATATGCGTCCCTAGATACGCGTAGGATAAAAAAACGTAGGAAATATATGCCCATTGAACTCCCCGCGTATTTTATATGTGTGATAAACGTTCCTTGATATGCGCATATTATACGTGGGAAAACACACGTACAATATGCGGGTTCAATATGGGCATCTTTTTTCCCACGCATTTTATACGTATAATATATGGGTCTAGAAATGCGGATATTTTTATATGTAATTTATACGTTTATTATGCGTCCGAGAAAAGATGACCATTTTGCCCATGCATTTTAGATATTAAATACGTATAATATACGTATACTGTTTTGTAAGGAGAGCGTGGGCTACTTGATAGTGTCGTCGATATCCAGTGTGAAGATCACCACAGCTGGGAAATGCTTTGCATCATGCGGCATCCTCCACGAAGGCCAAGTTAGCGGCGAAGCTACAGAAGGAGTAGACGACAGGGACGATCGTTATGCCACGATGGGTGATGACATCAGTTCCTGCTATGGCCGCAGAGGAATACAATAATCGTTGATAGCGATCTTGCAATCACAGACAGTGTTTGGGACACCTGGGAGGAACAGGTGTTCTAGATTTTTTTGTCAAACAAAGCGTCTTTTGCTGGTCCACAAAACAAAGCGCTTCATTGTCTGAATCCTCGTTTTCTTACAGCTCATCCGTTTCTTGTTGGGATGAGCTGAAAGAAAACGAGGATTCAGACAAGAAGCGCTTTGTTTTGTGGACCAGCAAAAGACGCTTTGTTTGAAAAAAAAATCTATGACATTTGTCTCAAACACTTCAAACCGTTTTGCAGAACACAGTTGTGTAAACCAAGTGTTCATCCAAAACTTCATTGAGCGAAAATAATTTTAGAGATGTGATATTGCACGACATCGCTCTGTAACTCTTATAAAGAGCGCGCACGAGCAGGACTGAAACTTGCAATAATGGGATATTCATTTTTTAACTCATTATGATTAAATTGATTTGCCCTGTTACCAGATCTATACAGATTTATGTGTTGTCTACTTAGCTTATTTTCGGCTGAAGGGTTGAAATAAATTGTTTAAAGATTGATAAGTGTTGTTTAGTTTACTCGAGTATTCAGTAAAAAAGCACATCTGATGAATATATTTTACATAAACTTTATGTTTGTTTTACATAAACTTTATTTATGAATAACTTAGAACAATAGGTTTAAGTTTCGCTTTCTTTCTGCTTTATTTTGCTTGTTTGTTTTGCTCATAAGCGAAACTAATTAAAGAGATTTTTTATAAGGAAAGGTTTTATTAACATAACAATGCTTTTATGATAGTATTTCTGTAAAAGCAATGATTCGAAGCATTAAGTCTGTCAGAAAGGGGTTAATACCAATCAGTGAGTTTTATATGCACATATTGGGGAAGCTATTGACATATAAGGAAAGAGGTTACTACATAGAAGAATGAGGGGACAGGTACACAGGAGAACTATTGATTTTGAGCCAGTCGCCTGCTTACTGAGCTTTATCGATATACATATTACTGTATTGATACAGAATGTAGAGTTCGATATTAACACACAATGTGACAAAACTCATGCATATCTATACCTACTGATCTAATGTGTTATGAGGATATGCTTCGTCCCTCATATTACAGGCTATAAAAAACAATACAGTGTGATTAATTTCTCTACAACCTCTGCAAGTCAGAAGTTTAATGAGCTGAGACACATTATTGGTATGTTTTGCAATATACGAAATGACTAAAAGCGAAAGTGATCAAGAAGACAACCTTTTCATATGATATCAGTAGGTCAAGGGTTGTTGGTATCTCTGAAACGGTAAAACATTTTTGCGGTGCGGTAAACGCAGTTTGGTTTGCTGTATTTTTTAACTATACATTTATTTAATTTAATAACATTTACGTCTAAGAAATCTTTGTAATATTTTGTCATTATTGCAGGATTCATTTTGTCACTGGATATGTATGATGTCTAAGCAATGCTTTGTTAAAATGGAAAATTTTCAAATCCAAAATATAACCAACCTTGAATATCGAACAATTTAATGGATTTTGTGTAGTGATCGAGCGATTTAACTTAGATCCAGGTGAAATTTTTTTTGCAAAACGATGCATGGTTTGCCGCGTAATATCTTGATACCTTACCTCGCAACTAAAGAGGACAATAGGTGTGGGTGTTGTTCGCTTGTCCGTTTTACTGTTTGTCGGTTTGTTCGTCCGTCCGTCCGTCCATCCATCGCCGGCTGTTACTCACACCCTGAAAATCCGTTTCTACATATAAATATATTACATTAAGTCATTGCATATTATATTATCTTGACCTTGACCCAATTTCAAGGTCACACTGGCCGCCATTTTTGGATTTTGACCCGCAATTTGTTATAACACAGAAACAGGTTGACCATCCGCAAATCAAGCTGTAGTGAAACAGCGGAGAAGATCCAAGTAATTCAGTTGCTTAAATTTCGTTTCCAAATCTCCATGTAACTCCTTAATGAAATTTCTTTGCGGTTTGACCTCGACAATTGCTTCTTTTCTAGTGTTTGGAAAAATATAATAGTTTCAAGAAATAATAACATTTTAAAACGCTTATATCATATATAAACTGTACATAAAATGTATACTGTACATAATAGAATATGGATGAAGAAACCTGTATGAAGAAACTAGGCGTGAGCTTGTCGCATATCTCGACATTCGGTATCACTGACAAGAACAAGTGTCGCGATGAACTGAAGGTCATTCGAAAGCTGTATTATGAGCGAGATGGCAAATACAGAGAACAAATTGCACTTAAACTCTCCATAGATAATTTTTCAGGTAGCGCATAATTGAATTGGGGAGTTATTGGCTTAGTTTTGAAATGAATAGTTTCGTTAAACTTCAGTGTAATAATATAATGCTTTGATTAGCGAAGACTCAATCAAAGGCAACAATCTTTCTTTGTATTTTTGATGATTTTTAATATGTTGCTTTTGTATGAAGGTCTAGATTTCATTAGAGCTAAACTGAAATCTCACACACTCGGTTAATTTCTCTTTTTTTGGTAATAGTGAGCTGTTCGCCTTGTAATTTGACGCAAAACATCAAAACCAATTATAAACTAATTGTTTAGACAATGCCATTACCTTCATGAAGGCATACAAATCTGAAGAGTTGACTAAAGATGACTGGAGCAATTCTTACAAAGTGCTACTCGCTGTTCTATGGAATTACTCCTGCCACTGTGAGAAATTTGCGCAAGTATGAATGTTTTGTATGTGCTTAAGCCCATAAATCTTTTAAAACCAAAACGAAAACAAAAGTGTGACGGTGATGCACCGAATCCTGGCTACTTGGCTAATCATATTGCATAGTGCTGTATTACAGGTACAACAAATAATTCACACCTGTTAAATTCCATTACGATTGAAATGTGACCGACAAATATTCTGATAACTTCCAAAATAATAGCGCAGGTTTAGAGCTATTAGCGCAAAAACTCCCATAAGTAAGCGCTCTTAAAGCATTAGCAAAGCATTTAATTTCACAGATCAATTTTGTGTATCTTTCTGGTTTTCTTTGGAATGATAACCAAGATATGTCTTTTTCTGTTGAAATTTAACTTTTTACCAAATGTGTACTCTCCGAAGTTTTTTTTTCAATTTATATCTTACTACAGAGTTTGCTGGATGCAGGTGTGATTTCATTTTGCTTGATGAAAATAACAAGGGGATGGAATACAGGCATTCAAAGACTTTCCGAGGTAATACCTAAATATGTGCATAAATAGGACACTATGCAAAAGATTATATATATCCATGCCTAAATGTATGCCATATCACGATAAACCAAAAATTGGGGTATGCATAAAGCACTTTTTAAGCATTTTGCCTAAGGCCATGGAGATGTTTTCTCTGGCTTATTGATTAAACATAACAACTATTAAATGACCCCACAATTCTTGTGTTTTTCAGTTTGTTGTTGACTCTTAATTCAAAAGTAGATCTGAGCAATTGCAAATAGATTATAGTAATTCTTTCAACTTAGTTTACAATCAATTGTGATTTATATTGCACAGTTTGGATTTAGAGAGGTGCGCGGGTGCTTGAACATTCTACAGAACATAATATACCTGTATCCACAATGCCGACAGACTTATGTTAATGCTAAGGTGGCAGAGGTAAGATAATATATGGTGCCTATTACAGCAGGATTATATTGATGAACAAGAGGTTGATTGTTGTACTAATTATGTATTCAGCATAGGACATAATGGATGATATTGCACGACAGTGAACTCTGCGGTCATTTATTGGTGTTGTTTAGGAAAAACCATTGTGACGTCAAAGAAACACAAGTGCAAAAAGACAACAAATAACAATGCAACTTGTTCAGCTTTCTTGATGTTCAATAAATGAAGCCATTTTGATGCGCTCAAAAGCAATAAATTGTATGTTAATAATAGCACACAGTGTTATTTTGTTACAGCTTGTATCCGTCAAAACCCCAACACTCTCACACTGTAGTATTCCCAGCACTTCAGTTCCTGCAACAATGGATCCTTGATCTTACGAAAACTTACTGTACATCTTAAGAAAACTTACTGTGCATCATTTATAGTATAGTATTTATCTACAGACATGTAGAACAAATGAATAATGTATATTACTACTTTCAATAGCACGAAATAACTAAAAGACAAAAGCTAACTCTAAAATGAATTAAAGCTTAGAAAATGCATTTTCAAAGAGATACAAGCGCCCAATAGTAAATATACACGCACAGTAAAAGTTCTCTATTGTGGACAATAAATGATTGGCAGTGTTTTGTACCTGACAGCGGGTTGTCCTTTAAAGAGAGGCTTACATTCCCGAGTGGAGGGTGCCGTGGGTAGAGGATCAGGCCAATAGCAAGAAAACATGACTCATGACTCACGTTAAATGTGCAGCAATACTGCTTAAATACGTGACTATTTCTATTTTTATTATTTTAAAATTCTCCGAAAAGAATGTTCCGTTTTTAATGCCACTGATGTTTTGATTGTCTTATCCCACTCTGCAATCACTATTACTTTCTTTACTAAACAACTAACTGTGAAGAAAGCACGAATTACCAGTTTATTAACACTTGAAGAGTTATATGAATTTGTGCGAGAAGACGTTCGTCCTTTTTTTCTTGACAGTTTTTCCGAATTTTTGTGTCTTCTTCTTCTCTGACACTATGGGCCCTAGGACCATGAAATTTGGGACTTACGAAGAGCTTGATCTGAACATGTACATGTCATTTTTTATTTTCGTCTTCGATTTCGTTTTCTTTGTTAAAGCGCCATGTGAAAACAGTGCATTTTTGCAAGTAAATGCAGAGCATTTAACGTACAGAACACGGCTGCTGAGCTTTGTGCGAGCTCTCACTGCGTAAATAGATAACACGGCGTATGCCTGCTCAGTCAAAAAAGCTTAAGCCAACAAAAACCAAACACTACTCGGCTTAAAAGACGTATTCAAGCTGTGTTGTTTGCAATATATTATTCAAGAAATAAGCCATTGAAGGAAGTATTTTTTGCTTATTAATTTTTGCGAAGTGTTCAACATTTCGTTAGCGAAATAAGGTTCTAGTTTCCACAATGCGATGAATTACTGTGTTCATAAAAAAGCAATTGGTTGCCTTATAAAGGATTTCTGTCCTTTCCTCTGAATTTAAACCAGAAAAGTGATATAAAGTATGCAGGATGCACGGCTTCCTTTTGTTTGGATACCCTGATGTGATTTACTAGGACACAATTGATAACTGTATTAAATGCATGAACAAATACAAAGCTAGATTTTGTTCTTCTGCCTTGTAAAATGTATCAGAAATATAATGGCGGACTGTAATTTATTGATGTAATGTGGCTGAAAGCTTCAGTATTTTGGCAGAAAACATTTAAGTACAGAAATATATATCATTTCAGAAAGTGAAACCATACGTCACATATTACGATGAGCGCTTAAAGAAAAACAGTGTAATGCTGGTAGCCGCCTGCATGACCGACCAGGAAATCAAACTTTTAGAAGATACAGGTAACTCACGGAAGGCCATAAAAATATCCACTAAAATTAAAAAGCTACTTAGTAATTTTAAAAAGTGTAATGTCGAAAATGTTATTTTTATTAGTTAGACAAACATAAAAAGAAATATCCAAAACTTAACACTTAACACTTAACACTTAACAGGCAACTCACCAAATTCCTCTTTCTGAAATACCCCAGTCACCCCTTTGCCCAGTTACGGCCTTGAAAAAATATGTTTCAGCTAATATCTGCTCCGGATAATTCTCCAGCCTTTGTTATTCCATTTAAAGGACGAGTGTTAACTCTGACTCATTTTTCATTTGTACGTTTTCTACGTAAATCCTTGCAACAGTGTGGATATGACATCTCCCGGTTTTCTGGTCATAGTTTCAGGTCAGGGGGGTTACAGGAAGGAGCCAAATATTCTAACATACAAACGTCTGATTTAATGACTCACGGCTTGTAGAAATCAGACGCTATTAATTGCTATTTTGATCGATCTATTGCGGTTCGAAAAAAAGTAAGCTTGGCGCTTAAAGACAGGGTCTTGAATTCAGCATGATGGACGGGATATTTCCAATTGAATTCTGTTTATAGATGGTTTAGGGTATTACTGTCCATCTGGTTTCTATTCTGTTATTTTAAGTTTGCTCTTTTTTTGGCTGGTGTTTGGCGGAGTTTTGTATTTAAATTAGGGGCATCAATCATGTCTCTTTGTACTATAAAGCGTTATGAATAAAAACCAGCCAAAATCAAGACAAAGTTTATTTAATGGTTCCCAGTTTCAATACCCTTGAGGTAATTATAAGGATTTTGTTGGTAAATAAAATCCCCTAATTACAGTAAGGGGCAGTCATTGTATGTTATTCAGGAACGTTCATTGGCTGATAAACAATGTGAGTGGCGCATTGCGAGGATCTGCAGGCTTTCTCCTGAATGAGAACTTACTTTTCGTGTAGCGCACCAGTGTTAAGACGGAGATAGTTAAAATGTTATAATCTGAATTGCTGCATGTATATAGCTGTTGGTTAGAAGGCTTACAGGTTAAAAACAGGATTTAGAGTTACTTGGATTTATAAAGCGTCCCGCCCTCCCGCCTGTTTTTCACGGTAGGTAGCACTATGTCAAGGGCAGAGTTTTGTATTTTAATAAGGGGCATCAGTGTTAAATCATGTCTCTTTGTATTGTGTATATTAATGCGGAAAAGCGTTATGAATAAAAACAAGCCAAAACCAAGACAAAGTTTATTTAATGGTTCCCAGTGTCCAATACCCTTGAGGTAATTATTTGTTTGTTTTAGGAGCGGTAAGGCTAATTTTGGAGTATATAGAAAACAGCATTAACAATACAGAGCAACACGCGGGAGTTGTCGGCAACGCCAAAGCGTTATACATTCTGTCCGTGAACGACAGCATCAAGGAAAGGGTGAGATTATCGTCTTTTCTCGTTCTACTACGGAGTAATGTAAAAAACCAAAAAAAAAAAAAGAACTGGATAGTGAATGATAATTTGAAATTTCGATAAGGTGGTATAGCAAAATCTGGCACCAGTCGTTGTTACTGTACTGTAATAGCTGTTAATTTCATTGATACTTTTATAATTTTTCTACTTTTTTACTTCTATTTTTTACTTTACGCTGCATACACATGCATGTATAAAAGCGTTTCGATAGTGTAAAAAAATAGTAACTATACATTGTTCTATATTTTTGTGTTAGGTATTTGCAAAAACACTTTGCATAGCAAAATTATTTTAAGATTGTGGAAGAAGGTGCTCTCCCAATATTGCTGCGTTTGATGAAATCAAGTAATAACGACTGGCAAGAAATGGCGGCAAGGACTATATGGCAGCTGAGTTTCCATGGCTACTCAAAGCAAATGGTACACACCTATAGTTTAGTGACACTTTTTACAAATGAAAAAGTAAAGTTGAATCAATTAAACTTAAGTCAGTAAATTAATTTAAACGTCTTACTCGTTACCAATACAGTATTCAAAACTTCACCATTCGTTTTTGAAAGAATATTTTTTGTTGATGATCTGAGTAAAAATTCGAATTTATATGGTGAACAATTTGCGATTCATACACATATTTTATATCAAGATTAGTCAAACACTACTAATAGAAACAATCTTTATAGAAGAGATCAAATGTCAACATATTGATTTTCAATAAATTTTGCATCTTTCACGTTTCTTGAGAGAAACTGCCAAGATAACCATGTTTTTGTAAGATGCTGCACGCTATTTTACTCTTATCTGTAAACCAACAGATCTAAGATTGGTGTTCCGATTTGTCATTTGTGTGTCGATATGGACGATATTTACCACCAACGACGGTCACTTTTAATTGAAACAGTATTTAATCGTCGCGGTCAATCTAAATTTGAGTGGGATTTTTTGTCGCAAGAAGATATGTATGTCTGCACGGAAAAGGATAGACTTGCCCTGTATTTGTCAGTACACAGTACTTATCAAAGTGTTTTCATTATACTTTTATTTTTTGTCTAGGTGATGGATGAGAAAGGCTGCGTTGCCACATTGCGAAAACTAGCCAATAGTGAAAACTCGGCTGTGAAGGAGGCAGCCTCGGGTGCCTTATGGACGCTGGAGGACAAGGAGAAATACAGGGAACAACAATCCAACAGTAAGGACTCGCTGCAGCGAAATCACAAGCGTCATTCTTCAGATAATATAACTGTGAAAATATCACATTTTAACTTAGAAAGTGAAGAATCAATGTAATTCAACAATAGGCAACAGGTACATTTCAGATCAATTTCGATACTACCCATCGCTCATAAGGCGTTTATTTTTATACATTTTTCAGGTGTACCCATAATGCTTTCGAGTGTTCTGTTTTCTTGTTCTAGAACATTATTAAAAGTTTTTTCAGCTAGATGGTCGTTACTCGTAATCAGCGCGAACTTTATGTATTCATGACAGAACTTCCCGCCGGGGAGAAACATATATTTATCAGCTATAGTTGGCATATGAACGCGGATATTGTACGAAGAGTAGCCGAACAGTTAAAGGTGATTGATTAATTCTATACGGATGCAACGCATTCATTATGACTAATTACATAACATTCCTATAAATAATGTAGATCAAAACAGACAACATCCCAAAACATGTTTGAATATTTTGAAGTAAGATTATATTTCGAAAGAAAATTGTTTTACTTTCATTTTGACATGAAATCTATTTTACAATATATTTCTAAGTTACTCAGAACTTTTCTATATTTCTGTATTTTCTTTGACTGTACATTTGTGAGGTATTTAGTAAATTTATGAGCAGCAGTATATTGCATAGTACTGTATTATTATTATTATTATTATTATTATTATTATTATTATTATTATTATTATTATTATTATTATTATTATTATTATTATTATTATTATTATTACTTCAATTACTTTATGGAAATACATTCATACATGTAGACATTGCGTTTCTGTGTACTGTGGATGTTACCAAAGATACCCGAATTGAAATCTTACATAAACCCAGCAGTCAATACTAGCTTTTCTTTGTTCTTCGTAGAAAGATAAATTTAAGGTATGGATAGACACAGAGAAGATGGGTGGTTCCACTATGGTTGCCATGGCAAATGCTATAGAAAACGCGTGGCTATGCTTGATATGTTCTTCAGAGCCTTACAGGCAGAGTGCAAACTGTCATGCAGGTTGACATTAAGTATAAGTATAATATTTGCCTATCGAAAACTCTGTGTATACTCAGCCAGTACATCGAAAACGAACCAGACCTGGTAATATCACGTTGAAATTTATCTCCAAAACTTGACGCCAGAATGAAAGCTACTGGCATCGTCACAAGTTGAGTTTTTCGCGATTTTGCTGGTTTTAATCGACCATTGATATCGCCAGGAACCCGAGTTTTAATATAATGGCTGGGAGAGATTCTGCAAAAATGATGTGCAAAATTTGCTTAAGGACTTTTATCATATATTCATTGCTAAATTAACAACAAAATGCAAGTACGTTTGTTCATACAAATTCTGTTTACCCAGTTCGATTTCTGTGCAACAGGCACCAATTCCAGTGTGTGTAATATGTAATCAGAAAACATAGCCATAATACCCATAGAAATTGGCAAAACTCAAGCAGAAATCAAACTTTTAAGTGAACAACCATGGCGCTTATCTTTCTCTAGAGACACAGTAGTTGATTATTTTACTTCAGAAGCTGAGTATGTGTTTACTACGCGACTCCCAATTGTGCCCTTGTTGATGCAACCTCAGTACAAACATGAAGGATGGCTCGGATTTTTATTGGGTTCAAGGTTATACATTAATTTTGGCAAGAGGGAAGTTCCGTTTGAAAGCAACTATGAAAAACTTCGCGATCAAATCCAAAAGCAGCTAGAGAATGATCCCAAAGCAGCAGGTATATATAAAAGATGTGCATTGTGGCATAATGTATTGTAGAATAATCCTTCCAATGTTTGGTACAATTTAATTATTCCTTGCGCTTAAAATGTGCAATGTAAAATACAGTACTAATGACAAGACCGGCTATTTTAAACTGTGTATATTAACTAAACAATGATCTTCCAAGACGCCTTCAGCATTAGAAATCTTCGCCAGTGTATCTTTACTGTTTCTATTATGTGACGAATGATGTTGAACAAGATAAATGGGAATGTATGGGAACCAGTCTATAAGTAAATTGGTTAGGTAAAATGGTTTTCCACATAGCATCATGCACTAAATAACTAATAAATCTTTCCACATAAATCAAGTCCTCGTTTTACATGCTATGAATATTACCGTATAAAAAACCATAACTAATGATTTAAAACTAAGAAGCTATTAACTTGTAGACTAATATTAATGGCATACACTTGTTACCCATGGTCAGTTCAAAAACATCAAATCAAATCGAAAATGGTTATTCGTCTAAACGCAAATAAAAAAAGCAACATTCACAATGACGTGAACATCTAAATAGATTCACAACTTTGACATGATATAAATGTGTACCTATTTGTAAACTGCAATGGACAAAAAATAGGTGATTCGTAAAAAATAATAGACTTAAAGATGTGTCGATTGTGACAGTTTTGAACACTCATATCGACATTAATGACATTAATCGACAATAATATTTCATCAAAAAAACATTGAATTGTTTTACAACTTTATTCACGTACATTTCAAACCCATTGAGCAGCTGTTTTTAAACAATGCCAAAGCCTGTTACATTAATAACATTTTCAGGCAGGGAATGAAGTAAATTAATTACATAAATGACTGTACATAATGCTTCGACTGATGCGCGTGTCAAAGTTTCTCAGCCCTTAAGTACAATTTGAATCATGACACGAAAACATATTTTGGATACTTACTGGTAATTACTGGTCTACGTCTTACGTGTTTACAATAGGTTATATATGTTTATTTCTATGATGAGTTTTTATTTTATAATTCCAGGCATTCATGTCACTGTCATATCAAAAACACCTTCTCAAGTTGGATCACAAACATCTTCAGAGAAACACACAAAAACAGCCACAGCTGTTAGTCAAGCATCACTCTGGACGAAGGAACAAGTTGAAGACTGGGTAAAAACTTATCAGTTTAGCAGGTACGTACTTAACATGGAAAACACTATGCTACACCAATACCTCCATAGCATGAAACAAATAGTGTTTTACTGCCCTCTGCAACCGGAAGTGCACCAGGGCGTAACTTTAACGTTATTTTTATTATATATCTTTAATGATAACTTTTATGCTAGTTTTTCTGTATGATTTAGAGCACTCGTTGATATATATACGTAATGCTAAAGTGGGGCTAAATTTTTGTGAGTGATGCTGTAGTTTCACATTTTGCCAGTTTCTTATCCGCCATTTTGTTCATTTTTCTGCTTCCTATATTATTTTATATGTTCAGTTTTTGAGACATATCAACAATAACATCAATTGTTTTCTAATATTACCTTTTCGATGAGTAAAATGCTCTGAGGACTGAATAATTGCCTACTAAAAATTCAAATAGGACCTTTCCCTTCAGTATCAGAATCACAAGTATGCCACAGAGAAACCAAGAAAGTTAAGATATGCCTCGCAAATGGCTAAAGTCGAAAGAAATAAGCTACACGAAATAGACTTCGAACGAGAAAAGAAAATATAAATGCTTATTTCGATACACATGACAAGATGATGACGACTGATTTAGGTAGGCCTATTGAGCATGTAGCGTGTTGTCTTTATTATGTGACGTCATAATCACAGACACATCCCAAGGTGTTCATAAAAAGGCCAAGGAAGATTTCACAAAAGGCTAGAGTTACCCGGCCCTTCTCGGGGTGGGGGCATCGATCATGGATCCAGGATTTTTGTTGGAAGATGGTGGTCACAATCGCGAGATAATCTGCGTTTAGCAAATACACAGTTTCTCTTGAGTTAAACAGGCTTTTATGATATTGTTGTCTCTGGGGCTGGGTGGTGAAGGTGGGGGTCATCACCAATCTAGATCCTCAAAACAACTTTCAATATGTGATTGCCTATTCAGTATTGTCTCTAACTCTCCACCAGCTACCCCCCCGCCCCCCTCCCCACCTTCCAAGAGAAACAAATTCATCTGCCTTGACTTCGCGCAAGAAAGTTCGTAATGCTAGTGGGGAACAAGGACAGTCCACGGCAATCGGAAAACCACGTCGACCAGGGCAATCGCATTTCGCCGGAAAACCACGTCGACGTGTAATAAATGAAAAAGTTTCTGATGCCAAAAATATTCCGTCATAATAACGAAGCAGATTATGTTTCGCAGGTTTAAAAATTATTACATTTAAAAACTTCACGTTACCGCATCAGCTTGCGAAAGCAAGATATCTCTAGCCCGAATGAAGCTACGGCAAAGGACGGATTCAGAGTACTGTTCGATACACAAAAATTGCTGATGCGCAGACGGGTAGATAAGAATTCGTAAGGCGTTTTGGATTTCACAAGTCTTTTCTTTGCTTCTTATCAGAGAGGCCTTCTACTTGAAGACACTTAGCTTAACATGTCCAAAATTGTCACAAAACGCTGTAGCGTAGTTATCCTTAAGAGTTTCCAACATTTGTTCCCAGTACCTTTGAAAAATGCGCAAAAAACGCGAGGGGGATGCCAGTGTAGCGAAGATAACTATACGACGTCCAGTCCCCCTAGGACTTGATTACCTGTGGTGGGAGACCACAAGCGAGGGCGTAGGTAGCCGCTCCATGACGGACGCTGCGCCCACTGTACAGGGAGTCGTCTATCCCGGTGGCATGCGACCGGGAGGTCACTCGCTAAGCGAACTGCAGGAGAATAGCGGTGCTGAGGGCGGTGCGGGGACGAGAGTAGGGCATTGACCGGGCACAAGGAGGATCCCGGTATGACCGGGATTGGTACTTCCAGGCGGCTAGAGAAGTCTCTGACTGTCTTCGTGTGCTTTACGTTGATTATTGCCCCATCATGGAAGAAATTTACGTCGGAGCGGCACAGATCTGTGCGGCATGTCGCGCGTGCGTGGGGGTAAGCAACGTCGATTTCATATAAAAAGATAAAGAGGCCTACCAAAAATTCAGCCCAGAAGCACAAATCTCTTGGAGTTTCCAGATCGAGAACGGCTACAAACTTCTTCAGGATCTCGAGGGAGAGGGGTAGCTTCTGTCTGGGCGGGAAACCATGCTGCGACTGTATTTCCTTGAGCACAGATCTTAGAAAATAATTGTCCTCCATGGGGTTTTTGTATCCAAGTTCGAGGTGAAGGATCCTTATAGCCGACAGGTAACACTTCACAGTATTTGGTTTCAGGGAGCGGCTAAGGAAACATATGTAACGAAGCAGGGCAGAAAGCGATAAAAGCGTTGAATTGCGTCGAACAGGCTGCGTTGGTATAATGCTTTCCTCCTGTATCTTGCTACCTCGCGATCCAGAAGCTCCGTTTGCCTGACCACTACTGAAAACATAATGATAGAGCTGTTTCTGACATGTGGTTGCGCAGATCTCTAACTGGGACGTGTGCGAGGGCGTAGGTTGCGTGAGGGAGACTGATTAACCTGGAGATTGAGTGCGCCAGTTTGTTCGCGCGATATAAAACGCCCTAATTTTAATGTGATACGTCACGCAAAGGAGGAGAATATCCTGGAGAATAACCGAGGCGAGTGTGTTCTTAGGCGTGGCTCGATCCAGCGCGGCGAAGGTAACAGAATTGTCTGTAAAGACGGTAATTTTTCTGCCGTAGACGAGTGGGGCCCACCTGCGAACGGCTAGGAGGATGGCGGCTAACTCTTTTACGTTAATGTGCTGAGACTTCAGCGCTGGGAGGACGGCTTCCCAGTTGCAGTACAGCCAGCCGGCGGCTGTGTTGTAGATAAAGGCGGCACCTGCAGCGTCCGTGACGATGTGCATAGCAGGTTCGGGTAAGGCCTTCTCCAAGAAGAAGTTGCACGTACCGTTGAATGAGCTGCATAGCGTGCTTAGTATGGCGATACTGCGGTGTGTGTCAACGTTGATACGGGTGCGGTGGTGCGGGCGGCTCAGCGATGTCATCAGCGAGATGACGCGGCGCAAAGGGGGGGCGGACGATGTGAACAACGCGTGTGACCCAGCTTACTTTACCAATGACTTTGAAGGTCGCGTTTGGAAGCGCGTTTACTGGGATTGGAGATCCAGTGACTTAGTGTCTCTTGCGTTTCTTGCAGTTTCTGTGGTGGGATGGAGAGCGAGCAGTTGTGCGTGTCGATGGTTGTTCCTAGAAAGGTAAGGCGGTGTGTGGGGGAAACACATTTTCCCAGCTTATTGAGAACCCCCGAGACACGAGAAGGTGAATTAACCAGTTTATGGCTGTACGCACGTCTTCGCAGGAAATGAAAAAGTCGCCCAGGTAGCACAACACTGCTTTAATGCCCCGATGCTGGAGCATATGGCCGACGCTTTGTGTAATCCGATGGAAGATCCCCACACTGAGGGACGCCCCCAAAAGGCAGTCTCGTGTCCACTAGGTACGTGTAGTGGAGATCCCCGCTGACTTTCCACTTGAGACCAGTGAGTTGTTGTGAAGACTTGCTTAGCCCAACGTGGCGATACGCGGACTTGAGGTCGACTTTGCACATGTAGTAGCCTGGTCCTGTCATATCGACTGCTGCGTCTACGGACGTAAAGGCGTGTTTGTCGGGTGACGCGTAGGTGTTAGCAACGAACCTTCGGGATGCTAACAGTCGTGGATCAGCCTGATACTGCCGTCGTCTTCCGGGAGCGCCGAGATCGGAGAGACGATGAAAGGTTTTTTCGCACTACTTTGTATCTGCCCAGGCGTAGCTTTATTTCTGCCTCCACTTTCTCTCGGCATTTTATTTCCGCAGTACGACTGTTCGTAGCTTCGCAGAGCTGGACGCTCTCTGTGCTGCGATTGACGATATCAAAGCCGTTTTAGACCCCCCAATATAAATTCTTTATCATTCTCCAAAAAAAAAACAATCCCAATTTTGAATTTTTGACGACAACGGGCTAGAGACTTCGATGCCCTATGAGTGGTGGGGGTTTTGCATTTCGTGCAGGTGTGGGGGTAGGGTACAGCCTCTAGCTGAGTTGTAGCTCCGGCAGATCTCTCTGCCGCTATCGTCCCTAGCGACTGTGCGGCTGAATCGAGCGCGGCTAGTGGGTGTCTTGTGAGAGAAACAGGAGGAGAGGATGCATACGCTGAGGAGGTAGATGTCGTCATCGCCCCACCTTAACAGTCCGGCGTGGACCCGCTGCCTGTACTCGACATCATAGCGCATGCAGTTCGACAGCGGATAGTTTTGGCATAGATCCGCGAACTTGTCTGCATAAAGGTTATAACGATTGCTGTAGTCGTTTGATTCAAAAAGTCCAGATTTAGACATCACCTCAAAGATCCTGGCGTGACCGATCACCCACTACTGCCAGGTCGTCTCGTCAGGTGAAGGTCGTCTGACCCCAGTGGTGGACAGAACCAAGTGAGAGTCTCCCTGTGACGAGAGAACAGTGTCTTTGGTCTGGACTCCTAGAAACGACCCACAAAAGTCCTGCACGAGGAGCGCATTTCTCTTACCTTGCGTCTTTCTCGATAGCCACGGATCAGTTTCTGGTGGCGGGGTGTCCTTCAGCGACTCTAAGACAGCTGCCATGGAGGGCTGGTCCACTTTGGGCAGGTCGTTCAGCGTCACTGGGGGCTGCGCGTCAGTGACTTCTTTGGTAGAGCCGACCGAGGAAGAGGAGGAGGAAGAGGAGGTATGGCTCTTGTCGCTGCTGGCATCTTTTTCCCTCAAGCTGTCGATTGCCTTCTGTAGGGAGCGCTGCTGGCCTAGTGACAGCTTAAATGCTTTCATTGCTGCGGCGTCAATGAGAGCTAGGCTGTTAATTTATGAGCTGTAGCGAATTCTCGCAGCTTGGCTATTTCCTTTTCGAAGTTTCCCTGTGGGCCCAATTTGAAGGTTTATTGCTCGAAAAAGGTTTGCAGCCTTTGTCTTTGTGCTCTTGTTGCTGCTTGCTTTGATGTGCTTCCGTCGAGTGAGGAACTTGAAAAAGACGGCGACTTAAATAAGGGCAGCAACTCCCGGAGCACACGTAACCGACCAATAGGGCAAAGCAGCACACGTGTGCCGACGTTAAATTTGTTTGGTGACATCCTGCTCGCTCACCGTTTAGTATGTAAGAAGGCGGGTGAGAAAATGATCTGTGTGATCAGGCAAAGGGAGCTACTAACTCTTTGTGCGAGGACAAAGAGCGGGGGAAACAGTGAACGTGCCGAAGCCTTGCATGCAACAGCTTTAAACAACAATAAACAAATTTTATTTGTCCAGTAATTGGCGATGAAAGTAAAACTACACTTTTGATTCATACAATTTCAAAATTCTATCTTCAACATCATATTTTCTTGCTTTAAATCCTACATATTTTGAAATTTGTAGAAATTATTGGGTTATTTTATAATATTATTCCTGTGTTTATTGGGTACATTGCAGCCCCCTTAATGCAAAGTTGGTGAAGTTTTTGAAATCATTGGCTGGATCACAATTAGCTGATTTATGTGAAATCAAAAAAGAGGTATTTACAATCTTAATAAAGTTGTTCTTTATGTGTTCCCAAGAAGTGGCAAATATGTGATTTCAAAACAAGGTACGGCAGTTTAAAAATCTAAAAAAAATAACTACAAATGAATGTCTTTATTAGTAAATCAACTGCATTGTTTAAGCTGAAGAAATTATCACAGAAGGCAATTAAAATATAGATCATAAAACATAACTAAAATACAATCAAAACCGCTTGTGACTAAAACCAAAGAGCAATGAGAAATTACTATGAGTCTGCAGAGAAATACAACATTTTTAAGATTCCCTATATTTTATAGGCTCCCGACTTTCTCTACCAAAGACTCATCCAAGAGTATGACGCTACCTTGCTGCAAGTAATGGCACTGAGAAAAGCACTTGACAGTCTTCCCTAGACACACATATTACATCAAGATTTTAGCTTGAGGCTCCGTTCAAAACGTACACAAACAAAAATGAGCACTTGGCAAGTCAACGACTTCTAAAGAATAAACTGAAATTGTGCCGGTCATTTTTTCACGCCTTTTTTCTTGACAGTCCGTGCTGTCTCTGTCCATTCTGAACACAATCGCCCCAGGGCCACCAAATTTTGCTCCATCGTGTGAAGCACTTGTTGTGAAGTTGTACACCTCGCTTTTTTGTTTTCGCCTCTCTTTTCATTTGCATGATCAAAATAAGAAGTAAAACTGCTAAACAAATACAGGGCATTATAGGCATCGCTGCAATCATGGCTTTGCCAAGAAAATGGCACACGTTATCACCTACACTGATAATTCATAATATGCTTTATTTGCATACAAAAATACGCTGAGTATTTAAAATACTTGTCTTGGTTTTATAAGAGCGAAACGCATAATGTAGCCTGGTTAAGTTTTATACATTCAATGTGCATATAAATTTGTTACTATAGATCTCGCAGAATTCTTGTATGTTCTTTCGAATAAAGTAGAAATTTACAGGGTAAAAAAGTCTCACAAGTATTCTTTAACAAATTAAACCTGACACCCATGGCGTGAGGCTAATGAAGATGCCTTTGGTAAAGTAAGCAACAAAATCAATTTTTTTTCCAAATAGTTTTTAACTCACATACAAATTCTGGCGTGTCTGTAAAGGTATATTAAACCAAACGCCCAGCGAAACGTTTTAAAAATTCTATTCTGTTGAAGAAATCGATGTAATAATTTTATTTTTTGGCCCTAAGTGTTTAATACTTCGCTTTTGTGAATTGTGAATTTGATTCTCGTTTCATCTAAATTGGGTTGTATATTTTCTGCATAGCATGTGTTGCGAACTTCGTTTTGAGGCCACTATGGGGCATAAAGATAAACTAATATGTAATGTTTTCATATTTTAATACAAGGACAATGACAGTATTAAGTTGGGATTTTAAAGTTCGTTCAGTTTTACCTTCTATTTCTTCGAAATAACTGAATGTTTTCCTTTCTCCGATAAGGGGGGGGGGGGGGGCGGTGTCATTTTGTACGGAATACTGTTTTCACATTTATTGCATAATTTTAGATGTCAATAGTTGTTTAAAGACGATTTAAATTCAATTTCATAAATAAAAATTGTTTATTTCTCTTTAATACGTCGTGTCTTGTTTTTTCTGGGGGGGGGGGCGGGGGGGGGGGCAAGTTTACCTGTCAAAGAAAAGGAGGGGGGAAGAAGGGGGTCGAAACTTTTCTCTGGTCTAAATTCGACTGTGCGGTCAGAGATAGCATCAACTTTTAAGTACCTTCAGCATTCAGAATTTTGCCCGCCCCATCTACCGCTTTTTCCCTTGTTTGTGCAGCCTGATGTATGTCTTTGTATGCTTTAATTTCTTTGTATTCACCCCATCCCTGTGCGTGCAATGTATCTGGCTTTATAATTAAATCGTTACTAGCTCCATTCCCATTTCCTCCACCTTTCATTAGCATTCTACTGTTTATTACATAGTTTTGTTGTTGGAGGGTTGTTCTTTTCAATGCCTTTTCCATACTCTAACTAGCACTTTGAAACTTCGTTTCCAAATGAGTATATTTTACTGGATATTCCGAAAGTGTTTTTTTTTTTTTTTTGTAGTTTATTCCTTTGGGCCTAAACGACGTTACGTAAGAGGTACTGCGGCGTCTCGGTCATAATGTAACAGATACATTTTGTCTTGTGGTTTTTCCAAGCGGGTCATTCCGCTATCTGGCGGAAATCGGTCTAAATGTTCTTATATTGTTGTAAAGAATGTAACGAATCATACGGCACCACCCAAAACGTACGTGTAAGTGGCTGTATTGTGCCTCATTCTGAGACAGAGATGTGAACAACTTAACTTGGGCATCGAGGTGTTTAAGACGCTACCGCTTTTGCCCTTTTCAAGCGTATTTTTGATGTGTTTAGCATAAGCGGTTTCGCAATTTCGTCCTTCAGCCCAGTAAACATGCCAACGCCGACCCAACGTCATTTTGAGGTTGTGACATCGATCCCACCTAACTGCAACATTAAATTTAGTGGTGATTTGGTTGATTCGTCGCGACCATATATCAACGTCTAATTAACGTCTTTGACACAGCTTTGAATCGATATTGAATAGGTAGATGCTGCTAGACTAAAACTCCACTTTGGCCGACGTCTAATCAACGTCTTTGGTGCAACGTTGTATAGATGTCGGGAAATTGCCACTATATAGACATCGAAAAATGACGTTGCATAGGGGCCGGGGGTAAAATTGAATATTATTATATCTGAAATTACATTTCGGGAACTTTGGCGGAGGCCACAACACCTTATGACTGTCACTGTCTAGATGGCGCTTCTAGATACACACACAGACACGTGCCAGCACATGTTTGCACTATCTGAAGAAAAAAAAAACACCAGAAATTACACCTGGTTTTGCGTTTATTTCCCCCAGGTTTATTTTTATCTTCAACTGCAAACACATCGAAACTCTAGGCAACAACTTGACACCTTAACCACTTAAAATTGACATACAGAAACACTTTGATTTCATAGCCATAACTTTTATTTTTAAAAATAAGAGAACAGCCAGGTCATCAAATCCAAAATTCGCGGATATGAAGTCCAATGAAAATCTAGACAAGACATAAACATGACGATATTGGTTAACTTTGCCGTTTTGTTCATTTAATCTTTAAGTGTAAATTTCTTTCAGTTTTTTTTAATATTTTAATCCCGTTAAAATGTAAAGAACAAACAAACAAGAAAAACATAAACCACAGACTTTCGGTCGGGCATCTATGTTTCACGAGCCCTGTTTGGAAAAGTACAAGGGCATTTCCTAAAACAGAAACTTTAAGAACGGGTGGATTCCTGGCTGAGAAAACACCAGTGACAGGTCCAATTTCTCACACGGCAACGCTGCGCATTAGTAACAAGCTTAGGTTAAGAAACCATGCACATTGATTTAACAAAGGCATAAAAATGAGAAACCACTTCTGATAACGTAGGACATTACAGGCCTTTGGTTAGAAAATTCAGAAGAAAAAAAACTGTGGTAATTAGAAAAAAGTCCAAAGAAAACAAGTTCGAGATCCCAGTCTTGACGTCAGTAAGATCAAATACCGGAATATATATTAATGAACAACAATCGGATCCTGTTGAAATTTCGGAATTTACCCCCTCAGGAGCCAACCAAATCATTCAACATTGGGCCAATGCCCTAAAAATCTGGGTTCCGAGGAGTTTAATTTTACACCAGAAACCCATGCTATAACGATTAACTTCAACAATAGCTAAGAATTTTTTCAGAATACTAGAACAGAACTTTGGCAATATTAAAATGAATGCGTAATGAGTTTTGCAAAATATTTGATTGAAATTTGATGCAGACTTTGGGAGAAGCTACAAGATAGTTTAAATGATGAATTATTTTCGTAGGATACACTTGAATGCTTAATCTGATGTTTGATTTGTTTGATAAACAAAACTTGACTAAAAAGTGTTGGTTGCGTGGCATACATGATATTGCCCAGAAATGAAGAAATAACTGTTTAGTGCACACAGAATTGTACATACAATTGCATTTTTTTGTATTAAAGGCCTTTCGGGCTTGTGAACACCAAATACGGACACGCAAACGAACAAACAGAAGGATTGTTCAAAGTCCTTAATATGCTGCTTATGCAAAATGAAAATGACGTCATCAGAAGGGGTTTCGTTGCTGAGAATTCTCAAGCAAAGACAATGGGTGACGTCACAACTATGGTTTAAATTACTATCGCTATTTGGGCTATTTGGGCTATTTAATTAAAACCACACACAATACTTCAAATTGTTTCCCACAATGGGCAATCTGAACACCAGTTCACTGGCATCAAAACTCCCGTAGGATCCAGCAAGCTGCCAAATGGGCCACATGACTAGAATATGCTGTATGCATGCAAAAACAAAAAAAAAAAACAAAAAAAAAAAGACAACAACAACAACAACAAAACTTTTTTTCTATTATTTTCAGTAATCAGTATCTGATCGTTGCACTTTGAACCGGAACGCCACGTAGTCATCCCACTAGTTACTGAAGTCCTCCATGAATTCTTCAACCGCCTTTTTCAAAATCTAAATAAATAAATATGTAAATTTTCAAGCACAATGAGTAAATCACACATATATTCTTCGAAGTAACAATAATTATGATCCAAGTAACAATCACAACAATCATAAATAAGTGATACAAATAACAGTTTTAAATAAAACAACATGACACAACAGATACCACAGATCTTAGTCGTCTTCCACGCGATCTGGGCCGGTATTCATAAAGCACTGCTAAAGCGCCAGTGGTATTACTACCCAATAACATATCAATGGCCGTAGCAGCACTACTACGGCTCCACTCAGTCACACATTTAAAATCAGATCTTGGACAAAAAAATCTGACCCTCATGATAACTGCATTGCTACAGAACTATCACATCTCTATTTCTAAATCACTGCCAGGATCAATATCTAAAATTTCTACAGGCGCATACTTCGCTCTGGATGTCGACAAGGGCGGCGTATGCCTCGGGTGGTACTCGATCATCTTCTTCAAAAATAAAATGGCAAAAAATATAAAACACACACTTGAAACACTTGAAAGACAAATCACAAAGATCATTTTAGGGGAGAGTTCCCGAATCATTTTCTGGCTGTGAGTCTCCGCCAGACGAAGGTACGGCGTCAAATCGCTGGTATTATTTGAAGCAATATATAGGTCGTTGAGAAATGCAGCACGCCCCCTTGCGTCTTCGCCCAGACCGTCAAACAAATAGAACACGCGTCCGCTCGCCCACGCGGTGCCACAACACCTGCGGCTCGGTACCTCATATCTGACGTCAGTATTCCCGCCACGCGGACTAAATTGTCCTGTATTCTTCAAAGGAACCCTGTACCATCTTAACGCCAATGTATCATACATCCATAAGTCATTGAGGAAAGAAAGTTCTCCCGTAGATGGCTCCGGCCCGCTGTGTCCATAGCCACCCAAAAGAAACAGATCACTGTCTTCAACCCACGCGTTTCCATACAACAAAACCCCGGGCTTCATTCTGACTGATTGACTAGAAACATTTAAAAATATCCAGGTGAATGTTATTTCATCCAGTACCCACAGATCGTCAAGAAGGTCGTCAGCATCCAGACGACTGAGAGCCGTGGTGAGGCGGGAACGACTGCCCCCATACATATACAACTGCTTGGCCGTGACCCATGTTGTGGCCCCCGACCGTGGTTCCGGCGCGGAGTTTGCATCTGGCTGGTTACTTTGACAACACATCAATTCCCACTGAAGATCCTTGAATGAGAACTGCCACACGTCACTCAAGAGTTTCCCATTTTCTCCGGTCCCTCCGAAAATCAGCATGCGATCAGCCAGGCACCAGCGGGACGCGTGAGATCTCGCTGGCGGGTGGCTGACGTTGTGGGCTTTCTGAATGTGCAGTGGAATCCAGACGTTGCTTTGTTCTATATCATACAACCACGTGTCGTACAGTGGAAGGCCATCGGAATCTTCACCACCGAAAACGATGAATACCAGCCCCGGCACCCCACATGCGGATGCCCCCGAACGCGGCTTCGGAACTATACGGCTTATTCTTTCGTTAATACCTTGGCCATCTGACTCGCCAGCCCTACTTGCTGTTGTTCCAGGGTGCATCAAGACCCATGCATCTCCCGTTGAATTGAAGAACCACAGGTCATTCAGAGTATGGGGCTGATCAGTAGCTACGGAAAAGCCGTAACCGCCAAACACCCAAGCATTCCCCTCGTCATCCGCCCATACTGCTTGGAAGGCCCTGGATCCAGGGTACGTGCTGTTTTCTGACACGTCAGAAGGTTGATTGCCTACGTCATTGCCACTGATTCTTATCCAGTCACCTGCAATGCATGAAAGTAATATGTATATATATATATATATATATATATATATGAGCAAAAATTACTCTTCAATGCAGCTAAATCCAACTAAAACGTCATCCATACTGCGAATGCCATTACAATCTTCACCCATATTAGGAAGGTCTATTTGTATCTGTTTTGAAATGTGTATAGCTTCAATACTGTTTACTTTTAAGTAATGTTGCTTTGATTGAAAAAAAGGTTATCAAACTTAATTTAATCCTCTAGAATCAATAGTCATCATACAGCAGTTCTCACTACAACTTGGATCTGACTAATAAAAAACATCAAGGAACCAGTTTTCGAATTTTTACAACCTTTTATTGTAAATATTAAAAGTTTTTGTCATAATCATTAACATACCACACGTTAATTGGATAAGAACCGTGAAAATGACGACACTCTTCATCTCATTCAATCATTCCTGGAACAAAAACAAAACATTTACAACAAGGACAGCGAACGCAGGAATACAGTATTTCAATGGTACGCAATTTCCATGTTAGAAAGTTTAAGGGTGTTTTGAATTTGATCCATAAATTACCCCAAATTCACAAAAAGACATCGTTTGAGTTATTCACCATAAATCTATAAATCGCACTGACTCCTTGCGTTCGACGGATTTTCAAGAAACCATTTATACGAATAGAAGTATAGGCCTGATTCCAGTTCATAGGCCAAGTCACTGTCACATTCAGGGTAAGGGTGTTAATTAGCCAACGCAGAAGACTACTACCCGAAGGTAGTGATGTCATTACGCATTTCGCACTTGCAGAGCTGCTCCGAGAGACGTTCGGAGAGACCCCAGGGCTGCGTTACCCTCAAACAGAGCATTGGCTCTGATGACTACGACTTGGAACTCTTTTTGCTTTCGCTCCTCTTTCTTCACGGGTCAGTCACAACAGGCTGGCCTGTGTTTTGTATTTATATATTAAGAAATCATAGAAAAATACAGAAATTGTTAACATAAATCCAATTTATATAAAACACACTGGCCTTTCATTGACTACCTGTAAAATAGGTGACATAATTTGCGAAATACTAAGATATTTTAGAAATCCTTCCAACGGTTTTAAACTTTCAATGCTCTAAATAACGCGAAATTTTACGTTTCCACAATTTCCGCTGTTATGCCTTCATGAATTAGCACAAAGATCTTACAACGTAAACGAAACTTACATAAAAAACGGACTCTCGCTGTGGGTGAATGTATTGCAATGCATTGCCTTCTAGCCGCTGTTCGAATCGAGGTTTCATTTAAGAAAAAAAACGACTAAAACCGGGTTTTTTTTTCATAAGCACGTTTCAGTCAATCCCTGCAATCCGACATTCAGTGTAATGGCTGACTGATTCCTGCGCATTATCTTTCTCAGTTAACTAAGAATATGTTCTAGTTTCAGCCATGCATGTGTGATGCAACCTCGTGTATATATATATATATATATATATATATATATATATATATATATATATATATATATATATATATATATACAGACGAAACCGGTTAATCGCATAGCCAATTTGCCAAGCCCTGTTATGCGTTTATCCGATATATGCGTTTATCCGGAGTGCTCTTGCCGTGCCTATTTTTCATTTGTGGCAGTTATTAGACGTGCACCCCCGCCCCTCCTCATCCCCGCATTTCATTTCTCCAACTGAAAAGAAAAATAACGTTTGCTTAGATCATTTCATTTCGATTTACTTTCTGCCATTTTGAAATGGTAAGATTTCATTTTGGCTGCGTATTTAAATGATAACTTCGCGCTCAGTTATCTGAGGCAACGTGAGGATTTAGGGTTTCAGATCATTATTAGTGAGAGCTCAGGCAGCGCGGAGATTAGGAGTTGCAGGCCATTATCTAGCGTCAGTTAAGGCAGTGCGGGGATTAAGGATAAAGGTCATTATCTAGTGACAGCTGAGACAGGGCTGTGATTAAGAGTTCGAGGCTCACTGTTAACAGCCGCGAGTGGGGTTGGCAATGTATACAATGGGTCAACCAAACAGAAGACAATGCATTAGATAAATAAACGAGGAGCAGCTCATTCCCTTAGTTCGTTTTAAGTTTGGCACTGTTTGGATAGTCGCCCAGAATTATGCAATTAACCGGTGTGCTTCAAGTTATAACGTGAAAAAACTATGCGTTTATCCAGTTTATGCGATTAAGCGGTATGCAATTATCCGGTTAAATTTCAAATAGATAGCATTGGAAATGGTTTGGGATTTGCCAATAATATGCGGTTAACCGATTTATGCGTTTAACCGGTATGCGATTAAGTGATTTCATCTGTATATATGTTACAGTAAATTTATGTAATCAGTAAATTCACGTAATTACTAAAAGCTTTAGGAATTACGTGAAATTACTGTCGGGGCCAGGAAGTACGCGAAATTCCTAAAATCTTCAGGAATTTCATGTATTTACTGTTTTCAAGGGTGTTTTATTTCATAAATTTCCTAAAAATCAGTTAGTAAATATGCGTAATGAAAGTCGAACAAAGTTAAACGATGGCAAAAAATGGAGAAACACGCTCACATGAACTTAGCTTGTCATAGATTATTTCGACCTTGGTAAGTCCTTTTTTAACCCAGCTGACTTTGTCGGACTGGGTTAGTCGTATCACTATAGGGGGCTTGAATGTGTGTGCGGATGTGCGTATGTTAAACTTACGCACATACGCACATTTGTTTCTAAACATAATTTTTTCATAATTTTAATACACAAAAACGACTTTTCTCGTGTGGTAGCTACCCGAAAAGGGATGTTGGAGAGGTTCGGTTTTGACGATTCACGTATTATCGACATTTACACAATTTTACAAAATTTTTAAAATTCCACCATTTCGGCATTTTTTTGTCATTTGCAAAAAAAAGCAAAGTCCAGGTGGAGAAGCACCTAAGAAACTTTCGATTGAAATTTTATAACTATTTGAAAAAGACTGAGAGAAGTGAATGGTTCCGCCATTTCGGCAGTTTTTGGCGAACCGCGAAAAAAATAATAGCCTGGTAGGCGAACCCCTGGGGAACATCCCTGCGTAACATCTACACGATTGGTGTGAAACTGTAGGAGGAGTAGCATTTTCAAAATAGGTCAAAACGGGCACAAAAAATGCCGCCATTTTGTCAGTTTTTCGTCAGTCGTCAATAAAGTAACAGCCAGGTGAGGGACTACCCAGGGAACACCAAGGGAACAACATCAAAACGATTGGAGCAAAACTGTAGGACATGTCTTTACTCAAATCAACTACAGAATGCATGTTTTCACTCAACACATGTCTTTACTGAAAGCAAATGCTGATATGAGCTCAGCTATTTATTTTTGCATGCCAAATTCTGTGACATCTGCTATTACATTTTACTTTGTTTTTGAAACATTTACATTTACATAACCTTTTTGTTTGTTACATATTTCTTGAACAATTCAGCTTTGAACTTGTCTTCCCGCGATTCAGCCATTTTGCCCAAACCACTATGTCAAATCGCTCAAAATATTTCTGGTCAAATCGCCGAAAATTTTGGTCAAATCGCCCAAACTTTTGATGTTGAATCGGCTAAAAGTTAATGGACTTTCATGGATTTCAACTTTATTTTGTACTAAAAACATGTTTCGACTCAAGTTGAAGACAAAATATTCAAGAAGCAACTCATGGCATGGCATGAGTAAAACTCCCATCGATATTGAAACTACAGAAACACAACTAAGATGTTACGAGTTATTAATCGCTATTTTAAACAAAAACAAAGGATGAGTGTTTAAAAGTTTGATGTAAGATACTTAAGATGCAACTCATGCTATGAATAAAACTTCCATCAATATAGTTGAAAGGCCTTTTTATCCCTTTATTTAATGTTTGAAATTGTGGATGCAATTGAATCCACCATTTCTGGGCGATTTGAACAATTTTATTTTGGGCGATTTGACCATTTTGGGCGATGTGACCATTTTTATTTTAGACGATTTGACCATTTTTTGGGCGATTCGTATTCTGGGCGATTTGACCTTTTTTGGGTGATTTGTATTTTGGGCGATTTGAACATAACCCGAACACACATATAGCGCAAATATATACTGCGAAGTTTTTCTTCATTTCCATTGAAAATGTACTTTTGGAAATTTTTGAAATTTCTGATTTTTAAGTTTTTTGCCACATTGTTGCGATATCTCCGAAACAGTGTGTTGGATTAGGTTGAAACGTGGCAAGGAGAACCCACATATAGTGCAAATGTTTACTGCGAAGTTTTTCCTTCATTTTCTGTAAAAATGAATTTTTGGCGATTTTTTTTTTTGGCTTGCCAATGTTGTACTTTTAGGCAAGAAATTTTTTCCACGTGACTGATTAGGGGGCGGGCGGGGGAGACATATCCGTTTTTGATTTAACAAAAACACTGGCCAGTCTAGTTTTTGTATGGTTCAAACATTTCTCCGGTGCTGGATAATCCCCTTTCAAGTTTTAAATCACAATACTTGCAATAATTGATAGGAAGCTCTGGTATTAATCCTAATTCATAAAGGCGAGTAATCTTAACTTTGTAACATTTGCAATTCGAGATGAAAGCAAAAGTCTCAATATGTAATTCCATCTCCGGCAAATGACACCAAATGTCAACCTAGGTTAGTGAGTTCACGAATTGCAATTCAAGATAAAAAAGGACTCACCAAGGTCGAAATAGTCTATGACAAGCTAAGTTCATGTGAGCGTGTTCCTCCATTTTTTGCCATCGTTTAACTTTGTTCGACTTTCATAACGCATATTTACTAACTGATGTTTAGGAAATTTGTGAAATGAAACACCCTTGAAAACAGTAAAGACATGAAATTCCTGAAGATTTTAGGAATTTCGCGTAATTCCTGGCCCCGACAGTAATTTCACGTAATTCCTAAAACTTTTAATAATTACGTGAATTTACTGATTACACAGATTAACTGTAACATATATATATATATATATTATATATATATATATATATATATATATATATATATATATATATATATATATATTATAATTTATCCCAAACAATTTGCAGCCGAAGCACCTTCTTGGGAAAGGCCCGAACGTACAAATAAGCCTAATTACATTTCGGGCGATCCGAATCAAAGGCCCATGAATTTTGCATTTCAACTGTGAGTGAATCGGGTAATGAATGAAAGAGATGATAGGAGAAATATCGCAAAAATAGCACATACTCAGATCATATCAGCAACTGCCACTTGAAACTACCGGCTAACATTTTTTAAAATCGCATGCGGGTTGTCAAAAAAACAGGACTCTTTTTTTTTTGGAAATAGCATGCGGGTTGTAAATAATAGTTACTCTTTGGGGCAAAGAAATTTGACAACTATGTGAAATCTCTGTGTTATTTCTTTCAGTCTTTTCCCGGTTATTTTTTCAGTCAAAACACAGGATTTTTGCGCATTTCATTCCGAACTGTCCACAACACTGCACGATTTAAAATGACCACCAAATCAGGTGTGTTGGACTTTAACTCGTAGAACACTTCAACCCACTGTGATTATAAGCCAGTTCAAGGTTTCGAGTGCGTATGCTCAGTAGAGGGAATTCGCAATACTCAAGCCAGCAAAACATAAAGAAACAAATAAGAAAAATACACTAAAAGTTCATTTTCTCTGCCATAGCGGGTCAAAACTTTTTTGAATGTGGGAAAATTTATTCATGACATTATCATAATGGGTTTCTAACATAAAAAGGCGGCAATATCTACTTCAAAGTGAATTTGATGTATTTCTCCATTGACTTCTACGAGAGTAGAGAGGTACACTGGGCGACAATTTACGGTTTTCATCACCTAAGTTTAGTGTGTGCCGTGGCGCAACTTCACGCAGCAACAGTAAAAAAAAAAAAACAAACAGGCAAAAACGCTCACAACCCTTACCTTTTAAGTGCTTAAAAATTCCTACAATTTATGCAATAATAAAAGAAAAAATGGTAACTACGGTAAACGGAAATGTGAATTTGGTTATGTATAGTCTACCTGCAAAAGTTCAACTTTACCTTTCGACCGATTTTACCTTGCAGATCATGTTTCTAGGCTTCTCTCCTTCTATGTTAAATACATAATAATACATTTACTTCGGCACTTCTTTGTTTTTATTCCTGACATATTTATGATCTACCAGGAAAAATAATTGTGGCCCGAGACCAAAAGCCAAATCACACTTCGGGCGTTCTGAATAAAATGCGCAATGTGCAAAAATGAAAGAAATGACCGAGATTTCCGCTAGTGAAAAAAAATGGGAGAGCAATTTTCTTTTATGTTCCGAGCATGAGCTGTTTTTGCTATATTTCTTCCAGATTGTTCTATCATTTCTTTCAGTTTTACTCGGTTCCCTCGCAGCCAAAATTCAAAAATTCTTACGCATTTTATTCGAAACACCGCAAGTGTGATTTGGCTTATAAGCCAATTCGCACTTTGACTTTTGCCGAAAGGTTTTTTGCGTTTCGGCTGAATTCAGTTGGGATAAGGATATAAAGAAATGACAGACAAAAACGGCAAAAATCAACAAAATTCCATGTTGGTTATTAGAGGGACTGAAAAAAATGTAAAAGTTTTTAAAAGACCATATGATGGCTTTATAAATTTGAAAATGTGTATATTGAAAGAAAATTAGAAATTTGATGTTTTCCCCTTATCATTTCTTTATAATTTATGAACAAAAATTTGCAGTCGAAACAACCCCTCCTCCAGAAAGACCCGAAAGTGCGAATTGGCCTGTAGTGGTGGGTTGTGGTCGATAATAAGAAATACCATTTGAACACGATATTCATGCCTCATACATACATCTTCGAGACTCTTATCAATCTGAAAAGAAAACTTACTTTCAATTTTGTGCTAAACGTTTGGTTTTACGGGCGTGGGTGATTATGCAAATAAATAAGCTTATTTTCAGCTTCACTTCCGGGTTCTTTATCCGTACGCACAGCGGCTCTAGGCATACATCTTATGCATTTAATTTTACAAAACTTCGAAAATGAACAATCATAATTAAAGATATTTATGCAATACACATTACAAAATTATGATCTGACATACAATTCGGGGCATACCTCCCATGAACAACGTCATATATAATTTTCTTGAACTAGAAACTCTATTGAATTAACAGGCCATCAAGCTATGGTGAGCGTAAACCAAACTGAAATTAACCAAAATTTAAACGTCCGCCTTTTTTAACATTCTAAATTTAACTACAGATTGTGGTGTCAAACATTCTAAATTAAAATACAGATTTGTTTTACAACATAATCTGTAGTTAAATGTCCGATATTTTAAACATTTTAAACTTAACAACAGATCATGATGTCAAGCAAATCACCAGATCTGGAAATACAGAGAATCAGATAGATAACATATCACAAAAACCACTCCCATTTAAAAAGGGTTAGCAATCATGATTTTAGCATTAATTAATGTTCTTCAGAAGGCTACTCAACCATTAATTTTGTAATCGAAGCCACTCTAGAGAAGCTTTGAAGCTTATTAGCAAGACTTGTCAGTCTAGTCTGCAACATGCTCCATCAAATATGTTCGAGATAATTTCGCTCAGGACATTAAAACCAGAGAAATTTTGACAAGATACATCTAGGCTAGAAGTGAAATATGGGACGTTTGGACAGAAACATTCCAGTTTAGTATTCTTTTTCATTGTTCCAGTAACTGAAGAGAACTAATCGTTTTTTAAAGGTTCCATTTAATATATCTTGTAAGAAACGAATGTTCATATATGTACGTGATTATTGCAAATACGTACGGAAAATGCACAAAAAACAATATATCTCTTGAAATATATATTTCTTGGTCAAATCCAGCTAGCTAGGGGGAAACAGATACTGAAGAACAGATAAGTAGGTGACACTGTTCAATTAGCTATCTAACAAATCTCAAAAACACACCGTTCCTAACAAAGTATTATGGAGTAACATTTCACAGTCGGCTGTAAAATTTCTAATGAAGAAATTTGTTCATAAATGCTTGTTCACAACACGTATATGTATTTTGGACCATTTCTAACTTTCCAACCAAACTTTCATGTTGTTCTGTGTCCTTCATGCACTTTTTTCCATATTTCAAAAGAAGGTGGCAAGTTTACTCGATCGCAGTGCCAATTCCAAATCTGTACTATAAAATGGGCGAGAGTTAAGTACTTAATCTTTCTCACCTCAATCCGAATTTCAAGCAACGATTCCATCCTTAAATATCTAATCGATTAGACGGTACAAATAATTAAACAGTAAAAATTATGATAGGGGTGAGATGTACTAACAATATTAGATTCTTTGGTTAGACCGGAGAAGTTGGTATCTCTTACATGTGTGGCCGTAAGAGATAGGGAAAGACGGAAGACGGTGTTTGCCCAAGAGGTGTCTTATTTTATCGGGGCAATAACCTGTCGCATAAGGTCCCAAATGTTGCTACCTGTAGCATGAACCATCCCTTTTACCAATAGGTGTCGGATGTCTCACCCCAAAACCAACTCAACTATTCCATCACCAACTAACCCAAAGGCCTTACACCACTCACTTAAATTTTTTAGGAAGGTGTGAAATGTTTTTCAAATTATTGTATTGCTTTTTACATTTTACCTTTTTCCTTCCCCTATTTAAATTTACATTAAAAAACGGAAGAAACTAATAACAAAAGAACAGACTAAAATTAAATAAAATTTGTTTATCAATAAATTTGCATATTACAAGTATATATCCACACTTAATGAAGAGGATCTCAAATGCGCTTAAAATTGAAACAGAATACCGCTTATTTCAGTCTTAAATATAATTCAGACACCTATCCGCAAACGTAATTCATAATTCGTTTGTTGTGCTGTCAATATAGTTCATATAATTATCTGGCAGTTGCAATTTTCTTTAGTTCAACTCTGTTGTTCATCTCCAGTTCAGTTCTGAGTTGAATGACTTAGTGAGCCACCCTTTCTTATACATTTCAGAGTACGAGACAGTCTATATAACACCAAATGGCAGCAAATCTCGATGAACGACTCAGGAGTAATTAAGAGGGGCCTCAAGATTGGAAATATTACCAGAAGCTTGATACAGGGGGAATGATAGGGACGGGCAAAAAAAGACTTGAGTGCCCATGCGCAAAATAATATAAACAGATGGTTTATTTCCGAACCATGGTAGCTTTTAAGCTTTGTCGTAGCATTGTAATTTTAAGAGTATTTAAGCAACAATTGATATATGTTTGTTAAAATAGTTATATTTGGTATGTACTGCCTTTAGCTTTAGCTAAGTTTGGATCTCCGGTTTTTCTTTTGTTTAAGGAGCGATAATACAGGTAATTCTGTGAAGATTTCGCTGTTGCCTTTTGAATTCTTTTTGTTTTATGGATTTGCAGTACTTGACAGAATGATTGGTACTTTCTAAGTACTCTAGGTGTGTAAAAGTACAAACCAAGTATGGTATTGAGTACTTTGGGTACTTAAAAGAACATAATGAGTAAATTCCATATTTTCCAGTTTTCCGGGTATTTATCATAGTACTTAAGGTACCTAATGATGTTTTCCAGGTACTTTAGATACTTGATGATTTTTGCGGTGTTTTCTGGGTATTTAAGGTACGTACTGAGTACCTAATTTGTTTGCTTAGAAAACTGGCATTTGTGAGCATGTCTCAAGTGGTAATTTCCAGGTATTTTCCAGTTTTCCGGGTATTTTTTCGGGTAATTGAGATCCTCAATGATGTTTTTCGGATACTTAAGATACTTGAGGTTTTTTAATAGTTTAATGGGTACTTGAGTGCCTAATTTGTTAGCATTTGTGAACATGCCTTGGGTGGAAATTCTCGAGTATTCTCAAATTTTCCGGGTATTTTTCCGGGCACTAGAGGTGCTTAAGGATGTTTTCCAGGTTTTGTAGGTACTTGATGACTTCGCCGGTGTTTTATAGGAACTTAAGGTACGTAATGAGTGCTTAATTTGATAGCTTAAACATTGGCATTTGTGAGCATGTCTTGGGTGATAATTCCCGGGTATTTCCCAGTTTCCCGGAAACTTGAAGAACATAATGCATATGTATGCGCATATGTATATATAATGCATATGTATATATATGTATGCGCCGTGTGGCTGCAAGACGTGTTAAAGAAAAATCTAGTTCTAGTTAAAAAAATAACAGGCTATCTTCATCGGATATATGCAAATTTTATATGGTTGTAAATAGAAATGAGAGCTCTTTACGAAAACGGTACACACACAAAACTGATTGTGATTTTTAAAAAGTGATTTTAAACGGCAAAACCTAGTGAAAACTTGTATTTAATTTTAACCAATTCCCTTATATGGATAATATGCGTGAATAAGTTGTCAATCATTCTGTCAAATAATCGAATTCAAATGAACAATGTGCCTCGGTGCCACTGTTTTTAGCTATTCAAAGAATGATTTATTCAGAATTGAGAAGATTGAGAAGATTGAGAAGAAAATTTTAAGAGAAAAGGTTGATTTTAGGAACCTGCACAGGATTGATCTGCAAAAAAAACAATAGTTTTTATAGTAAATTTTGTGTCTTAAACGCTCGGTCGGTACGAAATAAAGTTGATGACATAACCGAATATCTGATTAGCGAATGAGTCCAACTTGCGACAATAATTGAAACATGGCTACATGCAGATGACGTGCAGCTATGCAAGGAACTTAAACCTACCGGATATGAACTCGTACACATTCCCCGCGTTGGGAAGAGAGGAGGAGGTATTGCTTTGATATGCGAATCCCCACTCAAACCAAAACTTTATAGTCATGCAAAATACGAATCATTTGAACACATGGCTGTATCGGTTAACTTCCAGTCACGATGTATATTATTTATAGTTATATACCTACCTCCGGATACACCAGTTTCGCGTTTGCTTGACGAATTCTATCAGATGCTTGAAGATAGCTTAATAGAACCCAACAGTATTGTCATTTCAGGTGACTTTAATTTACAAATGTCCGAAACGCCAGATGGGCCAGCCCAGAAATTCATGAAACTATTGGACATTTTTGATCTCACACAGCATGTGCGTTCACCCGCCCATACGTCAGGGCACGTCCTAGATCTAATAATAACACGCTCGGGTGTCACTTTACCTTGAACACTCCTTCCTCGCATTACCTGACTTCGGATCACTTCTCAGTACTATGTTTACTACCCTTAAGAAAATTTCCATACGGTGTGAAAAAATAGTATGCCGAAACATAAATGCAATAGACTTAGATGCATTTCGCGAGGATATTCGGAAATCAAAATTAGTGCAAACTCTCCCGGATGACTTAGATGAGTTAGTTAATCAGTACAACTTGAAGCTAAGTAACATTTTGGAAAGTCACGCCCCTTCTACAACAAAGACTGTCAAAGACCTCGCAATGAGTGGTTTGACAACGAGGTGCTTGATTCGAAAGTAAGGCGTGGTACAGCAGAACGTAAATGGCTAAAAAAATACAACAAATGCTACTGCACTCAAATGTGCCAAAGATGACTACGTAAAATTAATCACTGCTAAGAAAACTGCCTATTACAGTTCTCAAGTGCAAGACAATGAACATGACCAAAAATCCCTGTTAAGCATTGTTAGTAAATTGGCTCGGAAAAACAATGCCCAGCCATATCCACAGGACATTCCACACTCGGACCTAGCCAACCAATGTGCTGATTATTTCAAAACAAAAATTGAGAAAACCAACGAGGGCTTTCAAGGATCAAAAAACACTTGCAATTCCACAGTCGGGAATGTCAAACCAAATCCTGCACATTTCAGTTTCTTCAAACAATTGACCAAACAGCAGGTCATTACGCTGGTGAGGAAGTCACCTAATAAACACTGCTCGTTGGACCCGATTCCCACGTCGCTTCTTAAATCGATAATAGAGGTTCTATCGCCAGTTATAGGTAAAATAGTAAACAAGTCACTGGAACTGGGACAGATGCCGCGCCTTTACAAAAATGCCTTGGTCACACCTTTGATCAAAAAACCAAATTCCTACCCTGCGCAACTTAATAACTACCGACCAGTCTCAAACTTACCTTTAGTGTCTAAGGTAATTGAAAAAGCAGTAGCTGAACAAATGAACGCACTTACAAAATCCGAAAATCTTAAAGAACCTCTCCAGTCTGCATATAAGCAAAATCACTGCCCCGAATCCGCGTTAATTAAGGTACAGAATGACATTCTTACGGCAATGGATGACCAGAAAGTTGTATTACTTGCCCTTCTGGATTTAAGTGCCGCATCCGACACTTGTAACCATGACATATTATTGAATCGACTCAAACTCGATTTTTACATAACTGGAAAAACTCTGGGCTGGTTTCGTTCGTACCTTTCTGAACGAACTCAGCAAGTAAAAGTCGATGATGTACTATCTGATCCAGTGCCACTAGAAACCGGATTTCCACAAGGATCAGGTATGGGACCCCGCATGTATACATATTACACCTGTGAACTTGGTGACCTATTGCGGCTGCATAAGGTTCTGTTTCATCTGTTTGCTGATGATTCGCAGCTCTATAAAGCTGCAAATCCGAACAGCATCAACTCGCAAAAGCATGCAGTTGGGCATATAGAGACCACCATCGCACGTGTATCTGACTGAATGACTTCAAATAAGCTAAAATTGAATCAGTCAAAGACTGTGTTCATCATTTTTGGAACAAAACAACAAATTAAGAAGGTGAATGTGAACTCATTACTAATTGGAGATGATGTGATTCCAGCAAAAAGTCAAGTTCGCAATTTAGGTGCCAAATTCGATGCAGAACTTAAAATGCATTTGCATGTAAATGAAGTAGTAAAATATGGCTGTTTCATCTCCGCCAGTTGTAAAGACTGCGCCGATATTTAACAGAGGCTGCAACAAAAACACTTGTACATGCCACGATTTTCTCGCGTATGGATTATGCAAACGCACTTTTGTATGGTATACCAGAGACAATTTTGGACAAGCTCCAACGTCTACAAAACAGCGCAGCGAGGCTTATTACTGGATTGAAAAGAACTGAAAATATCACGGATTCGCTGAAATCGCTACATTGGTTGCCCGTGCGCTCAAGGATTAAGTATAAAATCCTGTTGTGGACATTCAAAGCCAGGCATGAAATGGCTCCAGTTTATATACAGGAACTCATTCGGTTGCATAAACCCGTCAGATCGACTCGCTTTAATGAAAATGGAGATCGCTCTTTTAGTGTGGTAGCTCCTCGCTTGTGAAACAGTTTACCTAAGTCACTTCGTTGTATAAACTGCTTGGCAACTTTCAAGAAACATCTGAAGACACACCTTTTTATTGAAGTTTACGGATAAATTTTAACATCATAAGTATTATCGAACAGTATTATTATATCGCTATAGTATTTTAGAACGCTATATTTCTTTTACTGACAGTATTGTAAAGCGCCATGAACACTTGATATGTGCGCTATAAAAGTATTACGTATAATAATAATAATGGTGTTTTCCGGGTACTTAAGATACTTGATGATTTTTCCAGTACTTTTATGGATACGTAAAGTACTAAATAGGACCTAATTTGTATGAGCATTCGTGAACATGTCTTGTGTGGGAATTTACGTGTATTTTCAAGTTTTTCGGGTATTTTACGGATACTAGAGGTACATTGTAATGTTTTGCGATTACTTTAGGTGCTTGATAAGTTTTTCGGTATTTTATGGGCATTTAAGGTACGAAATGAGTACCTAATGTTTTAGCTTAGAAAATTGGCATTTGTGAGCATGTGTTGGGTGATAATTCCCGGGTATTTCCCCATTTTCCGGGCACTTGTGGTACCGTTCGATGTTTTCCGGATACTTAAAGTACTTGATGATTTTTCTTGTTTTTACGGGTACTAAATGAGTACCAATTTGTTAGCTTATAAAATTAACTTTTGTGAACGTGTCTTTTTTTTAGAAAATTGACATTTGTGAACATGCCTTGGATGGCAATTTCCGGATATTTTCCAGGTAATTTTCCGGGTGATAGAAGTAATTAATCGTTTTTTTGGGTGCTTCGGGTACTTTTTTAGGTGTTTTTTTGGGTACTTAAGGTACGTAATGAGTACCTAATTTGTTAGCTTAGAAAATTTGCTTCTCTGAGCGTCTTTTTAGAAAATTGACATTTATGAGCATGTCTTGGGTTGTAATTCCCGGGTATTTTCCAGTTTTCCAGCAAGTTTTTCCGAGTATTTGAGGTGCTTTGTAATATTTCCGGATATTTAAGGTACTTGATGAATTTTCTGGTGTCTTAATGATTTCTTATGGTACGTAATGAATGCCTAATTTGTTAGCATTTGTGAACATGTCTTGTGTGGAATTTCCCTGGTATTTTTCAGGGAAGTAGAGGTACTTAATTATGTTTTCTGAGTACTTAAGGCACTTGATAATTTTTTCGGTCTTTTACGCGGCTTATTTCAGCGCGTACGGTACCGTCAAATAGAAATGCGATATTTGTGGACATGTTAACTCTCTTAATTCTTAAGTGTTTTGTTTTCGTTATATTTTATAGTACTCCATTTAATTAAATAGTGAACGTAATAAACCTGTTAATATCGTTCATTATTTATTTTATAATACTTGTAGTAATCATAGTACTTACGTCGTAACTCTTATAATCCCCAAAAGACTCACTGTCTGCAGATAAAAAACGAGTATTTCTGTCCCAGTTTCTATATTGTTTTTGCGTAGTTTAAATATGGCGTCGCAGGTCCGAAGAAAATACGACTTAAAATGCAATTTTTTAACATACAATTTTTTCATTTTCTTTCTATTGTATAAAAAATTATGGTGATTTTTTAAATTTTAGAAACAATATTTATTAATTAGGTCGTGGTAATAGTTCCGGCCTTGCGTCTATTGTTAATATAAGCAGTTCAAATCAGGAGATTAAAGTTTCGGGCGTAGTCAAGTGGAGCGACTCAAGAGTTGAGGAACCCAGGAGCTGAACAGTGTGTCGAATTGGTGGACATCTTCTTGTTTAGTTAATTGCAATTTATAATCATTTTTCGGTGTCAATGTGGTATGAACGTTGGCACGAATTGCAACTAAATATGGAAGATTTATGGAAGATTTTATGCAAAACTAAATATGGAAGATTTATGGAAGATTTTATGCAAAATGCGTTAGCAGAAATAATTTTTTCATTTTTTATTTGTCATTTAATAATAAAATATTTTTGAGGGTGAGTTGTGCAAAGTGTTTAGTCAGAGGTCCGAAATTGTTGGGTGAGTCGTTCATGATTTCGGGTGAGACGTCCAAGGTTTTTCTTGGGGTGAGTTGGGTTTTGGGGACATGTCTTGAATCCACATCAATTACCTCTTTCCTCTCAGTAGAATAAAGAACAGACAGACGTACCACGACACTAGAATCAATTGGAAGATTGGATACATGTCCCTTATCTTAAAGCAAACGAAATGGAGAAAAGCTAAAGTCCGTAACAAGTGAGTTTACCAGAGTATTTTAAAAAATGGCTGATGAGTAACATGAAACGATTCTACTATAATGGAGAGCTGCCTAGGAAACCAGAAATGAAAACCTTTACTAGGATTCGAGTCGGATATCTAAATTCGATATCTAAGGTAAACGAGGTTTCCAGAACATCTGAACTTACAATAACTGAAAGTTATTACTGTGCTAAAAAGACGGATTACGTTTAATTATATACCAAAGGCAAACGGACACCTGACACGTGTCGCAAATGTTTATTGTTCTACGACATATGTAAGAAATCCAGTTGCAATTGCAAGTGCGAGTGGCAATGCAAAAAGGAATCAAGTTTAGTTCAGTTGGCTAGACTTGGTAACCCCAAGTTCCGAATTCAAATCCAACTCGGGATGGTAGGCGGAGTATAGACGTTCCCTCCAATTGCCTAGGCAGTGGATATGATCATCATCAAGGCTTATAAAATTAATGTCCACTTGGTATTTCGACCATCAGTTTAAAAAGGCAATACAATTACAAGGATGATGAAGTGTGTAAAAACATTTCCAAATAATGGCCAAAAATGAAAAAAATAGATTATCGTCTGAATCTTTTAATCAATTTAATGAGCAGTAACACAGCTCTCTCGTTTTAGGGTGCTTATGCTCACATCTACAGTCCTATACGAGAGCTGAATTGTCAGGATGAAACGAGTGTTTGAATCGAGTTGAAACAAACGTTGGGGTGATATGTGAAATGCTCGGCAAAGTAATGCCAATTAAAGTCCATGTAGTTCTTTCTTGGATTTATTTCATCAATTTCTAGTGGGAATAATCATGATTTCCGGACATAGGTAGAATCGAAGGCCATTAAAACGTCATACGAGATGTCAGGTTGATATCAGTGTTAAAGAAAAGGGAGCAACATTTCTTTAAAATAGTGTTAGTATCGTTATCGTTAAAGACATATCTGCAGTCCTATAGAAGATTTGAATTGTCGGGTTGAAACGTGTGTTGGAATTGGGTTGAAACGAGTGTTTGGTTAATTTGTGAAATAATCGGCAAAATAATGTCTCTAAGGAGAAAATGTGATTCTATATGCTATTTATTAAGCTGTATTCAAAATATTCATTCTAATTTTGTGTAACTGATGTACCAGATGGACATGAACCAAAAGTTGAAATAAATTTTTCATCTGGTTAATCGTTGTTTCGGGTGGAAATTGGTAGTGGTTGAAATGAGAAAGATTAAGTGTTTACGATAGTAAACATGGCTACTTCCGACAAAAAGTTAGTTAGATCAAAAAGTGGTTTACGAATGATACCATCAAAACCTGATTTGTTCAACCCACTGACATTGATAGAACCTGTTTGGGTTCCAGATTCCGAGGTACCTAAAAGCTTTTTTATCAATTACTTTTCGTTTTCTGACCGCTTCCTTAGCTCCAAGTTAGCTCCCAGTAGCTCTGACTTGTATAACATCGTATATCTCCCTGTAAGAGCTACGAAGCCTTCCATTGCTCCACTAAAAGGGATCAACTTCATATGTTCTGAGGCACAAATCCTGCTAGTCCCAGGGGACCCTTTCTATCTTCATAAACCGGAAAGAGTCACGGTTCCTGCAATAGAAATGGCCATTGATCTCAATTTCCGAGGCTCTGGATCCTCTGGCGTACGTTCAAGGACACCGAGGCTCAAACTGGCAGGCTTTTTCTTTAAAAGCACACTGAGCAGTACCCTGGCGCATTATTTTCGACCTCAGCGAAACTCCTAAACTAGAGTAAAGCGTGGTTTTGCAACTGTGGATTCACTGTTGTTGTGGGCGATAATGAGGGGTTCCATATCCTAATCTCAAGAAAACACCTATTTTTCTCAGTAAAAAATTGTTATCTGACCATAAAACCTGTGCGCCATAATTCATAATTGGGCCATATATGTGATGCACCCTTTCTTAAATAACGCCGTTGGCCCCAGTCGTGCGCCGAGATTTGGAAATTAACATCAATGACATTTCCTTTTGTAGGAACTATGACTCTTGCTGTCATAGGAAGACCGCAAGAGTCATCTAGGACTAAAATCCTGCATACCAGCCCCTATTATTCAAAAATCAACAGAAAGTTCATGCCCAATATTCCCTTTTTGTAAAACAGGCACAGTGTTTAATGAGCTTTATATCTTTTATTCGTTCATAAAAGTGCAGAAAAGTTGGCTTCCGCATCCACCTGTCAAATGTTTGTTTACATTCTGGCCTTTAAATTTCACGTGGCCAAAGTCAAGGGACCGAAAATTTAAATAAAGGGGTTATAGTTTATTTGGACAATATATATTAAATAGTTGATAGATGCAGAATTACGTATAAATTTATTTGGTACGCCCACAATATTTGACTTTTTATGTTTACGTTCCTTTTGAAATATCAATTTTTTGGTGGATAATTGCAATAAATTATTGTTACTATTTCACGTAATAAAGTATGCTCCCTGTATACAAACAAATGTCATTTATTGCGGGAGATTTGGGGTTATTTCCGTATTATTTTCTTTTAAAGAAAACGTGACACAGAAGTTGTATATGATTACCCTTGTACTTTGAGGGCCTTTAGCAAATGCAAATAAAAACAATATGGGTCGTTTTATCTCGCACAAAGTAGCCACAGAGGTGCCTCAAACCGAGCGCAGTTGACTTCTTATCGTTATATAACTAGGCTGTGAAGTGGTGCCTGGAAAATTTTAGCGCACCGCTTCTTGGAGCTAGCTCCAAGTCAGCTCTGACTTTAGCTCCGAGTCAGCTCTTACTTGTATAACGTCGTATATCTAGCTGTCAGGTGCCTGGAAACTTTTTAGCGCACCGCTTCTTGGAGCTTCTCTGACTTTAGGACTATTTCTATCTTCCCAGGACAGAAAGGGTCACAGTTCCAGTAATAGAAATGGCCATTGATCTCAATTTTTGAGGCTTTGTATCTTTCAGGACGTTCCAGGACACTGAGGTTCGGACCAGTAATTTTTTTCTTAACAAGCAGGCTGAGAAGTATCCTAGTACGTCCTAGATGGCTCTTGCGGTCTTCCTATAAGCCAAATCACACTTTGGGTGTTTTGAATAAAATGCCGAAGAATTTTGAATTTCGACTGCGAGGGGAACCGGGTGAAAAATTAAAGCAATGATAGAAAAATATAGAAGAAATATCGCAAAAACAGCTCATACATTGAACATAAAAGAAATTGAAATTTGAAACTCTTTGTTAAAACTTTCAATTAATTTTTGAAATAGCATACGGGTTGTTAAAACCCGATTGCCCTTTGCAAGAGAAATTTGATATTTAGGCGAAATCTCTCTATCATTTCTTTCATTTTTTATCCGGTTATTTTTATTCGAAACTCAGATTTTTTGCGCATCTTTATTGGGAACGCCCAAAGTGTGATTTGGCTTATTATGGCAGCAAAAGTCATAGTTCCTATAATATTACTTATCATTGATGTCAATTTTGCTCATCTCGGCGCACGACTCGGGCCATTGGGGGTTATTTTAGAGTAATTTATAACTGGGCAATTTATTTGATGCTCTGTTTCTAAAATAACGCCACAGGACCGAGTCGTGTGCCGACAAAAGCAAAATTGACATCAAGTTCTATTATAGGAACTATGAAAACATCTATTTTTCTCTGTACAAAATTGTTATTTGACCATAAAAATTATGCGCCGTAATTTATAACTGGGCAATTTATGTGATACACTGTTTCTAAAATAACGCCACAGGCCCAAGTCGTGCGCCGACAAAAGCAAAATTAACATCAAGTTCAATTATAGGAACTATGACTCTTGTCATAAGAAGACCGCAAGAGTCATCTAGGGTCACTCTGACTTAAACAACATCGTATATCTCTCTGTCAGAGCTACGACGCCTTCCGTTCTTTCGCTAATAGGGGCCAAATATTCAAACAGTTACAGAAAGTTCATGCCCAAGATACCCTTTTTGTAAAACAGGCACAATTGTTAATGGGCTGTATATTTTTGTTATTTCTTCATTCAAGTGCAGAAAAGTTAGCTTCCGACTCGCCTGTCATATGTTTGTTTACATTCCGGCCTTTAAATGTCATGTGCCGAAAGTCGAGTGACCTAAAATTTAAATAAAGGGTTATAGATTATCTGTAAAATGCATAACTGAAATAATTGATAGATGCAGAATTAGGCATAAATTTATTATGTACACACAGAGTATTTAAATTTCAGTTTTTTCCATACCTTTTTGAAATATCAGTTCAAACTTTTGGTGGATAATTGCAAAATTTGTCACTTTTCACTTAATAAACTATGCTCCCTGTATGCAAACAAATGTCAATTATTGTGGTATTTGTGAGATTTATGGTATTTTTGTATTCTTTTCTTAAAAAAAAAAGCTTAACACAGAAGTTGTATATCATTACCGTTGTACTTATAGCGCATACCAGGATCGTTGAGTCTCGCACAAAGCGAACACAGTTGACTTGCACATTGTTAGGTTACAAGGATTTGAAGCGATGTGTGGAAAGTCTGTAGGGTGTCGCTTCATGGAGCTAACCACTTCGTCTGCGTTTCGTAATCGTAGTCCCAGCAGACCAGAAATTCTCTTATTTGTAACATTATCAAGTTTGCTTAACATGTGGCTTGTGAACACTCTCCAACCTACAGTTCTTTACCAATTACTAAGATATTTCGGATATAGCTAGTGTATGGAGCAGTGAAGAAGCCTATTGTATGTGAACCATATCCGACCTAGGACAGTGGCTCAGCTGGACTTTGAAATTTGCATATTTCTACCATTATCAGGTTTGGTGACATTTGGCTTGTGAACACTCTCTAGCCTACAATTCTCTACCAATTACTAAGATATTTTAGATGTAGCTAGTGTATGGACTAATAAAGATCGTTATTGTTTATGAGCCATATTCGACCAAGGACAGTGGCTCAGTTGGACTTTCTCATGATAAATGTTTTTGATTTTTGTTCATCTTAAAGCTCAGCCACCCTTTCTTCTTTTCGGTGTTAAGGATTGAAATGAGCCTATGACAGGCCTCAAACCTACTATTTTCCTTGTTTCGAGTGTTCCGGCCTCTGGTGATCTGATGTTTTTTGTGTGTTTTTAACTTTTTGACTATGTGCACACGGTATCTCAGAGACGACTAATTTGATTTTGATCAAACCTAGCAGGAAGAAAGACCCTATAGTGTAGATGGTCACTGAAGTAGTCGGTCTGTCTGAGGTGACTGATTAGGCTGGGGGCTCACCCGTTTTTAGACCAGCCAACTATTTGAAATTTTTCGGGCGGGCATTTGAAATTTTTCGGTAGCCAATTTTCAAAATGCTTCTTCTCCCACAATTTTGATCAGATTTTCTTAAAATTTTGTACGAATATTCCCTTGGTAGGCCTCTTTTGAAAAAATACTCATTTTTGGCGATCCGCCAAAAATTGGCCAAATGAAGACATTTTTTAAATTTTTTTGTGTCCAATTTTCAAAGTGCCTCTTCTCCCACAACATTAATCGAATTTCTTTCCATTCGACAGTTGTTCTGTAGGTAGGCCTCTCTTGAAAAATTACTTTTTTTTTTTGGCGATCAGCCAAAACTTGGTCAAATGGGGGACATTTATAATTTTATGGTTCCAAATTTTTAAAATGCTTCTTTTCACACAATTTTGATCAGTCCTCCTTTGAAAATTTAGTTTTTTGGCGATCGACCAAAAACTGGCTAAATAGGGGCATTTTTAAAACTTTTTGTTGTCTAATTTTCCAATGTCGTGCGATTGTTCTCTAGGTAGGCCGCTCTTAAAAAATTACTCTTTTTGGCGATGCGCCAAAAATTGGCCAAATGGGAGGCATTTGTAATTTTACGATTGCCAGTTTTCGAGATGCTTCTTTTCACACAATTTTGATCAGATTTTCATTAAATTTTGTAAGAATGTTCTTTAGGTAGGCCTCTCTTGCAATAGTTTTTTTTCTTTTGGCGATCCGCCAAAAATTGGCCAAAAATGGCATTTGTAATTTTATGTTTGCCAATTTCAAAATGCTTCTTTTCACACAATTTTGATCACATTTTCTTTAAATTTTGTACGAATGTTCTTAATGTAGGCCTCTCTCGCACTATTTCTGTTTTTAGCGATCAGCCAAAAATTGGCTTAATTGGGGGCATTTTTTAATTTCTAGGTGTCTTGTTTTCAAAATGCTAATTCCACATGTTTGATCGGATTCCTTTCTAATTTTGGACAGTTGTTCTCTAGGTTGGCCTCTCTTGAAAAATTACTTTATTTGGCGATTCGCCAAAAAATGGCTAAATTGGGGGTATTTTTTAAGGCCTCTCTCGCAGTATATCAGTTTTTGGCACTCGGCCAAAAATTGGCCAGATGGGGGACATTTTTAATTTTTAGGTGTCTTATCTTGAAAATTATTTTTTTTTGGCAATCCGCGAAAAATGGCTTAATGAGGGGTCGGGGGTGGTATTTGTAATTTTATGGTTGCCAATTTTCAAAATGCTTCTTTTCACACAATTTTGATTATGCTTCTTCTCACACAATTTTGATTAGGTTTTCTTCATATTTTGTACGAATGTTCTTAACATAGTCCTCCCTTGAAAATATACTTTTTTTGGGGATCGGGCATTTTTTAAATTTTTGTTGTCCAATTTTCAAAATGTTTCTTCTCCCACAATTTTCATCGGATTCCTTTCCAATTTTGTACAATTGTTCTCTAGGTAGGCCTCTCTTGAAAAATTACTCCTTTTGGCGATCCGCCAAAAATTGGCCAAATGGGGGCATTTGTAATTTTTTGGTTTGCCAATTTTCAAAATGCTTCTTCTCGAACGATTTTGATCAGGTTTTCTTTAACTTTCGCACGAATGTTCTGTAGGTAGGGCTCTCTTAACATCTGACTGTTTCTGGCGATCTGCAAAAAACTGGCCAAATAGATGGCATTTTTAAAAATTTTTTGGCGTTTGATTTAGAAAATGCTTCCTCCCCCACAATTTTGATTGCATTTCTTTCCAGTTTTGTACGATTCTTCTCCAGGTACGTCCCTCTTAAAAAAATTTTTTTTTGGGCGATCTTGGAAGTTGAATAAACATGCGCACTGGTTCGAAATGCGAACAGCGCATCGACGCAAGCTAAATAAATATGCGCACTGGTCCAAAAATGCAAACCGCGGGTCAATGCACGTTAAATAAACGTGCGCAATGGTCCGAAATGTGAACAATATGATCTGCAATTGGTTGGCGGTGCCGTTAAACCAATCAAATAACTAGCTAACTAACCAAAATAAAAACCGTGCATTAACGCAAGTTAGACTAGAAGCTCATTCCGCTAGCGAAATGTTAATCACTTGACAAAAATTAAAACACAAAAATAGTTCCTTCAGTGGGTTATTTCTTGAATAACATATTGCAAACAACACAGCTTGAATACGTCTTATAAGCCAAGTAGTGTTTGGTTGTTGTTGACTCAAATTTTTATTGGCTGGTCAGGTATACGCCGTGTTATCTATTTACGCAGTGAGAGCTCGCACATAGCTCACTGAGCAAATGTGTATTCTGTGATGTCGTTAAATGCTACGCATTTACTTACAAAAAATACACTCTTGTCACATGGCGTTTTAACAAAGAAAACGATATCAAAGACGAAAATAAAAAGTGACATGCACATGTCCAGATCAAGCTCTTCATAAGTCCCAAGTTTCATGGTCATAGGGCCCATAGTGTCGGAGAAGAAGAAGACACAAAAAATCCGAAAAACTGTCAAGAAGGAAAAAAAAGGACGAATTTTGCTCGCACAAATTCATATAACCCTTGCAAGCCAATGGCTTGTCAAGTGTTAATAAAAATGCGCACTGGTCCAAAATGCGAACCGTGCATCAGCTCAAGTTAAATAAACATGCGAACTGGTCTAAAATAAGAAACGCTGATCACCACCACTTAAATAAATATGCTCACTGGTCCGAATTGCGAACCGCTCATCAACGGAAGTTGAATATACATGCGCATTGGTCCGAAATGCGAACCGGGTCTAAAATAGGAACCGCGCAACGATGCAAATTAAATAAACATGTGCACTTGTCTGAAAAGTCAAACGCGCATCAACACAAGTTAAATAAACATGCGCACTGGTCTAAAATAAAAAAAAAAAAACGCTGATCAACACGAGTTAAAGAAATATGCTCACTGGTCCGAATTGCGAAACGCTCACCAACGGAAGTTGAATATAAGTGCGCATTGGTCCGAAATGCGAACCGGGCATCGACGCAAGTAAAACAAATATGCGCACTGGTGTAAAATAAGAACCGCGCATCAATGCAAATTAAATAAACATGCGCACTGGTCCGAAATGCGAACGGCTCATCAACGGAAGTTGAATAAACATGCTCACTGGTCTAAAATGCGAGCCACGCATCAACGCAAGTTAAGTAAACATGCACAGCAATGCATATTAAATAAACATGCGCACCGGTTTGCTTTGCGAACAGAGCATTACGGCAAGTTAAATAAACATGCGCGTTGATCCGAAATACAAACCGCACATCAACGCAAGTTAAATAAACATGCGCACTGGTCCGAAATGCAAATCTCGCAGAACAATACATACCAAAACATTAAGACTTAAGTAAGACGCGGTGTTTTCTTCTTTTCAAAAGGCACATGTGTTTGGTCATATCACCGTTCACTGGTCGTTTCTGCTGCTTGAAGTAATTGTGTATGTCCGACAGTACATGCAGGGTTGAGACTTCGTAAAATTTTCTGGTCGCCCTCCGGGCGGCCAACTTTAAACAGTTAGTCACCCGGCGCAATTTTTGCAAAATTTGTCTAGCCCGCCTCAAATGGTGTTTAATATAATCGACAGTATTTACCTGAAAATACTAAGAAAAAAGTTAGTCGCCACACGGGCGACACACTGGAAAAAGTTGGTGGCCCGAGCCAAAAGTTGGTCGCCACGGGCGACCGGGCGACAGCGAAATCTTAACCCTGACATGTCAACAATACACGTGTGTAGATACAATTACGGTACGTTGTTCGAAGGTATCTCTGGTAGACTACCCAGTCTACCAGAGATACACAAACGATCTCAGGGGTGCACATAAGGATTTTTTTACCCTCGCCAATTTGGCGAAGGACGTTCAGCTCACCTTCGCCAAATCGAATTCACCTTCGCCAAATTAGCCCTCTTACCATAACTGTAACTTAATTTGTTTATTGCAAAAATGGTAATCTGTGATCAGGTATAAATTGATATGCGCACAGTTATGGTGTGTAAAAATGGACAAGTTGAACGAGTGTCGTAACTGTTTGCGTTTGTCAATAGGATAGCTGTGGATTCATTTCACGTTCACGTAAATCAAAAACCAAACATATTTTGATTTTATTATAATAATTGTTGCCTAAGCTTCACCTTCGCCAAATTGGCGAAGGTGAATCTGTTCACCTTCGCCAAATGGATTTCACCTTCGCCATGGCGAAATGCGAAGGTCTTATGTGCACCCCTGCCGATCTGTTTCCCATTTCTTCAAGGAAACAAACCTTTGTATGTATTTATCGGTCTGTGTTCGGGTTAGTTACTAAATTTATATATATAGCTAGCTCTTTTCCATCTTGTCTTTTGAAGCCCAATTTTTCAGGGAAATTCCCTTGTTCATGCATACTGGAAGTTGTCTTATCGCTTTTCGTAAGCTGGGACTTTGTCCTTGGACAAACTTGTACAATGTGACCACCACTTTTGGCAACCAGGCAAGCTTATTCACAGATTCACGAGATTGCGACTGGTCACAATTTCCCTGGACATTCTTGTTGTATTAGCAAAAACATTGGCCCCCGGCCGGGGTTTTATGGGGCTTAGGGATTGGGCTATTGCGGTCCGTCTCCATCTGTTGTATTGAATTATTTTTAGATCTACTCATCGCCGTTAAATATTGCAAAATATGGGAATAACAACAGTGACACTTTCATAGGAAGCCTTAAGACACCAGCCTACAGCCTATCACATGCCAATTACAAAAAGTTGCCAGTTTGTTCAAAACACGGTTTACAGCGTGCATGCATCATTTCAGAACTGTAATGTATCTTAAGAGGAAATTGAAGCCGGTTCTATTTCACTTTCAGTGCCTGCAGTGTTCATCCTGTCAAACAAAATTTGATTTTCTCAACCGACGGGTAAGTACAAACAAACAAGGGATTTTCATAAACCAACCGATTGCTTAAAAGAGAAGTTGGAATACTAACAACAGGTGATGTTACGTTACCTAGCTTAAATTTAGAGAAAACAGCTTTGAAAATGTTTAAATTTTTCAAATCATGGTTAACTAGATTTATTCTGTCACTCAGCGCATTCTATCAAAAATGATGGTGTTGGTAGCTCTTCAAACAGTCACCAATCTTAGACAGACACCTGGCAGTACACGAAATGCTCTATGCGGAACAGAGGGAACTTGCAGTAATTTTAGGTCTTGCCGATCATATAGTTTTTCCTTCATCGTCCTGTTATAGTTTACGAGCCCTTTATTTATATCTTAGTCTTTTTGTGTCAAACGAAAGTTTCTGTCATTAGTGAGTAATGTGCAATTTGAATCTTTTTTATGTATTGTTCTTTTAATACAGCACCATTGCAGAAGGTGTGGTCAGTGCTTCTGCGGGGCTTGTTGTAGCAATAAGGTAACGGGATTTATGTTGAATTTAGTTAATATTAGCATGCCGCTTCTGGGGTAAGAATTATGGTCCACAAGGCAATTGTGAGTGCATTGCAAGACAGACCTTGGGGATAAGAGAGACCTTTCAAGATTAATATTTACCTGGCGTATAAGGCCGCATAACGTTTCTAAAATTTAGTCTTCAGTTCAAGTGAATTACCATGCGAATTTGCTCTCTTCACAAAACTATATATTCCGAGTTGGGTAGGTTTCAAACAGGTTTTTTTTAAGCTTACTTAGTTGTGTAATAACATTTGAAGACTTGGCTGCTTTCAAGGTCGCTAGCCAATGAGACGGCGTAGTTTCAGCTGAGAGTTGTATTTCGTGTGTTGGTAGGTAGCACTTCCGCGTCTTTCCTTCGTCGACCCGGTTCGGCAGTGCCAAGAGTGTTGTAACAAAACAAAGAAAGAAAAGGACTTCTTTGAAACGCATCATAAAATGCTTGGCAATGGTAAGAAAAACAATGATTTTAAAAGATAAGATTTACACACGCATACATAATAATTCATTAATTCGTTTATTAGACGCCAACCGGGCAAGCCCGGGGGGTCTATAGGATTGCCCTCTGTCCGACCGTCCGTCCGTGTGTCACTCTTTGGATGCTGTTTTGTTTCCACGCAAGTTCTCCGAAACTATTTACCCTAGGCATATGCAACCTTGCACAGTGAAAATATATATATTGAGGTTGTGCAACGTCGTGTTATTTTTGAAATCGGTAAAAAATTGCCAAAATGGCGACTTGTTAAAAATTGTGATCGTTTGAGATAACTGCAATGTAAGACTTGGGTGCTTTCCACGCGAGATCACCTAAACTATTAATCCTAGGCATATGCTACCTTGTACAGTGAAAATATATATATTGAAGTTGTGCAACGTCGTGTTATTTTTCAAATCGGCCAAAAATTACCAAATTGGCGACTTGTCAAAAATTGTGAACTCTTGAGATAACTGCAATGTAAGACTTGGGTGCTTTCCACGCGAGTTCTCCGAAACTATTTATCCTAGGCATATGCTACCTTGCACAGCGAAAATATATATATCGAAGTTGTGCAGCGTCGTGTTATTTTTCAATCTGAAAAATTTGCCAAAATGGTGACTTGCTGTGTCCGGTTGCGGTCAGCGACCTCGACGATAGGAAAATGTTTTTAAGTTTTGATTCGGCGTAAAGTGTTTTTTTCCTTTGTTTTTTTTTTTTTCAAAAAAGATACACAAATAAAGATGCAGTGGACATCTGCTTAATCTGACATCAGTAAACCCATGATTCGAGAAAGATTAATCCAAAATACTTTTGACTCCACCGATTGACAAGTTGTTTAAACATATTGTTAAAAACTCTCACTTAATCTTTGGTAATATTTTTCTCTGGACTGTGTGTAACTTGGAATTTAAAGATTTAAGATTCAGTTTCGTATTTTACAGGTGCCCATTTTGAGGTGACAAGCACTGGCTTTATTGAGAAAAGTGATATAAACAGACCAAGTATTTACTTCTGCAGTCTTTCCAAAGATAGTCGGTGAGAGAGGGGTTTTTGTTGTACTTCAACCAAGTGTAACAATACATAAAACATTAGTGTTAACAACAGATTTAGTGTGAAAATTAAATGTACAGCAATAAGAAAGATGCAAGCGTCACGTTGGTATGACATAAAACAGAACATTGTGGACACCTTAAAATTACTGACACCTCTGAACTTTTCCAAATTTCGCAATTTTTACGAAAAATATTATGTATGGAAATTCCTGTTTGTAAAATATACGGGCGAACGATGGGAATGCATTGAAGGTAACCTTGGAGAGAACATATTGAAGTTTATGCAGTATGGTAGGCGGTGTAATTAACACTTGGCAAGTCGAAGACTTGTAAAGAGTAATTGAAGTTGCAAGTGGTTAATATTTGGGACTTTTTATCTCTTTCCTGGTGGTTCATTTTGTCTTTCCTACTGCTTTGACCATACTGACCCCAGGACTGTCAAATTTCGCACACTTGACCTGAAGATGTGTGCCTCGCTTTTTGTTTTCGCCTTTGTTTTCATTTTCATGAACAAAACGCGAAGCAGAAACGGTAATTTTTTATCTATAAATGCAATGCGTAAAGGCTGTAGCAACATTTGCACAAGCTCTCTTATCTGCCAACAGCCATACTGTGCGTTTTATTTGCATAAGCCAAATACTCTGAGCACGGTGAAATGCTTTTTGTTGGTTTTATAAGAGTGGGGCATGGAGGTTTTGGGTGGGGGGAGGTACCGTTTCATAGTGTAAGTAGCAAAGCTATGTTTTTTTCCTAGAAAGGTTTCGAATTGGCAAAAAAGTTGTTTACAACAGAATTCGGCATTTGGAAAAAAATATTAGTTGTCTGTAAATGAAAAACAAACAATCAGGCTGAAAAGTTTTTAAAATTCTACTCGAAATGAGGAAGTAATTTTAAAAATATTTTTTGGCCCAGTGTATAATATTTCGCCTTTGAGAAACAGGTTCTCGTTGCAATTTAAGGAAATCCTTAAAGATGTTCGTTGTTTTACCTAAATCAATCATTTATTGGTTTTCGGTTAACAACAACAAAAGTTGCTTGGTAATGACTCATAATGTACATGTGTTTGCCTCCTGCTTTACAGGCAAATAACCCTCGACTGCGTGAGCAACAAACTGGAGGTACACGACCCCATCGAGCTGCTGGATGTCGATTCCGTTCAACTGCTCTCCAGCAGCGGGGGGTCTCCAGCGGCGTCACCCAGTCTGTAGCTTTTTCGCGTGTATTTTCTCGACAGTTTAAGCACTGTGTTATAAAGGTGTTAAACATCCAATGTTATTTATGACCAGAGGTTTGCATGTTTTCAAAAGTAATAACAAAGTCCGCTTAGATTTCAGTGTAAAGAGAGGTCTTTAAATTTCCAAGAACGTCGCTTCTGTGCTTCAGAAACCAAAACTAAGGATTCCTTTCATTTTCCATCTTGCCTGTGTGTGTGTGTGTGTTTTTAAACTGAATGGTTAAATTTATAAACAATGCCTTAAATGTCAGCAAGTCGCTCCAGGTTCTATAACAACTATAACTATAATTAGCGTAAACTTTCGAAACAGCAACAGTCCGTTGGACATTTGAAAAAATGCAAACTAAACATAATTCTAGATTTTCTCTTCTTAACAGCTGAAATGTCGCCCATTGCCGGCGTTACGGTACGCCACAAAGATGCTGAGGGTGTTATGCAAACAGTCCGATTTGTTGCTATGACAGATTTAACGTCACAACGGCAGGCGTTGTCATGGGCCCAGGCACTCAGAATGGTCAGTTCATTTCGTGCGTCATTTTTCCAAATGTTAATTTGTTGTCTTCTGCAAAGTCATTGGCCGAAAATCATCCTGAATGTTTTGAGAAATGTTTCAGCACAAATTGTTAGTGGTTTTTTTTTAGTCAATACTTGAGAATTGACATGAGCTTCCCTGTGGATTATGAGTGGGCATGCGTGATCTACACTTTACCAGGTCCTGGTCCAGGTCCAGTAATTTTCCAACGCTGTGTTTGCAGGCTATCAAGTTTGTCTTTGAAAGGCGGGACCAAATGAAGGGATCACCTGACGCACAGCTTCAGTAACGGACTGATGACGTCACCTGATGACGTCAAGTTACACATGTCTACGATAACGACATTTTGCGATGATCACAAACCACAGAATGGCTTGTGGAGTGAAGAAAGTGTGTGGGATATGCATTAAATCTGGTTTAGAATGTTACAACTATTAAGTATTATTTGTTACTGCACCTGCCGTTGTGTTAAGGTTGATATTTACGAATTCTGTTGATACAAATAGAAGAAAATTTGGAAGCTTAACGAGTGATTGTATGAATAATTGTTGAGGCCATCCAGTCACGGATAAAACGTTTTGTTTTGTATGGTGTTTGATTTCTGTACATGTGTCGAAGGAAGGCGTGTAGCTATCTGAATGGAGATATCTTTTCTAACTTTAAAGACTTAACTTTTGATAAAACTAATGAAATGAGCAGTTTTTCATTTGTTTGAAATGTTGCCGATTTACTTTTTGGTATGTTCGAGTTTAATCTTGGCTGACAAAGAATGGTGATAAATTGTGGTGGATGGGGCCGGGTGTGGGAGGGAGGGGGGGGGGGGGGGGGATAGCAACGATTTCTCGCGCAGGCAGTAGCTCTGACCAGAGGTATTTGTAAAATAAATAAAAAGTTTTTACTACTGGCCAGCCTGTAGAGCTGTGAGAATAACCGAATTAATACTGCATCGAGAGTTTTTTTTTCGCATTCATAATGGCTTTCAAAATGTGAATAGCAAAAATATAGGCCAATATCTTCTCTCAGCTATTCACCGTTATGTCGTGAAACTAAACAACTTGTAAAACGTAGAGAGGGGGTTAAAAATATATATCTTGTAAGTACGCTGAATGAATAAATATAATCAAATTGTATGGTTCAACATTTTAACAATGTACTCGAAATATAAATATTGGAGATGTTGCGTCTTCGTGGTGTGAAGCCCCACTTTGAAGTGCGATTCGGCGAATGTTTGGACAAGGTTATGTCCCAAGGTAATGTCGAGCGCAGCGAGCTCCCTTGTATAATACTTTTTGGTGGGGTAGGGAGAGGGGGGGTGGAGGTGGGGGGGGGGGAGGTGTGGTTCATTTTGTATATTGCTTCTACTCAAGTATATTACGGCCATAAATGTGAACACCGTGTGTAAAAAGTATTTAATGAGTAGTTATTTTGGTGCCTTAGCGTTCATTTTTCCTGAGGAGTCGGCGAGCTGGTGTTGATGAATTGCTGACTGGCAAAAACCTGATCTAGTCCATTTCGTAAGTCTGTATACCTTGTTAAGAACTTCAACAAAAATGTTTTACCTATTTCTTCATATCAAAATATATCCAAGTAAATTAATTTGAATATTTTGAATTATTTTCAAATTGATGTAATCAAGCAAAAGATTTGTTTCGGTTTAAAGAAAGGTTTTCAGCCCAGGTGGCCTTCGACTACGTTGACTCTACCCGTAGTGTAGGCTTTGTCGTCTGTCTGTCTGCACGCCTGAAAACTTTGATTAAATAATATTTAAACCCGAACTAGAATGGCTGTGGCACCTTGTCTTCGAAAGCCACGCTTTATTTGGTTATACGTTCTATTGCAGTATTATGGATAGTGCACTTTCACAACAATGCTGTGAAAAACATGAAATTAAAATAAATAAGATTTCTAATATTTTAACCAGCTGTGATGCCGACCTTATAATGCACACAAACTGAACGAGATAGATTTCGCTGCCCCGGGGTACAAGTGGTAACATAAGGGATTTCAAAAATATCAGTGTTCACAGATTTGTAGTAATGTCTGTCGGGGGCCCGTGGGGCGTGAGTTTTCCCAGGCGAAAGACCCCACAAACTCTCCAGTAACAGGACAGTAACAGTATATTCTGTCCTTCAATACAACCCCCACCCTCCCCCACCCCCTACCCCAGCCGCTCTGACGGCACCTGGCCACCGTCACTAAACGGTCTTATTTCAGGTAAGTGGAGTTTATGCCTGAGTTGTGTTACATGTGCATATGTGCTATATATGGTATTTTGTTTGTTCAAAATTCCATACATTTCAATACTCAAAAAGGTCTTAAAGTTTCACAAAGTATGATCTGAGATTTCGAATTTAGTGTGTTAGATTTTTATAATAAAAAAAAGCAAACTTTATTGTTTGAGTTAAAGCTGTATTGGTCAACTTATAAAAAGTATGTTCTTGTTCAGATTTGCGCATATTGCAGAATGAAGGAATGATTAATCAGTTATTTTGTAACTTAAGGTAAGATAGTTTGCGAAGCGATCTGTGTGCAATGCTGAATCTGCTCGCGACCAAATCATAGAGCATAAATAAATAAATGATTGTTAGAAATAATAACTTATAATAAGAAAGAACTGTTCATTAAAAATTACTGGACACAGGTGCTGGCTTTCTGTTAAAAGTACTTTTGATTCCGGAAAATTTAAATGTTACAGTTTATTTTTTAAAATGTGGAAAAGTTCGTCCTCAAAGGCGAACTAGATGCACGAAATACTCACTGCAGCTTAGTTGCCAGTGTCCTCTAGCAATGCGCACTTCGTGTCTTGAAATGTGCTACTAAGCACCAAACAAAACTGTATTTCTGTATCCTGCATAGATCAGGCATGTCTGGGACATTTTAGGGAGCCGTGACATGTTTTGTTTAGTGTTTTATGTGTTGCAAAAATAGTAATAATTTGACCGCCAGTTAGTTATAAGGAGCCGCTACATTTTCACAAATATTGTTTATTTTTATGGTTTATCAAAGTAGTAAACCGAAATTAGCAAAGTCGTTGAAGGTGTTTAGTGGAATCGGCGATGTGAATCAATTTCCTATTGGTTATCACAGCTTTGTACTGGTAATAATCATTTAAATTTGAAATTTAAGAAATTACGCAATAAAATTATCAGATTTACAGTAATGTTGTAATATCGAGGGTTTTTTGTGAATAAGTCTGCAAATTGTTATGTATGTGTAGCTTTTGAAACGTTCACCCCAGCTGTTTTGTTTTGTAATTTCTATTTTGTAAAAAATTATATATGACACTCTTCCAATAAAATACGTTCGCTTTAAGAGCAATTCCTAAAAGTGAAGCTGGATCACTGTGTTTTCGGGTATTGTGTCCGCCATGTGGTTGCTACAAATTTGGATCGAGAGCTTCTATGGGAGCACAGAAAATATTGTGAATATACTCCAGCCATTTCCTTTACACTAGGTTTATGACGGAGGTTTATTTGTTGCACGATTGGGGTCTTTTTGGATATTGGATAGAAAAACAGCAAGAAACTGCTCACCGAGCAGTTTCTTGCTGTTTTTCTATCCGAGCAGTTTTTAACGCAAGTTTTTAACGAGTTTTCACCGAGCAGTTTTTAATGCAACATGAACCAGACAAGACAATCACATCAAACCACTGAGATGGAAATTCAAATGAGGATATGTCAACCTCAGACATTTACTTACGTCATACATGTGTTCCCCCGTACTGTGTATTAGCCTTCGAATGCGCTCTTGAGATATGCCTATCGATTCATCTTTTGAGTACAATAATCAGCTGTACCGTGTTCCGTGAGCAGCTACCCCTCGACACCACTCGGATGCTTTTAGTGACATAGATGTTCTGTAGAATTGAGATCAACCACGCTAGAACTGTGATACCCTCAGCCTGGACATTATCTGTAGTTTCTGCATCTGAATGTGGGCGCGCTTTTTCCTATTAGAAGATGATCAGACTTTGCTGTTTGCTGCAAAACATGGCATTGGAGCATGGTTAACTAAATCTTCGTCTGTGTTAAGACAAAGTGTTAACGTGGCTACAGTTATAACTGAAGGCGCTCTGCTGTTTAAGAAGATTAGAGCCCATAGGATTACAGATGCACCACCCCATCAATCAGCCTCTCGAACGCACCAGTTTGTGTTCCTTTCGCCGTCTTCTTCAAGGATCTCGCGTCCACCAACATAAAGTCACTGAACAACACTAATTTTTTTACCGTTTAAATCTGTTTGGGTGCTGTTCTAGCCAAAACAAGCAATGTCGGTGCCGAACTGGTGTAAAAAAATGCTCCTCGAAACAGCCTATGGGACCTTAAATTATGCTTACACATTCAGCGACATTCAGTAGGCAACTGAGCAGAGGGCTATGCCTTCCTGGAGTCTCGCGTGCTGTTAGAATGGCAGATTTAAAGCGGTCTCACAAACGAGACAGCCTATTGAAGCGATCTTGTTGAGGTGTGGTGCCTCTTTTCTTCCCCGATTCGCGGGCAACCAGTTTGACGGTGATGATTACAAATTCCTTATCCCAGATCTGCTGCAAACAATCAGACATGCTATTTCGTTGTAATTAATGTTTGCGTCCATCATATGCAGCGCTCGCTAACGGTCATCGCGGCATATTGCGTTCTACAGATAATCTGGCTTTTGATCAAGAATTCGTTTTAATGGGCTGTTTATTGGGCACTGTTTAACAAGCTTTTTAAAATTCATTCGTGCGTGATCCAGCAATGCTTGGTTAAGAAACTACACATCTTTTATACCGAAACCTTTTAATCACGAACCTTATATTTTACTACTTTTCAACATTTCATTTTCCAGTTGAGTAGGTAATTTTCAATAATTCGATGTTGTTACTCTGTCGGTTGTTCATGCCAATCTGTTGTACCCCTTAAGCCATAAGTATAATTGATATACACATAAAATTTATATTATGCACAAGTTCTTATGATTCTGCAGCAAAAATTCATATACTGCAGGTGCCGGAACCTGTATGGATGCATAGTCCAATAGATATTTACCAGTGTAACTGATCATATGTTAACTTTTATGTTTAAATGAATTTTTATCATTTGAAGCACCAATGAACAGCCAAAAAAAAAAAAAAAAAAATAAAATCAATGACGTCATAAATTATACAAAACGCCAGTCGTGATGCCTTTACACACAAACACAACATAATCATCTTGAATAAAAAAGATTCGCACTTACTTGACAGAAAAATACAGGTTGACTTAAGGTTATTACAGTTGGTGAAATTTTAAGTGAGCAAGAAAATAGTCCAATGAATATTCTGCACAGCAGTGAGGTTCATTTGCCTTCCACAAGTGTCTGAATCCAATGCAAAGCACACCAGCCCCGTGGTCTATCACTATAGTAACACAAACGCATATAGTCATGCCTTTAATATCCAAAACAGAGCATAAATAAGGTTTTTACCTTTGCTTTCCTGACGCCGCCTTTTTGCTCATGGCAATATTCGCTACGCAAAACAAAATGGTTCGTCACAAAGCCTGTGCCAGCGCCACATTAGTTTGTATACCTATGACGTTGGGGCGAATATGACTAGCGAAGTTTTTTACGTGGTTAGATTACGCAAAATTTACACTGAATATCTTGACCATCAGCCCGGTCTTCTTCATCACATGACATAATAACGACAAATGGTACAGATCATTAAGCATACAATTATTGTTTTAGAAGATACTTGGATAAGAAAAATTTTAACAGAAATGATGTTATGTGCCCATCCAGCATCTACAAAATACAGCACATTGCTGGTGATAAATAACAGTGATTTAAGAAAAAATATGTGTTCTTGGTTTTAGAAAACGATTTCTAAGATTTAGATATCAGACAAAAAATTGCACAAAAATGAATCTTTGGGAACTGGTACAAATATGTACATTGTTTCAACTTGGGAAAGGTATTAAAAGCTGGAACTTCGCTATGTTGTTGGTTTGGTTACATCCCGAGTTGCGCATTGGTTTTTGCTGCTGAAGAGTCACACAAGGATAATTGGATCGGATGGTTTGAATCCTTTAACGAGACAGAAAGACAAGAACCCATAACAGAAGAGTCTAAAACATTATTCAATTGCCAGTTGCATTAAAGAAGATAATATTTACTCTGAATCCGACAGAAAGATCTATTTCTTGTTATGCAAAAAGTCTTCAACAAAGGGTTTGTGCTTTGTATCGGATATGTCATAGAAAGATTTCCAGTCCCAAGCACAACGTGATTGTTGCATGATAGGTCACTTCTCAAGTGGCAGCAACAAATGGATGAGATCGTAAAGGCATATGTAGGAGTGCTTTAAAAGTCAATGAACACCTTGAGTTTGCTTGGAAGCTGACAAGCCAGCATAGCATCTATTGTATCAGTTTGGATATGAAATTAAAACAAACTCATCCATCTTCAAAAGGATGCTTTGACACATACTCAGTGAAAATGGTTGCAAATACTGCAAAATGATTTTCAATATAGGGATAGATCATGGGGCTGAGTTCTTTGTAAGTACCAATTTGTAAGTACGAACCGCGCAGCGGTGAGTTCATTGGCCTTCCACAAGTGCTCGGATCCCATACAAAGCACGACTGCACCGGAATCTATCCCCATTATAACGCAAACAAGCAAAATCGATTCATAGATAGCGGAAAAAGCCAAAAACTCGAGATTTTGCTCGAAAATGTTTCATGGTACTATCCTGCGACACGAATGTCGCCTAGCAACTTGCGCAATGCAAAGGAAAACGTTTTACATCACAAAGACATCGTCATAGTATATCGGAGTCATGTCCATTGGTTTTCAGTGAACTGGCTTTGTGACTTTTGTACGCGGTTAGAGCACGCTGAGGGTTTCATATCATTTCTTTTTCCGATAACGCATTACTTAATTCGTGCGTGTTACAATGTCATTTCGAAAAACCATGGATGGAGAATACAATCTTGCAATAAGGTTTTAAATTAGCACTCACAGCCACTATCGGTTACTAGTCTATTGCCTTTTCGGATTTCTTATCATCCACACGTCGAACAGTTTAGGATTGCTTTACTTGTTTCTTGGCGGTGGACTTTTAAAACTATTAAAAAGCTCATATTATACGAGGCTTTAATTACCATATTCAAGTAGAACAGAGTATAGCAGCTGTGTCAAATTTACATACATTTTAAAAGACACTACAGACACTATTTGCTAATCGTGTAATTTTCTTCAATTATCGCCCACTTTGGTTTAAGCAATGTATTAATGTGTGCGTCAGGTCGTTTGCGTTTTGATACATTACGGTATGTGCCTCAGATCGTTTGCTGAAAACATCTCCGGTGTTTCTTTGTTTGTTATTTTTTTGAAGAGGTTATTTGTATCACCTTTGTGAATATCAGTAGAATATCTCATATAAAATCAACTAAAATTATTTTATTTCGATTTTATTTGTTTCGTAAATATTCGCTGAAATGAATAAACGGATTCACAGTTTCATCCACGAGATTAACACAACATAAGAGAGGACTGAAGTTTTTTTATTGGGGGGGGGGCAGGGTTGAGACTTCGTAAAATTTTAAAAAGTTAGTCCCCCGGCATAAAGGTTAGTCGCCCGGCTCAATTTTTGCAAAAGTTGTCTAGCCCGCCTCACATGAAAAACAACAACAAAATGGTGTTTAAAATAAACAACAGTATTTACCTGAAAATGCTCAGAAAAAAGTTGGTCGCCATTAGGGCGATCAACTCGAAAAAGTTGGTCGCCCGAGCCAAAAGTTGGCCGACCGAGCGACCGCGAAATCTCAACCCTGGAGGATAAACATAGAAGCAGAGAAACAGAGATTTTTCTCTGTGGTATTACTTTAGAGATTTTGTAAATTAGTCATGTGACGGTTTACCATTTGGGGCGATTAACCTGAAGGTGGCGGTTCGGTTAAACCGAACCGTGCTGTATGGAAAACAGCGGTTCATTTTCGGTTTTTAATTAACGTTATTCGTGTTTTCTAAGGTTTAAAAATCTGTAAAAACATTTTTTTTTCATTTTATGCACTACAATTCAGATCAGATTAGCTATATAAATACATAATACTTAACCCGGACCGATCTCGTTGATTAAATGGCGGAATAGTAGGGAAACCTTGTTAATTTAGGAGAGGAAATAAACACGTGGTGTGTAATAATTTAAGAATTCAATCTAGACCTATAGGCTAGTCAACAAAAGTCCGCAAATGTTTACTTAGTGGGGGTAAAGAAAATTAAGAATTCATCTTTGTTTGAAAACGACATCTTTGTTACTGGAGTTGAAGTTGCTTCCAAGAAATCTCCACTGGAAAAGGCCGATTAACTAGAGGTAAATACTTACAAATCACTTCAAGGTATTTCTATGGTTAATAGCCCTCTCGATTGGTGTAAAATCAATGAGAGCACTTTCCCACTTTCACCCGATCTAGCTAAATCGGTATTGTGCTCACCAGCCACCAGTGTTCCGTCCGAACGAGTGTTCAGCACAGCTGGTGATATATTATCTAGGTCAAGGATGAATGTGAAACAGAGATCCGTAGATATGTTACTTTTTAAAAAAAATATGTGACAGTCAAATGACAGCTTTTTGTTGACTTTCAGGACAATGAACGTTGCGATGTAATTTCTACTGTCTGTCAATTATTTTTTCTCAGGAATTTTTTTAGCTGTTAATTCATTTCAGTATTTTCAGTTCAGCATTTTAAGTATTTTAAGTAGTATTATGATACTCTTTGTTCCATTAGAACGTTGTGCGCTGCAACTTGATTTCTATTGTATTTCAAATTTTTGTTTTTCTCAGAACCATTTTTAACTGCTATGAATGTTTTAGCTCACTATTTTAGCGCAGCATTATTTTACACTTCCAGATGGGTTCCTTTTTTAGTTAAACAATGTGTTTACTTATCATATCCTAGAATAAAAACAGAAAATTAATTGGGATATCTTTAATTTATATATATTTGCATAGTCTGAAAAAACCCGAAACCGAACCGAAAAAACCGCGGATTTTTCTTTAAAAACCGAACCGGACCCATTGGTGTCGGGTCACATCACTATTGTACATATCAGCAGCTGCTGGCATGATATTAAGTTTCTGTTAACGCCATTGGCATTCGCGGAATTGTGGGTTTTTCTCATTTTGTTGCCACGATGTTAACAGAAGCGTGTGTCCCTGCTAAGTCGTTGAGTTGAAGGGAATGTTTCTATATATTCCTGAATGACCCATGGCCGGCCACCCCCTAGTCACACCGGACCGTTTCTATCTTCGTAGGACAGTTCCTGTAATAGAAATGGCCATTGATCTGAACTTTAGAGGCTCTGCATGTTTCGGGGCACGTTCCAGGACACAAGTTCAGACTAGCAGGCCTTTTCTTTAAAAAACACGGCCACAGCAAAAGTATCAAACATGAGTAAAGAGTGGTTTTTCAATTGTGGAATCATTGTTGTTGTGCGTAACAATGGGGGTCCTATATCGTAATTTATCATGGTAACTGGTCAACTGGCCGCCAGGTCAACTGGATGACAGTCAACTGGGCAACAAAAAGTCAACTGGGCAACAACTCTGGGGTCAAATGACCGACAAACAATGTCCAACTGGGCGACAAAAAGTCAACTGGCGACATTAGAAGTCAACTGGGCGACAAAAAATCTTCTGTTTTACATTTCGGACGTCATGCAGAATTGTTATTTGTAGAGATTACAAAATTATGAAATTTGAATTACAAAAAAGTTCTGTCTCTGCTGTCAACTAACTCTTTATTTCACTATAATCAAGCCTGTACAAACAGAGATGAAAGTGAGTTCTAATCCGTCTCATACATTGAACTTAATGCATGTTTAATTGCTATTTTCTGAAACATTTTCAATTTTCACCATTCACAGTCGACTCCAGAGTTGTCGCCCAGTTGACTTGGCACCCAGTTGACCTGGCGCCCAGTTGACTAGGAACCTTTATCATTGGGTCATTTATGTGATGAACTCTGTCGAAAATAACATTGGCCCAAGTTGTGCGCAGAGATATCCAAAATTGACATCAGTGAGAGATTCTGTTAAAGGAACTATGACTCTTGCTGTCATAGGAAGACCGCAAAGAGTCATCTAGGAATAGAAGAGAGAGAGTCACCTGGGACTAGTTAACCCCCAACCGGGACTCTATGCCCCGGAAGGAGGCTTATGGATTGGGCTCCGTCCGTCCGGTACCACTCATTCCTCTTAGATGTACAGGCCATTTGGTCTGATAGTTTACAGGACTGACTCCCATGGTCGTTTCTTGATGCACGCCAATTTTTTTTTGCGGTTTGTTAAAAATTGAATTTTTGGCGAGTTTTGAAATTTGAAATTGTAAAGTGTGAAAAGCTTTTCTTGTGGACACGATATCTCAAATTCAGTTGGACGGATTTCAACCAAAGTTCGCAAGTGGGTTATGTAGAGAAGATTCGTGACCTGATTACCTTTGAGTGGGAACAGGCCCAAACCCGCCCCCCCCCCCCGACCGAAACCCCCCCCCGGCCCTAACCCCACTGTCAAAACCCCTCCGACTAAAACTCCCCGGCGGCCTAAACCCCCCGACCCAAAACCCCCCGGTTCTCAGGTCTATTTTATATTTTGTAATTGCGATACATCCAAATGCCCAATGAAGAGACCACACGGCGTTTAAATTGCAATTTCCGAACCACTGATGGAATTGATCATCACTATAAAGGAAACTTCATACATCCATTGATGATAGCACTCAGTTTTTGAAATTGCAATTCCTCTTACGATTGATGAGTGTGTACACATTACAAATTGCAATTCATATGCCGATTGCGAGATCAGTCGAGTTTACAAATTACAATTTCTCTTGCGGTAGATGTGACTTATATTTAGGGGGAATGGGTAATTACGTGACCCGGATTGCTGTGAAAAATCATGCTACCATCATGGAATACATCACATCTGCTAAAGGGAATCCAAAGATATTGTACCAAGGGCATTTGCACGTAAAGCAAAAAAAATCTAGCAAATGGCTATGTTTCGTACGAGTGCGAAAAGAGGCGCCATAACAAATTATTACACATTTTCTTTGAGAACGGGGGGGGGGGGGGGGGTTTGGGTCGGGGGGTTTAGGCCGCCGGGGGGTTTTAGGTGGGGGGGGGGGTTAGGGCCGGGGGGGTTTCGGTCGGGGGGTTTGGGCCTAGACTCACCATATCTCAAGGTCGGCTGCATGGATTTCAACCAAAATGTGCCTGTAACTTGTATGTAAAATGTGTCGCAACCTGATTAGGTTGGGGTGACCTTGGGTCAAATGTTAAGGTCACTGGGACTTTGACATTTTGCACATCTGTTCCTTTTGGACACCATATCTCAAGGTGGGCTGGACGGATTTCAATAAAATTTTGTCTGTAACTTGTGTGTAAAGGTGTCACAACCTGATTAGGTTGGGTTGACCTTGGGTTAAAGGTCAACGTCAGGGTGGTACAAACTGAATTCCGAATGCTACCGAAGCGTGGTAACTGCGGTTGCGTATTACGTAGATGTGTTGTTGCTCACAGACACGTACTTCGTACTTTGCAACTCAAAAGGCAATACTATTAGAAAAATAAACAACCTTGACGATGGACTTAAGTGTTTGGACGTGTTTTAGACAATACTTAAACCTTTCGTTTCAGTTGACGTCCCGACCGGAGTGTCCGCCAGGTTGAGCTGTAACAAATGGTTGTATACTATTCACAGTGAGTGTCACAGCCGGATCGTAAATTAATTTTAAACCGACTCTTCGCCTTTTCCGGTCAGGGGCTGTGCTGTCGATGATGGCTTGTTTCTATATACGTCATGGTTTTGTAATTTGAAATTGTAGTATATGGTAGGGACTGTTATATGCATTAATACGCAGAAACACACACCGCGCAGTACTGCCACTTAATACTTTATTAGGCCCCAACCCTACAGGGTTGGGGGCCTATAGACTTGGGGTGTCTGTCTGTCCGTCTGTCCGTCATCGCTTTTTTGTACAAGCGATATCTCAAGAACGCAGAGGCCTAGAGACTTGATGTTGGGCTCATTTGAAAGGTCTCGACTTGTAGATGTGCCTTTTGGCCATTTTGGCCAAATTCGATCACGTGATCTTGGCCAAATTGGCCAAAAACGCAAAAAATCTACTTGTGTTTGTACAGGCGATATCTCGAGAACGCAGAGGCCTAGAGACTTGATGTTGGGCTCATTTGAAAGGTCTCGACTTGTAGATGTGCCTTTTGGCCATTTTGGCCAAATTCGATCACGTGATCGTGGCCAAATTGGCCAAAAATACAAAAAATCGACTTGCGTTTGTACAGGCGATATCTCGTAAACGCAGATGCCTAGAGACTTGATGTTGGGCTCATTTGAGAGGTCTCGACATGTAGATGTGCCTTTTGGCCATTTTGGCCAAATTTGATCACGTGATCTTGGCCAAATTGGCCAAAAATGCAAAAAATCGACTTGTGTTTGTACAGGCGATATCTCGTAAACGCAGATGCCTAGAGACTTGGTGTTGGGCTCATTTGAAAGGTCTCGACTTGTAGATGTGCCTTTTGGCCATTTTGGCCAAATTCGATCACGTGATCTTGGCCAAATTGGCCAAAAATGCAAAAAATCGACTTGTGTTTGTACAGGCGATATCTCGTAAACGCAGATGCCTAGAGACTTGATGTTGGGCTCATTTGAAAGGTCTCGACTTGTAGATGTGCCTTTTGGCCATTTTGGCGAAATTCGATCACGTGATCTTGGCCAAATTGGCCAAAAATGCAAAAAATCGACTTGTGTTTGTACAGGCGATATCTCGAGAACGCAGAGGCCTGGAGACTTGATGTTAGGCTCATTTGAAAGATCTCGTGTTGTAGATGTGCCTTTTGGCTATTTTGGCCGAATTCGATCACGTGATCTTGGCCAAATGGGCCAAAAAACGCAAAAATCGACTTGTGTTTGTACAGGCGATATCTCGAGAACGCAGAGGCCTAGAGACTTGATGTTGGGCTCATTTGAAAGGTCTCGACTTGTAGATGTGCCTTTTGGCCATTTGGCCAAATTCGATCACGTGATCTTGGCCAAATTGGCCAAAAAACGCAAAAAAATCGACTTGTGTTTGTACAGGCGATATCTCGAGAACGCAGAGGCCTAGAGACTTGATGTTGGGCTCAATTGAAGTCTCGACTTGTAAATGTGCCTTAGGCCATTTTGGCCAAATTCCGTCACGTGATCTGCTAAATTTTGGGGGTAAAAAAAGATTATCCGCCAGCCAGTATCATTGTTTTTCAAAGTTTTGAGCAGAAGTAGGACATTTATTTTTCTTGGCCTAAACTGGCCAACAGGTTCAAAACCATAGACGACCCCTTACAATTTTGGGGGCGTTGGGGCCTGTTAGTGTTCACTGAATACTTGTTTAAAGTAGGAAAGTCAAAAATGATACTTTATTGATACTTCATATACTTTATTGATACTTTAAAAACTTTATTGATACTTAATTTGGATGTAGATACTTTTTGATGCTTTTTAAATTTTTGTTTTGCCTATTTTTTATTTATTTCTGATAATGCCCCTCGAAATTTTCATATATATTTTTTCATATATATTTTGTTTATATTTTTTAATTATTGTTTTTTGAAAGCGAATTTGAACTAGTTAAATGTATTATTGCTTTAAAACACATACAACTATTTTGTTGCATTCTTTTGCAGTATCGAAAAATTTATTCAGCTATGTAACCCAGTTTCTTATTTTGACCTTTCGGTATAGATACATGAATAAAACAATTTGTTGTTTGTGTTTATGATTTATTTACACTTTTTTGTCCATAAAATAATCCTTTATTGATACTTTATTTCGGATCTTGAGGTACTTTATTCACCCTTCGATATTTTATTTTTGACATTTTGGAGTGGCAGCACTGCACGCATTAATTCGTGCACTCTTTGACATGCTACATTACGGGTTTGCAAGACAGTTTTGATAAAATTTTTATAAAATCCTCATCTGGAAACCTCATCATGGCTTTCTACACGCTTACTGTTGTATTTTTTTGCGATAAGTCAAGGAATTCGATTAAATCGGTTGCGCAGAAAAAATAATTGATTTTAAAAACATGTAATTTGATTTTGTTCACAAACATGTAATTAATTGATTGGTCAGAAACTGGCGTAAGTGCCAGTACAGAGTTCTTATTCTCGCCACTATCTTGCAAAAGAATACTCGTGAACTTATTTTATTAATTCTGACCATTGTGGTGCGAAATAACGAGGGATTCCAGATGATTTTCATAAAGTTAATAAAATGTAGACGTATTTGATGGTCGGAAAAGAAGAGAAGTAAAGGACATGTTTTGTTTTTGAGGTACTAAAAAATGAGGAATGGTGGTCATATTTCGGAAGTTTAGACAAGTTTACATTCTAACATTCCCACTTTGTAATCACCATTCTGCCTCGTTTATCGCCTCATTGTGAATACGCTTCTGGCGGTTTTTTTTTATTTTTCAGGTTGTTGTCTGGAATGTTTTTATGCGTTTAGCCCAGCAAACAGTTTACAAACTGCCTGAAATTTTCAGCCACTTTGTAAATGCCGGTTTTAAAAGTTTGCCTGTGCTGTATATTTTTGCTGTGTCCAGCAATCGCGCGCTTTCCCTAAATCAGGATGCTGTCATATTCTCAAAGGTTGGGATAGCTTCAATCCCCATAGAAAAGTCTTTTTTGGACTTCTGATAAATACACATTATTATTCGCCGGGGGGACGGACATAGTTTTCACTGTCCGTCTGTCTGTCTGTCTATGCACTTTCATTCTCACGCGCCTAGAGAATTTATGAGTGGATGGATTCGTTTCCAATTTCAGCTAGGGGTGGTTCCAACCCTTGTGCAGTGCAGTGACCAGAAATTTTTGAATTACGACAGAAATTGACTAAATAGTAATTATTTTTTGCTATTCTGCTGCTATTGCTGTGTATCTTTTCCCCACCTGTGCCTACAGAAGATGCGTGGTATTATGCAAAATGGTAAATTGTTGAAAAATCACTTTCAAATTTTGCCCAAATCCCGGCGGATTCCTGCTTCTCGAGCATCTAGTTTCGACTGATTTGACTAGTACATTCCAAAGCATTCAATCAAGCACAAAATATGCAAACACACACATATATCACATTGTACCTGTATACAAAATATTGATATGATATTGCGAAACAGTTTCCGGGGGATGGGGGGAGGGGGAATACACAAGCGTATTGATGCATATGGAATAAATATATAGCATAAATATTTGATGAAAATATAATTGTTCTTAATGCAACAATAATTGTTGTAAGTTCAGTAAGTTCACCGTAGTTTCTAAAAAAAGGGCCCATTTTTAGTGATTTTTTATTTTATTTTTTTTTTTGGTTCCGGATGAGTGTTTTTTTACTTCAAAATTTTATACACCCCGGCTGGTCGATTTTTTTCTAAAGGTCTTGAATGTGTTTTCAAAAACCTTGCAGGCCTGCTGGTTTATGGTGACGTCATGTCCGGTGTCTCTGTGCCAGCGAGAAGGAGGCTGCACAGCACGGAATGTCGGCAGAGCATGTTGGCGCTGTCTGACAAGGAGAATAACTGCGCTGAAGCGAAGGCGGGGCCGAAGCGGCCTGTGCGCGTGACGTCACATACGGCCTCACCGCTCACACCTGTTCAAAATTTGGTAAACACGTGTAACTATTTTTATGGTGTAATGATATGGCTTTTAAACGATCGAGATGGGATTTGTTATTGTTACAGTTTCAAGTTTTTGCATTCGCGTGAAAGTTTTGTACCTGCCTTGGTTTAATATTGTTTATCGTTTGGGTCTGTAGAGGTAGTCTCTTGAATATTGTGTAGCATGTTCATTTTCTCATTAAGCGTAGTGTATAAATATGCACTAAATTTAGGAATAAGCTGTTCGTTTATAAGGCCATTTTTTCGCTCGTATACGTTTGACTTTTTGCCGAAGGTGAGCAATTTAAAGCAGAGACTTGAAAGGCGACTGGAGGAGAAACAGCAGAAAGCCAACGAATCAGAAAGTCCCGATGAATTAACGGCAGCACGCCCCTCGTTACCTGACAACATAAGTCCCGGGCTTGCACGTCTCAGAAACACTCCTGGTAATGCCAGTCAATCGTATACTTCTGAGATATTTCTGCTCCGTAAAAATGTACTACCTGGACTCCTCGAATATAAAGTATTAATGCTCTCGGGTACTGGTACAGCTGTTGAAGTACATCCGGATTTAAATGGTTATGCCGAACACACGGTTGAAAAATGTGAAGTGTCTTTCTTCAGTTTCAAATCCCTGTTATTCCAACCTTCTAATGTGCTTGCTATTGGCTCTAGTTCCAATGCATAGATGAAGCGCCCATTAAATTGACTGGCTCTTGCTTTCACTTTCGTTTCCAGCTAGCAGGGGCTTAAAGTTTAAGCGTCACGTGCTGGAAGCAAAGCACCAGGAGACGAGAAACAAGAGCGACAAGCTCAGCGTGGGCGGCGGTGTGTGCATGTGGCCCGAGATGGACAACATGCGCCTGACCCAGTCGCAAACGCTCTACCTTGTGTTACTCAATGTTATCCTGGTGCCGGTCACCATCTGGATCTTCTATAAACTCCATGGTATTTAGTGTTTGAGTATTATAAGGAATAGTGTGCAAATATTCAGGGAGGAAATGAGAAGTATTGAAACCAGAAACACAGTATTATGTGCAGCCCCGGCGTTAAACGTAAAATTAACACCTGAAAAGCCTGTTTACACCTGGATATATTCCATGATTTGGATCTCCCAATTTCGATTTTAACGCTTGAAAAACCGTTAAAAGGCGTTAAAACGTTAAAGCATGCAAAGGGTGGGGGTGGAGGTGGAATCCGACTGCTGATATGATATAAAATTGAATGCATAGGTAAAAAATGCAGCACAACATCATGAAACATGTATGAGTACATTTTGTCGATTTTGAAAGAAAACACAACAGCTCAGTTTTAATTTTATATAATATATGCGATCGACCGAGTGTGGGTCTGTCGGTCTGTGATCAAGAGGTTGTTAACACGATAACTTAAAAACTGCTGCAAGGATTTTAATGAAACTTGGTATGTGGCTTCTATGGGAACAAACACAGATCGGTATTGTAAATGGGCCAGGTTCGTCCAAGGAAAATGGACCAGCGGGACTTAGAAAATTTCAGCTCTTGCTGTGTCTTAAGATTTACATTGATGGCCGTGTTTAACTGATGGGGTCTGTGGGGAATATGTGGGCTATGCACACTGCTCTAGTAACATAAGCGTTGACTTACATTTCATGCAGGAAACTGTGATTGTTTCAGGACAGCTTGCGTTTGACTTACTTGAATACACGGACAAACTGAAAGATTTCAGCTCTCGAAACATAATCCGAGTTTTTCATGATAAAGAAACATTTCAGGAAGATATTCTAGGCTGGCACGAAGCCTTCATAAACTTAATGGTAAGGCTTTGAAGTTGTTCAGTTAGCCTCAAGTTTTCTGATACAGGAAGAAAAAGCGTAATTTAAAATTGTCATGTGATTTTGGTTTTAAAAATGTCAGGTCAGGTATTTTCTTTGCATAGTTTAAGCTCAGAAAACAATTTAGTGTGTTTGGAAGTTACCTAAACATTTGCGAATAGAATGTTTTGTTTATATTACAACTTCAAGATATATCTTCGAATAAAAATGGATTCATCATAGGTAGGCCTGGATTAAAAATGCATCGAAAATGACGTATTCAAGTAGCGGTCAAATTGTAAAAGATAGCATGTATTTCAAATGACTAGTTTTGCTCCGTTCAAAGACTGTAAATCAGTGTTTTGCGGAGTAATCACACGGGACAAGGTGACATAAGCTTAGACATAAATTTGATATTTGATGGCATAAAAAAAACCCGTAAAATAACTGCTGAAGATCCGTTCTGACAGAATTCCATACGCAAATTTTTCCCTTGTAAGGAGTATTTAAGTGTAAATAAATATTACTTTTTTTACTTTTTCTTTTTTCACAGGACGAAATACACAACGAGTTTGACGTGACGTTGACTAAGGCGTCCATAGGCTACAAGTTTTGTGTTGTCATGTACATAGCTGGCATTGGGACGTTGTTGTATTTCCTCATCGACAACGTTCTGGCCAAAAATAAACTGTCACCAAGGAGAATTCAACAATGGTGTGTAATCTAGCAGCATTTATTTATTGTTGGCGTCATTCTGCATAGTAACTGTTCACATTAATTTGAACCTCTCAAACGGTCCTGTGTTATATTAAGTTATATTAATGTAACTTTCACATACTTGAAAATGTGTGGCTATTTTCACCAGCAAAGGCGAATAAATTAAACAGTTTTTTTTTGAAAAGGGATGGCCGGAAGACTCATTTGTGCTTATTTTGAATACCATGGTGGTGAATAATTTAGCTGAGTCAATTTGCGCGAAGATCAATCCCCCGCTTTCCACCCCTGGCCGGATTCGAACCAGGGATTACAGGACGGACGCTCTACCGACTGAGCTAACCGTCACCCCATAATTAAACAGTTTTAATTTCCGGCAGTCATATTCTGCGACGCAATATTTTTGGAGTGCCTCTTGTGCTGTCCGCAGGGTGTCGCTGCTAACTGTGATTGGGTTGTGGACTCTATTATCGCTCAAGATGCTTGTGCTGGCGCAGAGACTCGAGCAGAGTGTGCAGGATACCATCCATGCGCTCAATGGGTATTTGGTGAGAATTTTGTGGACTCGTAGCATTTGTGGTGGGTGCAAGATGGTGGAAAACAAGTACGGAATTTAGGTTCAGTTTCAAGGAATGTTTATGTCGTAGTGTGATAAACCTATAACGATAATATAATATACTATACACCGTCACAAGCAAGATCACTCGCCGTTAGTTTCGGTTTTCGGCCGGGCCGACTTAAGTTGATAAGCTATTCCCGTCACTTTTATCCGTAGTTCGGTATGTGTGTTTGTGTAAACAATTTTTCAAAATGTTTATATTAGCCAAAAAAAAAAAAAAAAAGCTAAACCAAAAAAAAAAAAAAAAAAACGGACAAATTTAGGAAAAACACCAAAACGTAATCTCTTAGTTTTTGTGGCTGGGAACAATGTCCACGGACTTTTTATGTAAGGGTAAAATACTTTAAATAGACAGTCAAATAATATTGTAAAATGTTTCCTGTTGTGTCATTGTGCAGGCAGAACTGGTGTACACGTCACATGACGTATCTACGTTTGAGAGAGTACTGCTGTACTGGCGTACCCGATGCTTGCCGCCTACGTCACGCGGTACTCTCACCGTCATGGGTATAGTGGCTGTCCAGGACGTCATGTATTACCTGCAGTACTACAGCCTGCCCATCGTGACCGCGTTACTCACGCCTGTGATCAAACTCGTAGTGTCTCTCAAAGAGATTTATTCTACAGACCCCGCATGACCGAGAGGAGGAGGGGGTCGAGCTAGTCCGGTGTGACGCCATTATAATTTAGTCACCTTGAAAATGTGACTCACATTTGCCTGTCGTTTGTGGAGTGGACGAAATACCCGAGTGTGTTCATTTCTTAGAATATTGAACTTGGTTTGACACTTCTTTGAGAAACAGAAGCTGTGATATGACCTCATGGTGTTCATGGTGTATCAGTTAATGTTATGTTCTGTTGAGGCCAGAAAAAAATCTTGTTTTTTTCATCCCTCGCAAATAAACACCAGTTAAGCCGATTTGTTGTAAAAGTTACTTATTTTTTGTATAATTTGGGATGAAGAAACGCTGTTTTTCTTCCTAGCTGAACGTAAAATAAGACTGCATGTATATAAATTTACATCTTCAGCAGATTTATTGTGTGATATTTATTTGCAGTTGAATACAAATAAATAAAAAAAAAAAATAAAAACACACAAACACATTTGAATCACACCTTTGTGTTGGGTGTTGGGTACTGTCCTCACGTAACGTCGTCATTTATATGTTGATCTGGCCCCCCCCCCCCCCCCCCCCCAGCTGAGGACCATGTGACTGAATCCCTGTTTTCCGCTTCCTCTCGTGATTGATGTCATCGCGCGACGTCACGACAACGTGTTAGGTGTTATTGTTTGGTCAAATGTTACTCGTGTCATCAAGTGATACCCCTCCCCCGCCACCCCCCCCCCCCCCCCCTCCCCCGTCAAAAAAAAAAATAAATAAATAAAAACAGAGAACAGGAATTCACTGGAATTAATCATAAACTTCGTGTTTGATGTATGTCGCTAGTGATGGCTGCCATTTAAAAATACCAAAACAAATAGTGTTCGTGTTTTTGTTGATTCTTCGCTGATTCCCTTGCTTTATATCTGCAGCACTGCCAAAAACTTTGTAAATCTGTTCTGACACATAGTACATTTTTTTATAAAAAATATTGCTAGGGTGTATAACAAAACTCTTTGGCAATGCAACGGTTCCAAGACATGTAGATTCTACCCATGCATCACGTTTGTGTGAAAAGACAGTGTACTGATCAGTCTGCAATCTCACAAACTCGGGCTTGTCATTTAAGGAGTTAAAATCAAGCTCAGAAACAATGGGTAATATCAAGCAATATTGTCTTGTCTTTCTTCCACAAATCACAAAAATTCTTTCTCAACCTCAACGCGTTCAACAAATATCGCGAACCAAAACAATTCAAATTACTGAAGTTATTACACTATTAAAAATGAAAATTTCCAACAGTTAACCGAGCCATCATTGCTGGCCATATTCAAAGTGGCGCTAGGCAGGAAGCGGCTTGGCATTTCGCAGTTCGCAGCCGGTCAAATTTGGTCAAAATGTCGAGAGACGAATGACGTTAAGGACCGACTTAGGTCGGGTAGGCCACATGTGACAACTCGACGAGAAGACCAATACCTCACTAATCAACTGTCGCAGAACAGGCGGTTAACAGGTAATGCCATTATTTCACACCATTTAATTTTTGTCCACACATATTGGATTTATCATGATTACAGCAAACGAAGCGCGAAACCAGCTGGAGCCAGGAACATATCCAGGTGCACCGTTATCAATTGTCTTCACGCCAGTGGATTGCGCTTTCTCGCTGCATTAATAAAACCAAATCTCAGCACCCTCCATAAAACGGCTCGCCTTCGTTGGACAATCGATCATCGTCGGGGAATCAATTTTAATAACGGAATTGTCTTTTTGGTGATGAATCAAAGTTTTGTTTAGTGCATAACGACGGAACGCGAAACGTTTGGAGGCGCAGAGGTGAAGCGCGCCATGGTGATCAGTTTTTCACACCAAGAGCGAACTTGTCTTCATTGATGTTAACTTGAACGCAACGCGCTACAGAGATGAAATTCTGCACCCGTACGTTCACGATATATCCCGCCAGGTTTCAGTTTGTTGATGATAATGCAAGACCCATCAGAGCTGCATTAGTTGCTGATTACTTGGACCACAAGGACCAACAGCGATATCCAGAATGGAGTGGCTAGCAAAAAGTCCGGATCTTAATCCGATAGAAAATGTATGGGGTATTATGAAATGCAAAATTTCTCACATACTGCGTCCTAGTCACAACCTGAGAGACCTCCGACAATCGTGCAACAAGAGTAGGACAACATTCCACAGAGAACAACACAAAAATGCATCGACACCATACACAGGGGAGCAGAAGAATGTTATGCTTCTGGTGGAGGATAAACCACATATTGAGTTTTGTGACATTTGTAATACGATGTCACCTGTGTTTAGGTGACGGTTCTGCTCGAACCAGTTAACTGATTTGTTCCAACAAGGTGTCAAATGTGACATACATGATCCATTTCTGCAGTAAAATATAAATACAGTGAATGTCGTTCTTTCTTTGAGTTCCACCAACACACAAACTTTTTATTCCGGTCTTTTTGACAGTGCTTTATTTTCAAAATAGATATGGTCCGAGTGGGACAACTTTTTTCGTGCGTTGATGTGTCGGTATCTCGTCCGTTTTCCCTTTAGTTGATACAAATAATTAAGTTTTTTCTGTACCTTTATACAAGCGATTGATTTTCTCAAGTAGATGGGGTATGTTAAAGTATCCGCCGGGATTCAATTATTATTTTTTTTTGGGGGGGGGGGGGGAGGTTGGGGTGGATGGCCGTGAGAGACTGGTAGCTAGAGACTGGTCGGCACTCCAGTGCGTTATGTATTAAGATAAAATATAATAATCCAGTTATTCACAGTAAAACTGTTTCGTTATGCCTTAGACAGGTTTGGGGCTGTGGGTTTGGAAGTTATCATGTGACCAACAGAAGTAAAAAATTATTTTCAGATAAAAAAGGTGCAGTTTCCGAGAATGCCCAGGTTCCGGCCCCCTAAATTCGCTTTAAAGTTATGCTTTTAACAAAATTGTGTGTATTAGTTTGTCCTCTTTAAGCGCTTGTAGTTCCTGCTGGACAGAATTGTATCAAAATCGAGTTTAAGGGCATTATTAGTCCGGGTCTTTTCCTCGATCTATTTAAGGATCAGTTACAACAGTTGTTCTTCGTTTCCTTGTTTGCTCATTGTAGGACAATGCAAGTTCTATATTTCTGTCCCACTAGTCTCACAGATACATACTGCGTACATTTCTATGTATCATCAAACCGGAACTACCACCAGATGGCATATTTGACTATTGCTATCTCATTATTTTTTGAGAGAATCTGTTTGGGTCCAGCCTTACTTGACTGTTGTGATTCTTGTGCCTTGCGCCTTCTTTTTACTGAAGAAAAGGGTATATTGCACTTAAAAGCTACATTACGAACAGACAAGTTACAAGTTATCTTCAACAGGTTGTAAAGCACTCTAGACTGAATCTCATTTTTCGTCGTTATCTTCATTTCACCTTGTAAAGATATTGTGTTCAAAACCGGTAAATTTGCTTTAAAAATGTGGAATTTCATGACCACAAGCGGATGTTACTGCTCAGAATGGCGGGTTGTACAGCTATCTGCGCATTTTCGAAGAAAACTAACTAGCTATGCATCACAGTACAATCTACACGTACAGCATATATTTGTGTGTTTATTCGGACGCAAAAATTGACTTTTATAAACTGAAAAGGAATGAGCAAAGTTACAGAATACTTATAACAAATTATATTTTCAACTGATCCTTAAATAGGTGGAGGAAATGTCCCAAACTCAGAAGCATAATGTCCATTTTTATTATGATTACATCCTGTAAAACAGTAATTAAGAAGGGTTAAAGGTGTCCCAGCTATGTAGGTAACTGCGTGGAAAAATAATTTTAAAAAGATTTTAAAAAGATTCTAAGTGGATAAAAATAGACCCAACATAACTGAAACCTCTTTTTCCAGCAGTCGATGCCGTTCGTCCTGTCGAAGTCTATACAATGTCACTACTGACCCATATAGAACGGCATCTTCAGCGTCTGCGAAGTATACTCACAGTCAATGAAAACTTTTATGTAAATGTTTTCTGTTTTTTCTTGAAATAAAAAATATTTTTTTTATATTTTATCATTTGGTGAACTGTCTACACGCAGTTCTTTTCATAGTAAATTATATTCCAACGATCGCACAACGCTACAACGCTACAACGCACACCGGTACTGTGGGTCACTGTTAGAGTGATAATTGGCCTTGACACATAACCTATTCGGGGTAATTAATGTGTAACACGTGTTTTGGAAATCGGGTTTTATTGCTAACCAAACGACACAATTTGTTCTTTGACATCACGTTGATATGCCGCGATTATCGAACGACGAACGGATGCGCGCGCTGGGTATGGTGGACGCTGGTGTGAATTATAGTGCGGTCGCGCGATTTTTCACCTGTTCTCAGCCAGCCATCAGAAATCTGTTTGAGCTCCACCGACAAACGGGATCAGTTAGCGATAGACCGCGCCCAGGGCGCGAAAGAGTAACGACGCCGGAGCAGGACCGCTATATCAGGCTTGTGCATTTGCGTGACAGGTTTCGCCCAGCAACGCGAACAGCACAGGAGACACCCGGGACCCATAATCCATGGATTAGCAGCTCTACCGTCAGACGGCGTCTCAGGAACAGTGGTCAGCATGGCCGTCTCCCATTTCGAGGCAATCGCTTAACTCCGATTCGACGACAGAATCGACACCGATGGGTTCTGCAACATGTCCGCTGGACACACAGACAGGGGAATACTGTGTTATTCACAGACGAGTCGAGATTTTGTGTGGATCGCCCTGATGACCGCGAACGTGTGTGGTGAAGTTGACCGCTGGGGTGGAGACAGTGTTATGGTTTGGATCATACGGTTTTGCAGCAAGACAATATGCGGCCACAGAGCGCCTACGTCACTCGCGATGTGTTACACGCAGAAAGTATTGATGTGCTTCCGTGGCCTGCTTTTTCACCCGACTTAAGCCCAATCGAACACCTTTGAGATCAGCTTGGTCGAATGATTAGAAAGAGGAATAATCCTCCCTTAAACAGGGACTAACTGTTTCAAGCGCTTCAAGAAGAATGGCAGAATATTCCAAAAGAGCGAATTCGACGGCTAATTCGGAGTATGCGCCGACGTTACCAAGCTTGTCTGGACGCCAGAGATGGACATAGTCGTTATTAAACTGTGCAAACTTCCATTTCGTGAGTGATGTTTTGTTTCATTAACAAATGAAATCATAATTCAAAATGTAGCCAGGTTTGGTCATTTTCTGCTTCCAGGTATTCATAGATTCTATGGTCTAAATAAAAAAGGAAGCTTTAAACACAACCGGAAAAAAAGTTCAACTAGAAGTTTTCATTGACGCTATGTATATATTTCCCCTGGCGCCAGAGCATTATTGATATACGTTAAGGCTTTAACAGTCAACTAAAACCCGATGTTTAACAGACTTTGGATGGCAGCGAATATCAAACGTCTATGCAATGTTATTTATTATTAACCTATATGAAATATAATATATCAAAAACAGAAGCTGCATGTGTAAATATCTTTGTTGTCCGTCTCTGGTTACCTCCCGTTTGGTCAAATTCCATATGGACAGAAACAGAAACAAAGGAAATCATTCAAAATTCAGCCAAACAACGTAGCAGTGAAAAATTTTGTAACCGGTAACTCATGATGTCTTGTTGACGTTTCATATATAGCGCTGTGAAAAAGTGTGAAATATTAAGTTTAGGATAATCGTCTGAACTTTGATCTAAACGAAATTATGTGTAAGAAAAGAGGTTCATTTAACAACACAGTAAAACAAACTTCACAAATTTTCACCAATTAATTTTATTGCTTTGATCTCACAAACACACGTCAGGGCATCTTCAAAATTTAAAAACTGCCAATATCTCGTGTAATATCCCAGCTTTGTAATGCACGAGCTAACTCGTCTACGCATGGAAGCAATGCAGTTATTGATTTCCGTTGTGAAAAACTCGTGATACGTGTAAATTTATTAATAATGTTGAAATAATATTCAGTTAATCAAGGTGTGAAAATGAACAACAAACACTCACCGCAGAATTTATGAACTTTTTCAAGTGACCTCTGTGTGTTTAACCAAGCAAAACGACGACAGTTATCAACAGATTTCCTCGTTTTACAATTTTTGTATGCCCAATGATTAAACAACAATTTAAAATACAATTTGCTATGGAGATCTGTCATTTCTTTATTTGTAAAACACCTTAAAATAAAAAATGCAAAATTCTTCTGTCTGGAACGAAAGTCTTTTCTGCCATTTAAAATCTGATGCAATTACTGGTTGTGTAATTGCAACTGAGTACATGAAAGGCAAAGCAACATATTTGAAAAGTGCAATTACAAAATGAAAGGACAAATTCCTGCATTCAGTAGGAATATAAAAGGCATGTAAATTGCAATTGCGACAGTGTTGAACTGACAATTACACGGCCTCCAATTGGAAGATAGCAATAATTTGTCAAAAAGAGAAAAAATACAAAGAAAGAAAAAAAATAAGAAAAAATAAAAATTAATTGGGGGGAGTAGTCTTCGAGGGAATTATCCTACAATCGACAAAAAGATACTGTAATGTTATATCACATGCGTTCAGATTATTTGGCAGAGAAAATGAAACACTTTTAATGCAAACTACATATTTGTCTATTTTTGTGAAGCAAACATCTTGTTCATTGAATAAATATATACCATGAAATACCATTTCATGGTATTTCATGGTATCATGAAATACCATTTCATGGTATTTCATGTTATTGCACACAAGTCAGTTTTGTGGCCCAACAATTAAGGTTCGCAGGAAATACGCCACTGCCACAGAAAAGCTATGATGGCCGCGCTGCCACAGGGAGAAACGTAACACTGGTCACTTGATGTGCAATGAAACCCCCCAGATAGCAGTCCCACATGGGGACTATGCATAATATATGTGGGTATTCTCACGTACCCACGCATAAATAATGTGTGTTTTGTTGGGGAAATTCTCATGTAGTTACGTGGAATTTAGTAGAGTTTGAGACTCTTTCCGATGTGTATTATGTGCATGTCAACCCATGCATTTTATAGGCATATATTTCAATGCATTTTATATGTGGGAATTCCCACGCATGTTAAGCATGGGATTTTAAAGGAACGACTCACCCTGGGCATACACGGTAACTTCTTCGAATACGCAGACATGAACATTTAATGTATTTTGGAGCTACTTTAACCCAGCAATGCTGCCAATTTGATAAATGAAGTCCATCAGTACTTCAGCGCGCAAATAAAATCAATGAAACACTACCACGTGTTTCTTGTTTATGAAACACTACCACGTGTTTCTTGTTTATTTCTCCTTCTAACGAGATTAGGTCAAACTGCCACAAAGGGGGTGACGTCACATTTATTTTTGCGCGCAAAAATTCAGAAGCACTTTCTATTTAGGATATCTTTTTTCATTTTCACACGAGATTTTCGGATATTCTTTCTAGATTGTTCAACATACTTCACAAATATAAGTTTCTGCTTCGTTTGGTAGCCAGGAACCTAGGTTCTTTGCCGTAGTTGTTGCACAATTCAGCACTTTGTGCTTCGGAACCTACCAGATCCAGTGTTTGCTCATTCGGGGCTATCGTCTCGCTCGGAGCTACATTCTGCCAATGGATCTATGCTAGGTTTTACTAACGTTGTCTAGCAGCGTTGAGTCGTGTGATCCGGGGTCTGGGAGAGTCTGGAAAAGGTTTTTTGTTCGCAGCTGTCTGACAGCAACACGCCATTTTGGCGGGGCCGTGTACGATGTCTTTTTCCTCACCCCCCTACCTTCAGGTGGTACAGCCAGCGCCGTCAGGGCGTTGTTCACACTTCGGTCTTGCTGCCCACCACAGGATTTATACCCAAATCGCAATTTTTTGCAGTTTGTGGCGGTTTTTGTTGCCTGACATTATCTAGGCCACGATAACTGTCATGGAACCATCAACCGCGGCGAGAAAAAAGGGGTTTCCCAAACCTTACAGGCCTAATTTGCATGAATGAGATGCTTACTGCCTGGCAAAACAAGGCTGCGTACCCCCCTCCCTTGTCCACGGACCTTCGAGCCTCGCAAGGCAGGTTTTGGGTGTTTTTTCTCGGGGAATCCTCTAGGAATGCACCGCGGGTTTTCCCCTTGTCTGTACTACGTCACGTGACTTGTTGTATTGACAACAACTCACACGCCGCACGACAGCAAAGCTATTTTGCACTCGCAAATGCGAAAGCAAAGGGTTTGGGTAGGACTAATAGCGGATTTAGTTGTCTTTTAGTCCTATCTAATATATATTTCACCCCACTCTGGGAATGACCTCGTGTAAGCTCAAAATCAGCGGTCAAACTACGAGGAATTCCACTCCAAACTTCGTAAGACATTGATCCTTCTGTCACGACAGCAGGTTCGCGTGACAAGAAAGTTATGTCGTAACGAAATGAGTGCATGTACAGCCGAATTTACTGTGAGTCCTGGGTAATGGGCATTCAAACTACAGTAAAAGGAATGCTTCCGATAAATTGTAATTTCACAGATGGCTAGATACGGGGTTAAAGTGAACAAACTTGTCGGAAGGTCACTAGTTGCAGTATACGGTTTTGTAATGACAACTGAGATTCGCGCGACAGTGGAGTCTTGTCATAACAAAAGATCAGTGTAACTACAGGTTAACACTTGCCACGGGCGAGTTTAACCTAAGCAATGCTGCCAAGCAAATTAACCCTCCCACCAAATACCCCACGGTAGTCTTTTGATCGGGGAAAGGTGACTTCTTTAAGCACAAAAATTAATGTGACGTCACCCCCTTTGTGGCAATTTGACCTAATCTCGTTAGAAGGAGAAATAAACAAGAAACACGTGGTAGTGTTTCATTAACAAGAAACACGTGGTAGTGTTTCATTGATTTTATTTGCGCGCTGAAGTACTGATGGACTTCATTTATCAAATTGGCAGCATTGCTTAGGTTAAACTCCAAGAACACATAAAAATACGTTTTAATTCCTTAAAACGTCACCTTTATAACTATAGAGCAGTCATACAGTACTCTTTTTAAGCATAAAAAAATTAGTGAAATTGGTATTTCCATGTCTAACTTTCTATTATACTTAGAAAAAAAGCAGACCTCCACCAAAATATGCAGAACTGAGCAAAATTTGAATATATTATCACTCAATGGCGGCTGTTTCCAGTCTCCGATAATAAGCTCACATTGCCAGACTGCGTATAATATACGTATATTTTCCCATGCATTTACTACTTGGAAATTTTTACGCATTGTACACGTGTATTTTACATGGGAATGCCATATGGGAAATCCCACGTAAAATATACGTGTGATATGCAAATGACTTTTCATGAAATTTTACGTGGGAATTCAAAAGTATAAGATGCATATAAAATGCGTTTACTTACCCATGCATTTTAGAAGTGGGAAATTCCACGTATATTACACAGGAAAGTGCCCACGGCGGGCATTACGCGGGAAAACCATGCAGTTTACGCGTGTATCTACCCGTGCATTTTATACGTGGGAAAGCCTATCTATATTATATGTAGATTTTATACGGAAATCACACCGTGGGAATGTCCACATATATTACACATGCTTTCTATTTGGCCATGCCAACGTCCCACGTTCCCACGTAAATCCCACCTAAAAACAACGCGTTTTACACGGAGGACGAGAAATTATGCTAACTGGGTGAGGATTCGACAGTAGGACGAGTGTGCATGGGGAGTCTTCAAATGTGCTCACATTAACGGTGTAGTCAATTGGTGACGCCACAATTGTTTTGCTAAAGGTCATGGATAAATGTTGTAAGAATTCTTTCAAGCAGCGACACAGAAGCTGTTTCCCACCTGACATTGTGGCAGTAAAACTCGGCGTCGTCATGGCTTTGCTTGGTCACATTTTGAAAATAACTTAGTGCTTGTTTTAGCACTCTGTAATGAACGCTTGCCGCTGTAACCTTTTTTTAGGAGGGGGTGTCGCTTTTGGACAGATTTCACAAACTACACGTGCATTACCTAATCGATCTGGTCAATTTAGAAAGACTTCAAATGCCAGAAGATAAAATATTGTTAGATATTATCTCACAGAATCCGCGACATTTGGTCGAGCGACAATTGGTCGACGACAATTGGTCGAGTGACATTTGGTCGAAAGTGCAAATCGCGACCATTGGTAGAATTTTTTAGATCGAAATTTCAAACTAAATGTTCATTTTTTAAAGAAAATCATCTTGCTTGAATTGTTTTGATTACGATGATAAATTGCAATTGTTGTATTAATTTATTCCATAAAGAAATTTATCACAGACAAGTAAGCCAATCGAATGTAATACAACATTCTTAGCAAGATAATCCATCACAAGTCTGGGAAGATCAGTTATTGCATTTATTTGTAAAGAGTTATCTCTGAGAGAAATTCTTCACACACCAGAGTAGATCTACCAAGTTTATCCGATATTATTATTTATTTCAAAGCAGTTAAGTCAATTGCATTTAATTGCATGAAACCTTCTTTGCTCTGTAATCCATCATACACCTGCGAAGGTTAATTATTGCATTTAATTGTATAGGATTATATCTGGAGACTAATTATTCAAACACCAGAGTAGATGTGGAAGTTCCAATTAGTTTAATCCTGAAATTGAATCCTTCATCCACAACAACCCGGAGTAGTTTCATGTCCAGGCTATAAAATGGGCGTTTTTTTATTTGAAAATTATATACCTTCCTTACTAACACGGATATACTGACATCTAGTAGAGGAAAACCAAAGCTTAGCTTTGAAGGTTTCACTCATGTGAAAAGGGATAAAACTAAGCCGTTTACTGTGCGTTTTTTGTAAACTGTATTAGAAGGAGAACGTTTTCATATGAACTATGTAAAATTTGCCGAGTTTTTCTGCTGTGCTTTGTGCTGGTGTAGCTTGAGATAAGGTCGGCAGTTGCATGTGAAATAAATGATTGAAACTCAGTAAGACATATTTTATTTCTATAAAGTCGTTAGCGTACAAAAGTACTATTCAAAAAAAAATCTCGACCAATTGTCGCAATTTTCACTTTCGACCAAATGTCGCTCGACCAATTGTCGCTCGACCAAATGTCGGGATACCTATTTCACATATTGGTGATATTGAAAAAAATTATCACGTTGTGTCAGTTCCCGAGAACTTAAAAAATCCTTATTGAATAGACAATTTTATTTTCGTTTAAAACGATCGCGGGCGTGTGCTTATGATAAGTGTCACTGTCTAAGCAATTGACAGCGAAATCTTCCCTGGCTTGTAATTAGTTGAAACAATCCTCTAAAATTGGCCTGTGGTTGGAAAACTTCGATTCTGAACAGTGCACACGCACGATGTTCACCCCAGGCATCTTTGTAGCCTTACCTCTATATGTCGCGCTTTGTGCTTATTGGCCAAGTGCCTACCCTCGAGGAAGTTACTGTTATACACAATCACCCTCTTTCACGCTTTATTCATCAGTTGCTCAATAGTTTCGCTTCGACCGACAAAAACACAATTCTGCCCATTGACATAGCAGTAGCCTTCACGGACAGGGATTCTATATGTTTAATGTCCACTTCTTTTGTTTTCTCCGATGACTTATTTTGAAGAACGAGGCAAACAAAGTCGCACCTCCTTTGTGAGGCAGGGCATTCTCAAAAATAACGACCCGGTACATAGGTCATTCTTTTTGAGAATGCCCTGCAAGGTGTGACTCTGTTTTCATTGTTGCTTAAATTGATTCATTGAAAACAACAGACATAGTCATTGATCAAATGGACTTTTAACAGGAATCAAACATCAATGTCCATCCGGTCTTAACATGCTTGTGGTATCGATAGGTCTAGCAGACTCGTTAACATTATATACTTGATAAATCCATCAATGTCCAATCCAATGCCAAAATTCCCAGACTTGGATAAAAAATCATTTTCTGAATCTTCCTCCATATTAATCTTGTCCCAAAAAAAGCTCGTGTTGACTCTTGCATTAACTAGGTTGTTATGAATGATCGTTCAGTTTTTTATACCTTGTCATGATTGTTATTCTGTATTTGTCACCTCAATCGCAGAACAATAGGGGGTGACGGGCCGGGGGAGGCGGGGCCAATTCGTCTGGCACATGGACATTAAGTATGATAATGCCTTCCTTCTCGGTAAACTCTATTTTCATGGCCCTGTCTGTTCACACCTCGGGCTGACGCCCTCGGTATGAATAGACAGGGCCATGAAAATAGAGAATACCTCGAACTCAGGCATTTTCATATACAAAAGGCCGACCTTAAATTCACTTATCACCACGTTAGTCTCAACCCCGTCCTTACAACAATTTAAGGGTCTAAGTGGAACCTCGGCGGTGATTCGCACTGCACATATATGATTGACACGCGCCTCCCGTTCAGGACTTCCCTAAACGTTCCCGGATAATCCAAAGCGCTTGCCGGATGCTGCATGGACAGGGAATCAAAGCTGCCATCTGCTATTTGGATACTTTCTTCATAACAGCAGAAACGAACGAAGATGCAATGAAAGCCATGGGATGCCTCATCCACTTGTTAGTTTCTCTTGGTTTCTCTTTCAGCTGGGAGAAGTAAATGTCTCCTTCTTTGGGCCTCATATTCCATGGAGTTACAATACACACACTGGGTTGCATCCTATCAATCCCGTACAGCAAACTAAATGAGACTCGGGATTAAATTAGCCGATGGGTCACAACCGCAACAAACGTTTTTTTGAAACGTGAGCTTCAGAGCCTACTCGGTAAGCTAAGCTGGGTCGCATGCGTCGTTCACGTTGTACATCCCTTTCTGGGCCACAGCATTGCGCTGACAACGTCTCTAGCGTGTGTCAACAGCCTCAGCCTTGCAACCATCAACTTGCTTTGCAGCTGTTTAACCGATGCGTACAACCTCGCCATGGAGAAAGTCGTGCCCGAAACCTACTTTACACATTGTTATGTGCCTAAGTCCAGAAGCCGCGGGCGCCGCGCTTATATCCAGGAGATCAGTGATCGATTGACCATACTGCAACTGGCTTGTGGATATGCCTCGCTCAGGAGCACATTTATATAAAAAAACTAGCCGCCGTTTGCTTTGCCATCACGCTGTCGAACGAAAAACCTGCCAATAAGTACAATATAAGTGCCTCTTAGTAACTTCACTATATACTAAAACAAAGGTCAGCTCAAGACACAAGCTAATTATCATCCTCTTCAGCACTGTACTCAGTGCGTAGATACTTAACATCGAACACAAATCTTGTCGTTTTCCGTGTCTTTCACCTCTATCTTGCCAGATTGCAGACTATCGCCAATGTTTAACCCAGACAAAAATAAGGCTTTGCAATACCGTTGAAATGTCGCATTCCATTCACCTACAAGTGTCAAGAAGGTTGGGTGGTTCGCATAGTCAGTTGCATTGCTTGGCAGTTCGCCAGTTGCCTTGCGATGAAGCCATTGTGTTATCGACTTATCTTATTATGAAACAACCTGTTTAGTTGCTTAAGTTCATTTTGCTTGCAGACGCATCTGCCCTGAGTGCTGTCACATCAACCGAAATGACGTGTCGTGCTCTTTAATAATTAGAATATATTATAGATCAATCAGTAAGAAGAAAGAACTTAAATATTTAGCTTTTGAATAATTACCTATGAAACAGATATAAGACACTGAAGAGACAATTCCCACCTCCGTGCGCACAGGACGTAAAGCGGTCACTGTAGCATCTTCTACACTGACAATCTGTAAGACAAGAATCTGCTAATGAGCACGCCGCAGAGAAACATAACAGCATGGTCATCAGTATCAATTGACTGAATGGCAATGTTATCTCTACAGCAAATGCCTTCAATTTTAATACAATGCACTCGACATGCGGTTCAAATGCATTGTTTTAATTCAAGGCATTTGTGTAAAACCAGGCTTTACTATAAAATTGCCAGTCATGTGACGCACAGAACATAAAAGATGGTTTTACTTTACAATGAGCATATGAACAAGATTTTCTTTCTGCCCACTGATCTATTTTCAACGAGAAATAATGGCCTAGAAATAATGATCTGCTCCTTTTCAATGTTTCTTCTGCCACAGGCGTTCAGTTCTTTTTTACTTAATGTTAATGTGGTAAGTAGCTTTGTTTGACCTTACCCCGTCTATAATTCAGACAATTGCCTCTGTGACAACTACTTCTTAACAAGAGACCACCGCTAAGTTTCATCGTATTCGTTACTTGTATAAATTATCTTACATATATTCTATGAAAATTTTTTTTTGAGCAACAGTTTTCACAGGTACTATTGTTAATTATTATCAAAATAACAGACACTACAATAAAACACAAAAAGAAACACCCGGCATATTTATTTTCAGATGAGCCAACACTGAGTAGATCGACAACAAGTAAAAACAAAATGCAATGTTGATGTAGTTAGGAAGGTGGTACTCTAGTTTTGTTCATCCGAGGTATTATGTCGGGCGAAACGCCCTGTTAAGTCTTGTCAATCAATGAAGTATTTCGCTATTGACTGATGAACTGCATCATTTGCTTTCGACGTGGTCTTGCGTGTAAGAATTTCCTGCATACAAAGTGTTGTAAAAAATCATTCCAACACGTTAAAATTCTTAAGCTTATTAAGAAATTCAAAGCGAAGTTAAAAGAGCACTTTTAAGACTTCGCATACATTTGTTAAGTTATGATCATGCTTGATGCAAGCAAACGCGGAACAAGGGTAATTTTTGTGTCAATTTTTTTAGTAAGGGAAGTAATTTTCATTTATTAGTCCCTTATTATTTTTCCTGTTGAACCCCTCTACCCTCGTAAATTCGGGTTTCAAATGACGCAAATGGAGAAAAAGCTGGCCTTAAATGAAAACGGCGGACCTCTAATAACATTAACGTCCAGTAAAACGAAGACATTGGTATGGCAAACATTACATAAGTTTTGTGGTGAGTTTGAACGAAAAGTACACTATTTCAAATGCTTGTCATAGTGCAGCATTTGAAAACTGATATGGATAATACTTCTTCATGTAAGATATTGCGACTTGATTTTTAAAGCCTACCCTGTTTACGGAAGTTCTTATTTCTTAGAACAAAATTATCACAGTACCAAGTTGTAACATCCTATTTTTGGTTTGCTAATTCCCTGTCTAACCCCTTGTTCATGTAAGTTTTAGGCACCCTACATCACAAAGTGACAAAGACAATACAAAGACCCACTGTAGTGCCAACGCCCAGTCTTGTTCGGTTGACAGTGACTGTTAAGTATATGTTGCTGTGCCACTCCATTAGGTGAGGAGTAGGTGGAAAACTACAGTTCTACACCTGTCAATCATCGTGACATCATCAATCAAACATGTCAATTAAACCTGTCAATCAAACTCCCCCTTGTGTGTGAAGAGCGCGCCATTCAAAGCTCTGTTCGAATGGCCAGCCCATTCATTGAATGCTTTGGAGATGTGGTAAAGTTCTTTATTGACATATTAGGACATAGTGTGTGAGTAACGTCATTTTTTTTGTTTTTAATAATTTCATTTTCTTAATAGCAGGACATAACAAAGACGTACATACAATTAAAACGGAACGTCACTACATGCACACAAATAACATTAATTTGTTCTCATTCCGCCACCTGGTTTTTGCACAATTTAACAATGTTCACAAGTAATTCTTCACTTTGTGTAACTAAGTTTTCAAATTGGTAATATTTTTTGGAATCTCTCTGCCGACATTGTTTTTTATCAACTGCTATTCTTTTAAATATTTCGTTAAGTAGAGAGTACAATGAAAGTTTTTTCTTGAATGTTCTGATATGACATACATATTTTTTCGACCTTTTCTTTTTCTAGAGCATTTAAAACACATAATTTGAAATCAATTTAAATCTAATACCTGAACAGTGCCGGCATCCTTCCTGGAAATCGTCTGTATATGTTTGGAACAAGTTGTACAATCAGCTTTTGAAGCAGTACATATCCTCGTCATTTCGTCTTCAACAAAATAAATACGGAGTGAAAGCAGTTATAAAAAACACACACAACATAATTGCACGATTCTCCAACTGGCCCTGTCCGTCCCAATCATCAGGTTGTTTTTTTTTGTTAATATTCAGTGCTAATTTGCTAAAAAGTTATATTATCTTCTATGATGGAAACCTTGCATTAAAATCTCAACTAAGACCTATGTCTTTTATCCTATCACCTCAAATTGCGTAAAATTAATTATGCACACAAAACAACCACTGTTAACTCCTGTAATCACACGATTTAATTACCTAACGTGAATTTAGTTATTAAAAGTTAATATAACAAAATTACTGCATTAGTTAGTTAACAAAAAGCTAGTAAAACTTGTGAAGGCAACTCCATAGAAATAATACGGCTACATAACTTTCAGATCTCTCAAATCATTCCAAAATACAGCAAACTTCCAACCAACGAGAGAACTACCCCTGGCTAAACCCCGAGAATGTATGTGTGGAAGCCGGAAAACTTCACCCACGCCAACTGTTGAGTGGCGGTCGATCAACTGAAGCTTGGCAGTTGAAACGGGGCGCCCAAAACTCGCCTCTTACCTCCCACCGAACCCATTCGCGAATCTCACTAATAGAAATGAAGAACGAAATCGCAAATACGAACGCTGCATGTCAAAATTGGACTTTTTTCCTCAAGGGAAGGTTGATGTTAATGGCATTGCTTGCTTTACCGAGTTTCTCAAAATGACATTCTTCAAAAAGGTTTAAAAAGATGTGGTTATTTTCCAACTTAAGGAAAAAACAATACGAATGAAAAATAAATTTGAACGACTTTTTTACAGATGATTTGCTGGAATATGTCTAAATCCGCCCCGTTTGGCATGCTAACTTGTTTGATATGTAATAACCAACAAGTTGGTTAATATACCAGTAGAATAATAAACTAATAGACATTTCCGTAAAAGACTGTCCTAAGTACAGATCAGGGTGAGGTGCTTGCGCTGCACAAGCAAAAACACTTAAATCATATAAAAATTATATGAACAGAATACGAACAGAAATTATCACCCAATGACATTCAAGAAAATTTAAATAAGACAGATTGGGGCTCTATAGCAGATACAGTATGTATTAATTTCACAGGCCCATTGAATTCAAAGTATGTGATGATCTGCGGCCAACTACTAGGGTTCATAGATATCATTAGGTTGGTAGAACTACATTGCATTGGGGAGAGGATAATTTGTTTTGGTCCAGAACATGAGTTCTCTGGCAAACTATTTGGAAAGATGTCATCACTTGTCTCCTAATACTTAACACGCTGAAATTGCGACGTTACTGAACTCGGGGTTTGATTTAACCAACACTTCAAAATCGATCCACTTGATAATTGGGACACTGTGATGTAACCAATTAAGAATGAGATTTTTTATCTGGAGTCTCCTTTTAACCACTCCGTCGCTTTACAGCAAATTGCTTGGGATCAAATGCTTTTAGAAATGTGAATTTGAAAATAACAGAACTTAATCACTGATAAAAAGATTAACATGAATTTTCCTGCATTTACAAGTGGATACCTTTTTGTCGGATGTATATCACTCATATATATCTCAATCATCTCAATCGCCTTACTTCAGATGGTGGTAATGGGAAACTATATGAGAATTTATGAACAATGATAGAAAACGATGGGGGATGAGAATCAACGAAAAACCCAACGTCGACCCCAATAGTTTGCAGGGTTTTTACCGCTGCGCCAGTGACTATTGGAGAATTTGAATGTAATGAAAGATGACGGTTTCAGGCAGCGGGTGCATTTTTATGAGCTGCTGCCGTACCTTTACCAGCAGCTGGCGGGTTTTTACACCATCGCCAAGACAACTGAGAAAAAATGTGCCAAAGTTTTTTTTCATAGCAAGGCAAAAACGACACTGAAAAGGCTTGAAAATGCAGTAAGGTATCACGTTAATTTTTTCAACCGTGTTGAGGTATGCATTTGGAGTAAATCTCCTGATGTCACCAAAAGCATAGCTGCCAAAACTATAGTCAAACAGAAACCGGACCATTTTCTTTAAATTGCAGGACCCAAATTAAGAATCTCGTCTTGAATACAAAGCTGTTTGCTTTGAATTACCAACTATCTGTTTATGTTTTATGCTTGTTTGAATTGGCGTTTGAAGTCCCGTTCAACGACGATGAAGACTGTATTGGGACAGTGTACTGCATAAGTACTTGTATTCCTAATCCAGTCAGGACATATTGTATCAGAGACATGTACGTAGAAAAAGTCGAGATAATACAAAGCTTATTCGACATCCATCGAGTTTGAGAATGTTGTTTAAACGAAACAGAGTCAAATAATTCCGCAATTTCAACAAGTCCCAAAGCAATTCTATAAATGTTACTCCATGTTTGACACAGCGCCGATCCGTCGGTTTTAGCCCATTTCAAAATTAATATTGTGTTATGCATCACTCTGTAAAGTGAAAAGCTCCACCTTATAGTTTGAGAACTTGCCCACACAGAACCCATAGGTATAAATGTTTATCCATGTTGGACAAAGTTTCGGTCTGTCAATTTTAAGCAACTTTGTAAAATGGCGAAATGTGGCACAGTTTGTTAACAGTTCTAAAATACAGAAGTAACTAAACCTTCAATACACTGTACTTAAACATGAAAAATATCCACGCGACTTGATGTAGATGTAGGTAAAAAGATATGTGAAAAGTTATTTTACTTCTAAATTTTTACGCATCTTTTTTTCCTATATTCTATATGCTTCCTATTTCCTATTTTCCTATTTTCGTATTTCCTATTTTCGGTCAGTCTGACCGAAACCTAACGACGAACACATCAATTCTTTTTCAGTGAACCTCACAACTGAGTAAATAATTTTCTTTTCGGATCACATTACCACAAAACTAGCTGAGAATTCTATGTAAACCTTTTGCATTGTTTAATCTGGGAATCGATCCTCATAGCAAACGAGTGTGTTCACTTATTTTCGAAACAGTTGATACACCTGACGCACCCCCATATATAAACAGCGCCATATATAAACTTGTGCCAACACTTACAGTCTAAAAAGGAAGTCACGAGTTTTTGTGCATTGCATTTTTATATTTAAAAACTGACACGCTGCAAACCTTCGACACAACAGGATACGTTTTGACATGCTCAAAATGCCTTTACACGTTTGCAGACTTTGATCGTTTTTATATACCCTGACATGTTTTCGCACGATATGACACGATTTGATTAAATGTATTGAATCTTTGAGAAGTTATGACACGTTTTGCGACTCTTTGACACACTGGCACACTATGACACGCTCTAGCATTATTTAGCGCGTAGTGACAGGCTTGATACGTTGCTAATGTGCCTTGAAGTGCTTTGACACGATGCAATATAGCTTGTTTGGAAAGTTTTGGGACACAGATAGATTTTCAGACACTATGACACTATACTGCACACTTTGAAATGCTTTGTCATGCTATGTTTTGCCATAATGTGACACGTTGTGATACGAGCGGATAGGGCATGATACGTTTTTAAGGCTATAATAGGCTTTGACTTATTTTGAGGCACTACGATACGCTATGGCACGATGTGACATGTCACGTATTACAACGAATCCCGGACAAAACGGCGACGGCCAAAACGGCGACGGCCAAAACGGAGAAGACCAAAACGGCGACGGCCAAAACGGCGATGGCCAAAACGGCGACAAGTGCAACCCCGGACAAAACGGCGACGAAGATTAATAATTTAATGTTGAAAATCATAATACAAAGAATTGTGTTGCCAGATAAATCAATTCATTTCTACTTTAAGATAAGTATAATTTGAACAAATATTTAAACTTTAAGGGCAAAATAAAATAGATGATTTAACACTATTTTCTCATATATTCCTAACTGCCATTATGCGATAATCCATCGTGTGTGAGGGTGGGGGGGGGGGGGGGGGAGGTAAATAAGTACATTTTGAAAGACAATTGTATTTAGCGACTGCGTCCACTAATTCGTTATTGCACGTGAATCCACGTCAATAAAGGGCAAAATAAAAACGCCGCTAAAAGGACTTCGGATTATAAGCAATGAAAGACCAATGTTTTAATCGCCTTAAAGAGCTTATCCTTATCTGCATCGGTTATGTGAAATGCTGTTATTATATACGAATCCACACCAATGAAAGATACGATTAAATTTTATTTTACCTGAGAAAATAATTTTCAGTTTACATGAGAAAGTAAGTGAGTAAATCATTTCTCGAGCAGATTACTGAGACAGTGACTGGTGACAGGAAGGAGGTGGTTAGGGAGGACAGGAAGGCACGTTGGGAGAAATGCTGCACTGTGTTCAAATTTATTTATCTCTGATGGTTAAATAAACTGTGTTGGCAACGTTGTTACTTTTTGTTTTTTTTAAATAAGCATTTTGAAGCATAAACTTAAAAAAAACTCCGTCGCCGTTTTGTCCGGGGTTGCACTTGTCGCCGTTTTAGCCATCGCCGTTTTGGCCGTCGCCGTTTTGGTCTTCTCCGTTATGGCCGTCGCCGTTTTGGCCGTCGCCGTTATGTCCGGATACCTATTACAACACAATTGTGCAGTAACTTTCTGCATTAAGACATCCTGTGACAAGTATAGCAGGTTTTGAAAACTTTGCTGTGATACCATTTGACCGGGCATGAGCACATGTTGAAACTCTTCGAGACACTACAACATATGTCTACGCGCTTGAGGTGTTTCAATTCTCTTCGACAGTGTTTAATACAGCGGCATGATTCAGCACGTTTTGACAAGGTATGACAAATTTGACACATTTCTAAACGTTACGACATGTTTTGACGTTGTGATTCTCAATTCGACACTTGTGTGAATTTTTGTTACTGCGACTTAGCTGTCTTTAACGAATACTTTGGACAATTTTAGTCGAATTTAAACACATACAGCCATGATGAAAGATTCCTGTGACAGTCTATGATATAGGGTTTGAACACTTTGACGGGTTGCTTCCCTCTCCCTTGTCCCCACCCCCCGCCCAACGCTGAAGCTTCACTTGACTGACCACCGCCCACAGCTGGTGTAAGTGAAGTCTCCACTTCCCCACATACACCCTCGCGGCGACCAGGTAGCAGATCTCCCGCCAGTAGAAAATTTGCTGAATTTTGGTAAGACTGAAAAATCTGGAGTTACGCTCCAATTAAATCGGGGTACGGAAAAAATGGCAACGGAAATAATGGCAACGGAAAATATGGCAAGTGGAAATAATGGCAACGGAAAAAATGGCAAAGTGCACTGCATACCTGCATACCTTAACGGACACCGGAGGTATGCAGTGATTGGAATACCCGTGCTTGGTTGCATAGGGAGAGTCTACAGGAGTACCACAAATAAGTGAAAGGACTTTCAATGTATTACAAAGTATTGCAGAAGTTTTCGAGAACAAAACATCAAACTGAATACCGATCAGGAAGATAAGCACGTGCAGGCATTTACTGTATGTGACTGCCAGAATTCGTAACGCTTAATATAATTATGCGCATAAGATTTTAGGTCGAATTGCTAGAAAACGTAACTCTTACCCAGAAATCAGTCCCACATGGGGACTATGCATAATATATGTGGGTATTCCCACGTACCCACGCATAAATAATGTGTGTTTTGTTGGGGAGTTCCCACGTAGTTACGTGGGATTTAGGAGCCTTTGAGACTCTTTCCGATGTGTATTATGCGCATGTGAACCCATGCATTTTATACGCAAGTAGTACTACCGGGCCGTTTCATGACATAAAATTCTGCAACATTTTGGAACTTTTTGCAACGCTGGGACCTTGTAACATTGCGCAACGCTATTGTGAGGCTGTCAAGTTTGATGGATTTGGAATGTGCATTAACAAAAGAAGAGCTTTAGGGTGGAATATGAACAAAAGAAGATGGTAACTGGTACACCGTTTGGAACGAAGAAATTGTACATTTTATAGAAAGTTAAAAATAGATTTAGGGTTTAAGAAAAAACATAAACTTTCATTTTGCCTTGCTCCGAAACCGAGTTCTTGAATTTACAGAGAAAAATCAATCAATTATATCTTTGGTTGTTCAATATCAACAAATAATTTAAAAAGAAATGGAGGAATATGTCTCACTCGCAAATCATAGCATGATAGTATCTATTTGAAATTTACATACATTTCAAGTGTTTGCATTCTGTCTCTGAAAAGGCTGTGGCACAGAGCTTGATATCTTGTGTTTTTATTAATTTAGCTTATGTATTTGACGTAGGCTGATCATTGTTGCAAAGACATTTGTATTTGACATATGATCAACATATAGTGTGGAGCAATTGTCCCTCACCCCCTCCCACAAAATGCTCCTGTTATTCCCCCGTTGTGTAACGGGCTTGTATGTGTGATTGCTATGCACTATCAATGTGTACTTAAAATAGGTTAAAGGAATTCAGTTCAGCAGCTGATACTTTAAAAACAGACCGGTTTTACACGCCCACTCCCCTCCCCTCCCCTTACTCCCCCCGTCCCCACCCCTCTCACACTTTTTTAAAATAAAAGACGCTTTGTTTTGCTGTCCACACGTATTTGGTGTAAAATCAATTTCCTTGCTTGCCAAGTTATTTTCTTCAACATACAGTACACGATTTGCGAGGTCACCCCCGCCTCACTCGCAAATCATAGTATGATAGTATCTATTTAGAATTTACATACATTTCAAGTGTTTGCATTCTATCTCTGAGGAGGCTGTGGCACAGAGCTTGATACCTTGTGTTTCTATTCATTTGCGTTTGACATAGGCTGATCATTGTTACAAAGACATATGTATTTGACATATGATCAACATATAGTGTATATTGGAGTATATGTGTATAACATGGCTGCCCGCAGGTCCCCGCCCCTTTCAGACTTTTTATTTATTTATTTATTTATTTATTTTTTTTAAATAAAAGCTGTTTTGCGTAATAACGTATTTACCCATGCAACTTGTTTTGTGGTAGCATTGATTTCCCGCAGTTCACTGATCACCTCCTGCTTTCCCCTACTTTAAAAACAGACCGTTTTTGTGATTTCACTTGTGGTAAACGGAATGTGGTATATGGGACCCACTGCGAACCACTTGGACCTACTGTGAACCATGCGGACCCATTGTGAACCACACGGACCCACTGTGAACCGCTCGGACCCATTCCGAACCAAGGTATTCCATTCACACTAAACCAATGGTGAAGAATAAGTAATCGCATATCGTTAGTGGGATATTTATTATGATAACGGAGGTATAGTATTATAACACAATTGTAGATAAAATAAACGGGGTTTAACGTGATATTTATACCAATTTTTGAACCAACTAACCTGATCCTCCCACGTTTCTCAATCTCCCGCGCATTTTCACCGCGCATTTTATCTTTTGAAGCACATTTAACCTTAATAAATCTTCTGCAAACGAGCCCACACCCCTTTCCCCTATAAAACTATTAATACACTGTTCCTATTTCATACATATACTGCAATGATGGGAGCTTTTAAAACAAGATATTTTTACAACAACTTCACTGAACCCTCCACCGATGTCACCCCCCCTTTCCCATCCCTATGGTTTACATCGACAGGGAAAAAAATTTAAGCGGTCTTTTAAAACCCCTAAACCATGATAAAGTCAAGCCGCCCCCCCTTCCCCATAAAACTATTAATACACTGACCGTATTTCATACATATACTGATAGCAATGATGCGAGATTTTAAAATAAGAACTTTTCATAACTGATACTTTATTGAACCCACCACCGAGGTCACCGCCCCGCCCCCCCCCCAAATAGAACTTATTATACTAACCTTATTGGAACAGCCGATAAATTCTTATGACGATAATCAAGCCCTTAACCACAACAATCGTCCTTCTACGTAAATTTAATTGGGCGAAATTTTCGAAAAGAGACAAAATGTCTATAATATAGTTAAGGGTTGATATCGCCTTATCCATATTCGCGAATTTAAAGCAAAAAATACAAGAACTCTGGATATATATCCCCTCCACCCCCATTGGAATTTAACATCGGTCAACAACAAAGAGTCATTGCATCACATTTTGGTTAAAACAAACGCATTTTGACTCTGGAATTTTCTCCCTCATGCCAACCAATGTCAGTCTTATGATATTTTATGTGTTTCTTTTTAGATTAAACGGGTTAAAGGCTACATTACGAAGAATCGTATTACATTATAATTACATTTTTTTACTGAACAATATTTATTATAATGAATATTTATGTTTGTCCAAACAACTAAACTGACGATTCTTGATATGAGGTATTTACAAAGCTGTGGAGTTCAATGTCGCGGGGCGGATTCCTCGCGCTCTTTCTCATTCGTAAATAAATTAATGCGACAGTTACCGTGACACAGAAGATAAAAACAGTGATCGATGCCGTCACGGCTGTTGCGTGATGACTGTTGCTGTTATATGGGAGGTCGGATGATGTAATTTTTGTAATTTGTGACGTTGATTCCTGGGTTGTGGTGTCCGTTAAATATGATATGGTCTGAGAAGCGAGGGGTGACGACACCGACCCATGGCTTTATGATTCCTGGGTGGTGCCTGTTAAATGCGACGTGGTCTAAGAGGCGGGGGGTGGCGTCACCGACCCATGGCTTGAGTCCCATTCTGCAGACGTTTGGTATGACGTCACAGTCCAGTCTGTGGTCGCGGGTTGATGGGTCCGTGCTCGCGGTCTATTGGTGCGTGGTCGAGGTCCGTTGGTCCGGGGCGCAAGACATATCGGATAAAACCGATACGTCGGCCTGGCGGCTTTAAACTTTGAGATGTCCCTGCAAGTTAAAAATGGATTGTCATTAAGTACAAGCGTTTCTAATTCCTGGTATTCGTCTTGTGTTAGAATAGAAAGATACGAAATAGCAGTATTATCATAAATTAAATATTTTATCCACCCATTTGGATTAAAATCAACCCATTTCTCTACTTCCACTAATTTATATAGTGGTTCAGGACACTTCAGTTAAGATATATGATTGAATATATTAATTATTTTACATCTAATTAAGATAAACCTTTTCAAATGAGAATGTAACAAAATTTATTGAACAGCCTGTAAATAACCACACACGTTGTTAAACTATTTTAAAGACAGAACACGCGGATGTACCCCTCATAAAAGTTTTATTTCGGTTTTTAGGGAAAAAATCAGTGGCAGATGTGCTTCCACTCTGGATCCAACCCCCCTTCTTTGCATGACCCTACCGTCTTATGCACGTGTTTAGTTGGTTGTCTGATTTCAAAGATGGCAAACATGTCTTCGGTGGTTTTAATTTTCAGTTTTTTCGTTCTGGTTAGTTCTGAATGTGTTCAAAATGGAGACGATTTGAAGTGTTTTGATGAACTGAGGTTCGATGGGATTTGAACGAATGTCAATAGCCTTAGTCTGATAGACTCCTTTATAAACATAGAAGTAGTTATATAATGAGAGAGCTACTGCATTTTTTGCTTGGATACCAAGAAGTGGATGAGAGAGCTACTGCATTTTTTGCTTGGATACCAAGAAGTGGATGAGAGAGCTACTGCATTTTTTGCTTGGATACCAAGAAGTGGATGAGAGAGCTACTGCATTTTTGCATAGTACCGAAAAATGGATGAGAGAGCCACTGCACTTTTTGGGAGCGAAAGTGGATGACGAAAGAAAACGTCATTTGATGCAGTTGGAAGGATTGCGAGTGAAAGAAAGATGTTTCCGGTGAAACGTTGTATGGGGATGCTGAGAGGGTGACTGAGAGGGAGGGAGGGGGGGGGGGTGAAACGAGACGGGGTTGGGGAGAGAGGGTATTTTTTTTTTTTTTGCGGCCGCCGCTGCCACACCTTGAAAGAAAGGTGTGGAGACGGGGTCGAGAGAGAGAGAGGTCCACCGCCGCTACACCTTGAAAGAAAGGTGTGGAGACGGGGTTGAGAGAGAGAGAGAGGTGCACCGCCGTTGCGCTACACTTTGAAAGAAAGATGTGGAGACATGTGGAGACGGGGTTGAGAGAGAGAGAGGTTTGCCATAAGAATGGGTGGCCGCTAAAAAGCAGCCGTGAAGGGATATTCAGAGCCGTCTATTTTCTTTCTTCTTTCTTCTTCTTCTTCCTCTTACTGTCAGTGTCTGCTGCCACTGGTGCTACTTGGCCGCTGGTGCTGGCTACGCTATAGCTAATTTCACTGCAGGCACACTTTCTCTTGTGTGCTGCGACCCCAGCCCTGTGCGAGTCGAAAGCTTCACCTCGGACACAGCAATAATAATGTTCATATGCCATGGCTGCTGCACATTGCTGTTCATGCAGACGCATAGAAGCGCCTGCAGGAATAGAATGATGACAGAAGTCACAGGATTGAACGCCGTTTAAGTTGTCCACGAGGAGCATAAGGTTCTGGAGACCTGTTTGGTTTGAGGTGGTCTCCAGTTTCGACTGCCCAGGATTGAAGCCGTAGTCATTGTTGAAAGGTGCCTGCGTTGATGTATTGGAGATGCTAGCGATAGCGGCCGCTAGCTCATTATCAGGAGTTGATGTTGTTGCGACGATGTTGTCGGGTTGTTGTTGTTGTGTAGTTGGTGTCGCCAACACCTGAACATCACCTGCCTGCGGATGGGCTACCAGCGAAGTTGCCAGCACGGTTGAGGCAGTTAGCACAGTGGCAGAAGTCACTTTGGTAAGAGGAGCCGTTGTTGTTGTTGCTTCTTGGCAGGGCGGCGCTGGGGAGCTCACTGGTGACGGCAGCGGTGAAAATGGCAGCGGTGGCGGTGGGGAGCTCACTGGTGGCGGCAGCGGTGAAAGCGGCAGTGGTGGTGGTGGCAGCGGCGCTGGCAGCGGCGGGGAGCTCACTGGTGGTGGTGGTGGTGGTGGGGAGCTCACTGGCGGTGGCGGCGGATTCTTCTTGTTTAAGCGTTTATGGTATTCTTCAGCCGCCCTGCCAAACCGGTTGAAATCTTCTTTTGGACGGGTCTGAAAATCCCTCCACTTTTGGTAGAGGAACGCCTGGTAGGTTACAGCTATTTCTTCAAAAAGGTTTACGTCTTTTCGGCTGAAGTAGTACATCCTCAGGCGCTCCTCTGAAAAAAATTCGTTCTTGTATAGCAATCTGCTATGTTGAGAATGGCAGCAGCAAGCGGAGACGAGACGCTTCTCGTAGAGGAACGCTTGATAATCTATGTACACTTCTTCGAAAAGGTTTACATCCTTTTCGGAGAAATGATAGGTTATCAAGCGCTCCTCTGAGAAAAATTCTTTCTTATGCTGCATGTTTGCTTGTGCTCGTCTCCAAGTCGCGTTCGAAATGGCAATAGCAGCAGCAGACGGAGATGACGAAATGTGTGTATGTGACGAAATGGTGTGGAAGCCAAACGTCAGACCACCCCCCCCCCTGTACAGCGCTCAGCGCACACAGTATGTCGACGACGACCCCCCCCCCTACCACGAAAGAAGAGGTAAAAAATCATTTCCCAAACAAAAAGAAACTTATGTGAGGGGGGGTTTAAAAGCATTTTTCACACATTTATCTTGACGAAATGAATGGTTATGTAAACGAAATGCCATTTATGCAGTTGTTAGCGTGATTAAAAGCCATTAACGATGGCTTTAGCGGTGGCTTTAGTGGTGGCTTTTAGCGGTGGCTTTAGCGGCGGCTTCCGCGCTGAAGTGTAGAAAAAAAAACGACCACCCACCCTCCCTCCCTCCCTCCCTCCCTCCCTCCCTCCCTCCCTCCCTCCCTCCCTCCCTCCCTCCCTCCCTCCCTCCCTCCCTCCCTCCCTCCCTCCCTCCCTCCCTCCCTCCCTCCCTCCCTCCCTCCCTCCCTCCCTCCCTCCCTCCCTCCCTCCCTCCCTCCCTCCCTCCCTCCCTCCCTCCCAATTTCAGCATCAAAACTCATATATAAGGGTCTTTAGCGGTGGCTTTAGCGGTGACTTCCGCGCTGAAGTGTAGAAAAAAAAAACGACCACCCACCCCCCCTCCCCTCCCTCCCTCCCTCCTCCCTCCCTCCCTCCCTCCCTCCCTCCCTCCCTCCCTCCCTCCCTGCCAATTTCAGCATCAAAACTCATATATAAGGGTCTTTAGCGGTGGCTTTAGCGGTGACTTCCGCGCTGAAGTGTAGAAAAAAAACGACCACCCCCCCTCCCCTATCACTAAAGAAGAGTTAACCCCCCCCCCTCCCTCCCCCTCCCTCCCCCCAAAACTCATATATAAGGGTCTGATGTCGAGTTGTAGTCAAAAAATCATGGCCCTCCCCCCCTCCCTCCCCTCCCCTCCCCTATCACTAAAGAAGAGTTAACCCCCTCCCCCTCCCCCCCTCCCTCCCCCAAAACTCATATATAAGGGTCTGATGTCGAGTTGTAGTCAAAGAATCATGGAAGCGCTGCTGAATACACCTCCTCTTTTTCCAGCTATCAACATGGACGATTTGTTTGGGTATACTTTTGATGTCATGCCAGTACTACCAGTGGAAGAGATAGATGCATTCCTGGAGCACATGACAGAGGCTGAAAAAGACTTGGAGGAACTGTTAGACATTCCATTAGACAGCACAGTACAGCCAATGCTAGATGATAAGGAAGCGTTAGGTGCCACTACTACTGCTCCGTTAGATATACTACCAGTGCAGCAAGGGATACAGCAAGGAATGGAGCAAGACATGCCAGATCCTGAGGGCCCCGACTACCCAATCTGGGTTGCACATGCACTTGTCAATGGTCGAAACACACACCGCAGCACAAAGTTAGAAGCTCATTTGAAGCAACTTAAGGAAGAAGTGAGCAACGACGACGACGACGACGACGACGACGATGAGTCCAGCGCTAGCGAGCCCGAGGAGGGAGAAGTGTTAAGTGATGATGAAGAAGGCAAGCATTTGAAATTTGAATCGAGTAAGACCATCCTTGTGACTGAGAACGATGTGTCGCTGTTGAAAAGAAACTTTCAAGCCGTGCTTCCTCTGATTGATAGCAACATTTTATGGCGTTTATGTGAAGAAGGCTTTTTCAACAAGCATACGTACGCGTACCTAATGGAAGAAATGAGCTCTGTCATGATGCTCATGTTCATGCTAGAAGGAACCCACGAGGATGTTCCGGCGTCAGAGCCAAAGGTCACCGAAGCCATGACTCAGCGTTTCATTCAACTGTTTAGACTCTTTCATGAGGAGCAGTTTAAGGCGTTGTGTCTGCCAGAGCCGAAGTGTGTGAATGAGAGTCGCGATTCCAAATGTGCAAAGGTCATGCTGCATGGTTTCAAATACCTTGAAGAACGCATTCAGGTGTATGATATGATGGCCTACCTCTATGAAAAAGGACATTTCACCATGTCAATGCTGTTTCAATGGATACTAGGGCATCGGACCCCAGGAGACTTTTTAGTGATTGTCATGAGACAATCTTTAACAGGTGGTTTACCAACAGCCTTTCTGGATGGTGTCAATGAGATGACTCCGCGATTTTACAAGCATCTCATGAAAACTTACATGTAAAAGGTATAAAAGGGGCGGCAGCAGCGGATCACAAAGTCTACAATCCTTCACCGTAATGTCATTTCACAGATGTGCAGAGACCATGGATGATGTCTTCAAAGTGAATTATGCTGACTGGATGTTTTCAAAGCTTCCTGCTTTTGAATCGGAATGGACGGAGCAAGTGAAGAATTTGCATCAGCATTGGGAAGCTGTTGGAAAGACCATTCCAAGTGATTGTTTCATCCACTCGTTTCTACGTGAATGTGAAGATTTACATATACTATCAGCTTATGACATTGATTCAGCATTTATCCATGCGAATACAATTTGGGCAGAGGAGCTCATGTTACGTGTAGCTGCAAGAATCATTTTTTTTATGATGATAATGTTTCATTGATGACGAATGTATCCGACCTTGTTCGATTCAACCATGGACGAGTGGAAGTGAATTCAAAGCTTTGCAAGCACTTTGAAAAGCTTGACTCAGCGGATGGTTGGGTATAAAAGGGGGGTGTGTGTGGACTTCATCAGTACAGTGTACAGTGTACAGTAGTGCAGCAGTCATGGAGAACAAGACAAGCAGCAGCAGCAGCAGCAGCAGCAGTTTTAAAATTAGTGCTAACTTAACCATTACTGTGGAGCATGGACAATATGGACCATTTCTACGCATCAAACGTGGAGAGAGATGGTGTGCTTATTCCCCATCTTTGTGGAAGATTGTGTGTCAGAACGTGAAAAAATGCCGCGACATTGGCTTTAAACTGTACTTAACGGAAACAAAGTGGCTTGAAGTCATTTCATACTTGGACATGCGCTATGTGAGCTTCGTGCGTACATCACGGTTTGAAGGGAAAGAATACACACATCACATCAACATGAATGATGGTGAATGGGAGGCACTGCTTCAGGAGATGGATCACATTGACTCCGCCTTATCGGGTGAACCGTGTACGGAATGCCATGGCAAGAAAACGATCATCAAGTTGCAAAAGGATGATCGGATGAAGGTGTCAAAGTTATCCAAGAAAAGACTGGCTGAAGTTCGGTTGGAGAATATGAATGTACAAAATCAACTTGGACTTGCCTGTGACTATTGCGGTGCTTGCGGATATATGGAGGATTATTATTGCCACTGCCACAAGTACAATTGTCAGATGTGTGAACCAAGCAACTTCTGCGGCAAGTGTGGAGTACTTAAGGTGTGTGAAGCACAGTAGAAGCCCTCACACGCACACGCACAGCAAACAAGATGGATGCATGTTTTAGAAAAGCTTATGTTGACTTGATGATTGCTAAACTGGCTTGCTGCGGCACTCCAGACTATCAGCTTTATCACTTGGACGCTTATTGGGATGTTGTACATCACAGTCTTGATGTGATTGAACTACATTCACGATTTCTTGGAGAATGTGACAGAATTGGAGTAGAAGAAGATCCTGACTTTGACTTTGAGGCTGCCCTCTATTCTGCTCGCACTGACGTGGAAGCATATTTCACCGTGGTGGACTATTTGAGAGATTGCTGTGGACTACAAGAAGAAGAGGAAACTGAGCAGCCTTGTCAGCTTTGTCAGGTAAGCCAAACCCTTTTAACAACCAACAACACTAACAGCAACAGCTAACAATGTTTTTCTTTCTAGCAAATTTAATTGTATGTGAGTGGTTTCAACGTGAACAAAGAAAGAAAATGATAGAAGAGGTAGCAGATATATTCAAACATATTGTATTGCAGGAAGAAGGCATGTTAGAATAAACCAAATCGCCATGGAGAATCGTGTACTATTTAGCGGTCACAAGGATGTTCTTTCCAACATGTTTCCAGCACGCCTTGAAAAGTATGGACATACATTCAACTCGAGTGAAGCGTTGTATCAATATGAGAAAGCCGTGTTTCATCACCGTCCGGATATTGCGTCAGCTATTGTGTTATCCAGAAATGGCTATGAAGCAAAACGTTTCGCCCAAGTGATAAAGCCATGTCCTTTATGGCATACAGTGAAGAGAAGCAAAATGCAAGAGGTGTTACAAGTCAAATGGAATCAGTGTGCATCGTTTCGCAACAAGTTAAAAGACTGCAAAGACAAGACTTTAGTGGAAGCCACCTATGATCCTTGGTGGGGAGCTGGTGTGAAACATGTATCATCTCGTGGATATTCTGGTCAGAATATCATGGGAAAGTTGTTAGAACAGTTGTGTGTGACGGGGGGTATAAAAGAGACTGTGCCTCCAACATCATCTTACTTGCCGTCGTCGTCGCCGCTCACCAGTCCGCTGCCGCCGCTGCCGCCGCTCACGGGTGTGGAGACGTGTTTTTTGTGAACCTATGAACTTGACAGCGTAAAGAGTGAAGCTCTCAAGAGTATACAGACATGGCAGATATGACACTGAGACAATATATTGTGCAAAAAGCTTATTGTGAAGAAATGTTATCCGCTGTAAAAAAGTTTGCATGGTTAGTATGTCCTGCTTGCCAACATGAAGAGTGTCAAGAACATACTTGTTATTTTGCATGTGTCTATACATATTGGAATGAAGCTAAATATTATATTCATTTAGATAAAGTGTTAGAGAATGCAAATCAGCGTTGTGAGAAATATGGTGTAGATCCAATTACACTCGATGAACTCAGTCATTGGCTAGTATTCATTGAAGACCAATGGTCTCCAGTGATTCACACCATTGTATCTATACTTGATTTGTAAAAACTTGTGAGTTAAGCGATGTTGGTTGAGTTAAATAATAAAGCTGTTTTTGTTGAGAAGGTGGATTTTTTGGTGTTTGGCCTCATGTCGTGATAAAACCGTGTTTACCCCACGAGACGACCTCGTTAAAAAAAAAAACTTCACATATCTACTGCCTCTCCACCACCCCCCCCCCCTTCCTCCTTTTTGATTACATCTAAGTGCTGCGCTACTCGTGTTGTTGCTTTTCATTCGGTGTGACCATGTCAACGTGGAAAGACTACTTGACGAATATATACTTCAAACCTGGACAGCCCGGGGCATTTGCTGGTCCTTACAAACTGTATCACATCTTAAGAAAGCATGATCAACCAGTGACACAGTCGCAAGTGAAGAAATGGTTACAGGATCAAGACGCATTCAGTTTACTCCAACCTGTCAAATACAGGTTCAAAAGACAACGTGTGATTACACGGGGCATTGATGACATGTGGGATGTGGATTTGGCTGATATGGGAAACATAGCTCCCTATAATGATGGCACACGCTTTTTACTCATTGTCATTGATGTGTTTTCCAAATATGTGTGGGTGCAGCCACTACCTAATAAATCACATACCAGCGTCATACAAGCTTTTCAAAAGATTTTTCAAGACACGCGCCGAAGACCACGCACTCTAAGGTCTGATAAAGGAACGGAATTTAAAAACAGATGGGTCAAAGCATTTTTGAAGAAGGAGGGCATTCATGCTTATACCACAAAGAATGAAACCAAAGCCAACTTTGCTGAGAGAGTCATTCGTACTCTAAAGGGGATGATGTATCGGTATTTCCTACATAATCAAACTTACCGTTACGTAGACATCCTTCCAGACTTGGTGTACAATTACAACCATAGGCCTCATGGCTCCCTTCCGAATAAGTATGCTCCTGCCGAGATTCGTAAAGACAACGAATCGAAAGTGTGGAAGTACATGTATGTCGACAAACTCAAATTGAAACCGAAGAAGAAGAAGAAGAAGTATAAATTGAACATTGGCGATCATGTTCGCATTTCCCACATTAAATATGTGTTTCAACGGGATTATCACATCAAATGGACGCAAGAAGTCTTTATAGTCACACATCGGTGTAAGAAGCAAGGAATCCATTTGTATCGTGTGAAAGACTTTTTAGACGAAGATATTGATGGGCATTTCTATGAGGAGGAACTGCAGAAAGTGACCAAAGATATTGAATCTGTCTACAGAATTGAAAAAGTCTTGAAAACCCGTAAAAGGCGAGGAGGTGTGAAAGAATTACTTGTCAAGTGGTTAGGTTGGCCAAGCAAGTTTAACAGTTGGGTGAAAGAAACAGACATTCAAAGATGAAGCATCCCTTTACATGCTTGGTCTCTGGGCCTACAGGCAGTGGCAAAACGTCTCTGGTGAAGGAAATTTTGGAACAAAAGTTGATTCACCCCTCTCCGAAAAGCATTTTATGGCTCTATGCAGCAGATCAGCCTTTGTACAAGGGAATGAAGGGTGTGACATTTTACCAAGGCATCCCAGATGACATTGAAGAGCGCTTTAACCCGAAAAAACCAAACCTACTCATCATTGATGACTTAATGACCAGATGTCATAGCGATGAGCGTATGACACGTCTTTTTAGTGTGGGTAGCAGTCATCAAAATCTAAGTATCATCTTTATTGTGCATAATTTATTCCATCATGGGAAAGAGATGCGAAATATTAGTTTGAATACCCATTATATCATTCTGTTTAAAAATCCGAGAGACAGTCAGCAAGTCAGTACATTGGCGCGGCAAATGTATCCTGGAAGATCTCAATTTCTCATAGAAGCCTATCAAGATGCTACCAGCAAACCCCATGGTTATTTATTCATTGACTTGAAGCCGAAGACGAATGATCAACTGCGTATTCGTACAGGCATTTTACCAAAAGATACCCATTATATATATATTGATAAAGCCGTGTACGACCAAGAACCAAGTCATTTAACCATTCGCAGTCAAGATGTCTAAACGCATTCGAACGAACCAGCCTTTCCTTCATTTGCTTGCACGCAGTGGGCCTAGACGGCGTAAATCCTTGCTACAGCAAGCTACGAAGGAGGAATTAACGAGCTTGTTTGAAATTTGTTTGAATATATTGCGAGGACATTTACCCTTAAGCTCAAAACGGTATAAGGTATTCCAGCGTGAGCGTCATACCCTACGTACTCTGGCAGACAAGAAGATATCCCTTCGACGAAAAAAGAAGTTGGTGAATCAGAAAGGAGGATTCATTGGAGTGATTGCTAGATTTGCATTGCCCTTGTTAGCCAAGCTGCTGTTAAAATGAAGCATGCTATGAAAATGGTTCTCATTCCTGAACATGAATACAAATTGTTATTGGAAAAGAAGGGGAAACATGGTGGTGGTGGCGACATCAAAGCAAAAGTCAAGACACTTTTACGTGGGAAACGAACGCGTGAAAAGGCCATGGAAATGTCTCAACTCCTTGGCCGCCATCTACGAACAAGTCAGTCCCAACAACAGCGGCAGCAAAAACCCTCACCACCACCACCACCACTAGAAAAGCTCGTGTTAAGTCATTTTCAACCGATCTATCATGGAAAAGTACAACAACTTTTAGCAGACCTGAAGAAACATGGTACGACATGGACAGAGAAGAATGAACTTGCGTTGAAAACGGGCGATGTCATTACAAATTCTAACATGGTTGATTTGATGAAAGAAGCATTGGTAGCGACAAGAAGAAAGGAACGCACCATACCACCCCATGGCTGGCATCCGTTTATCCAGGAAATTGTCGATGCTAATATTCCAAAAACAACGTTTAGTAAAAAGACCACTCGTGAAGACATTGCAACAGAAATGAACCAGCGTCAGCAAAGACAGTTTCCGATAGGATGGGAAAATTTTTAACATGGTTGAAAGAGCTATGGTGTTGTTGTTGTGGTAGCCAGGAAGAGAAACCGACTATTTCGACTATTTCGACTATTTCGACTATTTCGACTATTCCTGTGAAGATCCGATGCACAAGTGTGTGTTGTGAAGGAGAAGTCCATCAGCATGATGATGATGATGATGATGATGATGTAAAAGAGGATGAGACTTTGCATACTTGGTCGAATGGCGCGCGCTATCCTGAGGTACCTGATGAGGTACCTGATGAGGTATATAGGCAACGACGACGACGCACCCATACCATTTGAGAGGTTCCCTACCATGGAGTCGACAAGCTTTTACATTACTTTGCCGAGCAATGCGAGTATGAACTATTATCCCAACAACAAGGCTTCGAATTATCAAATTCGTATGCCTCGAACCATCTACCTGAATGGAAGATATGAAGTGGCTTTAGCTGAAATTCAATATCCGCATACATGGACAACGATGAGACATGGCATGGACTATTCTATTCAGTATCGACAACAACCGCTGACAGATATTGTTCTTGACACTATCAATATTCCTTATGGCTACTACAGATCCATACCAGAGATATGTCATGCAGTGAATGAAGAAGCGACTAATTCTATGAAAGATGACCTTAAAGACGCTATTCGGCTAAAGTATGATAAAATTAGACGACGTGTGTTTCTATTTCTAAATTATGGTTTTGAAGTGTCCTTCTCCACTGGATTAGCTGAGATTTTAGGATTTATCCCAGATCACTGGTATACTGAAACGTGTACAGCTGATCATAAAGCCGATGTGAAACAGGGGTTTTATACACTGTATGTGTATTGTAGTATTTGTGAACCACAAGTGGTTGGGGATTATTATGTGCCTTTGCTACGCTCTGTTGGGATACAAGGCCATGATGGTGACATTGTTATGAAAACGTACAGCGAACCGCACTATGTCCCTGTAAACACATCCAAATTTGACATGATAGAGATGAATATAAAGGATGACACAGGCCATACTGTTCCATTTCAAACTGGAAAGGTGATCTGTAAACTTCATTTTCGACCAAAAGCATTATGAAAGCCTACACACACGATCCGTCTGCATATCGCAACCATTTTCTTCGTCAAGTGGGTGGAGAATTACCAGGATTCAAAGGAGCGCGAATACAGTATGGAGATGGTATTGGTTCAATACTGGGATCATTGGCTCGTAGAGCTATTCCACTACTTAAGGCTGGGGCTAAGATCGTTGCGCCACATCTTAAGAAGGCTGCAAAGAATGTTGCGAAAGATGTTACGGGTCGAGTAGCACAGCGTGTGTTTGGTGGTGGTGATGTCCATAAAAAGAGAGTGCAACCGACGAAACGTGCCAGAAGACGAAAAACAGCTAGACGGATAACATCAAAAAAGCATAAAAGAGATATCTTTTAAAATCATGTCTCTCATTCACAATCATTCGTGCGAATGCAGTCTTTCTCCATTGGAATGGTTTCACGTACCGCCGACGCAAACTGCTGTAGAGAAAAGTTATAATGTCGACTATCAACCACTGACTACCATTAGAGAGGGGGCTCCCATAGAATTCTACATTCCTGCGAGTACAGAAGAATATCTGGATTTAAAGAACAGCAAACTTCATATTGTATGCCGCATTGTAAAGGCTGATGGAACAGTGTGTGGCGCAGATGATAATGTCTCTTGCATCAATGATGTGTTTAATGGGTTATGGTCTAATATTGAATTGTTTCTGAATGATCGGTTGGTTTCGCATAGTAACAACACCCATGGCTATACCAGCATTATCTCTCATCTCATCCATGATTCGGAAGAAAGTCTCCATTCTGAGCGCTCTATGCGGCTCATGTACAAGGATACTGCTGGGTCGATGAATAGTCATGAGGTGAAAAGACCTAATCATGAACACTATGTATCCGGGTTTCATGTCAATGCCGACGGTGGTGATCTAGCTGAGCAAGGAAACAATGGGTTGCATCATCGTTATTTGCATACGCGTCTCAGCCGTGAGTTTATGCTCGCAGGTGGTTTGAGGATAGATTTGTTTGAGCAGGATCGCTATCTTCCGAATGGTATCAGTTTGAAGTTGCGTTTCCATAGACAGAAAGATGATTATGTATTGATGGCTGTAGATAATACCTATAAGGTAGAAGTGAAAGAGGCATTTTTAACCATTCGCAAAGTGAGGGTGAGTCCAGGGATTCAGTTAGGGCATACAGACGCATTGCTGAAAAGTCCTGCCAAGCTCATCATCACTAGAAAAGAATGTAAAGTCTTGGCCATTCCGGCAGGATTTCGGTCTTTTGTGAAAGACAACATCTTTTTGGGTCAATTGCCAAATCGCATTGTCATTGGGCTGGTTCATAATGAAGCTTTTGGTGGGTCAGTATTGAGGAATCCATATGATTTCAAACATTTTGATCTGAACTATATGCAACTGTACACGGATGGTGAACCAGTCCTATCCAAACCGCTCAAGCTTGACATTCCACAGAACAAGTACCTGGACGCTTTTGAAACGCTTTACAAATCGTTTGATTGATTGAATGGTGAGAAAAGTTCCATTATAAAAAGGGAAGATTGGCCTAGAGGGTATTCTTTATTTTCGTTTGACTTAACACCGGATTATGATGGAGCTGATCATTTTCCCCTGATCAAGCATGGGAATTTGCGGCTAGAAATGAACTTTGCTAGGGCTTTGCAACCTACCATCAATGTCATCGTCTATGCTGAATTCGACAACATTATTGAGATCAGTGCCAATCGTAGCATCCAATTCGACTACCAGTCATGAACACGAAGGAGATCGAAGCTATCCTGAGCCATGATGCCGCGACCAAAGACTTGTTTCAAGGTGTGTTTCCCATGGACCAGTTACCACCGTCTTTACAACGCGGTGCCTATGTCATCAACACCGACGATCATGATGAACCAGGAGAGCATTGGGTGGCAGTGTATTATGACAAAGACCCTGTGGAATACTTTGACTCTTATGGACTGTTACCTCTCGATGAGCGTTTAGAAACATTTTTAAGAAATGACTATATGTATAATTCCATCTCATTACAAACGCCGATATCATCGGCGTGTGGTTTTTATTGTGTATATTATATATGGCATAGAGCTCGAGGTCAGAGTATGTTTGAGATTGTGAATATATTAAAAAGAAAGGATGGGGATTTTATTGTAAAGGATTTTGTCTATAGACATTATAAACCATTGTTTTATTAATGGTGTAGTTAAGCTGTAGTTAAGTTGTTAAAGAATTGTTCAAATGTTGGGAAAAAAAACTCTAAGTTTCAAACTGGTCTTGTTTATTGGTGTTTTCTCCCCCCTCTTATCTACCAACTACTTTTTTACAAGTTCTCTCTCAATACATTGATCAATGCATGCCATTCATTGCAATTTAAATTAATATAGGTATCATAGACATTACACCCACGTTTGTAAATGCTATGAAAGCTTACATAACACACATCACCAAACTTTATCACTTTAACAGTTTGATGTTCAGACAGTTTGAGTTCATATCCTTCTTCTATGTCCATCAGCCGCATCAGCCGCATCAGCCGCATAGGCTGTGTCACCTCAATGGATTTGGTACCCCGCTTGAGTTGTATTCCATCCTCTTTGAATTCAAGCAGAAGATTCTTCCCAATCCAATGCGTGTAACAGCGCGTTCCATTCCGCTGTGCTGAGGGTGATGATGTCGCAGTCTTCTGTAAGCTCTTCATATTGGCGAAATTGTACAAACACGTCTAGACCGTTCTCAGTCACACGCACATCTAATTCATTTGAGACTGCTAGGAAAAAGCCGGGTATTCTCAACTCGTCTAGGTGATCCTTCAACACGGATTGGTCCTCAAGCGATAGGACGAGATACTGTCCAAAATGCCGTAGCACAATGTCATCACATAAGTTTCTCAGATAGGAGAACCCATAGGTCATGGGTTCATAATCCATCAAATAGTCGTCTTCCATCGCGTCCATGTATTTTTATACTCGGATGATGTCAAACAGTGGATGCTGTATCGCTTCGAGGAATCGTAAGGCTGCGCGCCAGTTCTTAATATCAAAGAAGATCAACTGTGCATAGGGTGTATCTGGCACAACTCCCTTATAATCCTTTGGATAATCCTGTAAAAGATTTCTACAGAATGTCACACGTATGTTAGAATTATATTCAGCCACCGTCACTTCCAGTTTATTTTCAAGTCTGCGTTTAAACCCAGCTTCAAGCGGTATGGTTTTAAAGTCTTTCCACACTTCAGGTTTAAACCGATAATCAGAAATTCTCTGAGAACCCATCATCACTTCATTCTTCTCATTGACAGTAAGGTAAACACCATTGTTTAACATGAGTGCATTCATGATTGTTACCTTGGTATGACTGGTCGTCTTGTCTGCGAAGCCTTTTATCCACTTCTTTCACCTGCTTCTTCAACATTTTCCATTCAGGTATGGTCAGCAAGATACCCTTTTTCGTCGGACGGTTCCTTCCAGTCCCCTCATCTCTCAGGTATTTCCGAATGTTCACCACACCTTCATCGCTTTGTTTCATAATCTTGATATACTTTCCATTGCCTAGAGAAAGCATTCCATCCCACGACTGTGGTGTCGTCGCCGCCGTCGCCGTCTCCACTTTTAATTTCTTGATAGTGGTGGTGGTGGTGGAATTGTTCACGTTCAAGTCTTTCACTGTATCTGCTAGAGTATCCATATCCGTTATATCCGTTGGCACAGATCGCTTCATGTTCACCCTCAACTCACTCTGAAACTGAAGTTTGGTGAAAGTCATCCCCCCCCCTTTTATACTGTTGCTGCCGCCGCTGCCGCCGCTGCCTTGTAATGCCCATGCGCTAAAGTGGAATAGCCATCATTTAACACGTATCGCTTATCATCAAAGGGGGAGAGAGCTACTTTCCTCAACTTCTCCGAGAAAATCTGGTGGTTATGACTTCGAATGATGTGTCCTGTCACCATCATTTGCGTTTGGTTGAACAAACTGTCTTTATATTGCTGATGTTTCATACGTCTTTGACACGCATGAGTAATCCCTTTGGCTGTACGTTTTTCTTTCCCACCATACATCATACTGTACATTTTTGGCCGAAGTCCAACAAACTCTTCAATGGGGATACCTGCCGTCTCATCTTTCATTTTCCCAAGCACTTTCTTGTTCACGGTGGAATGCAAGAAATGATCGGGGGGATAGTCACTTGTGTCGAACAAGTCAGCATCTTCCTGCATATCCTTGTAGATATCATCCGTTTCTATGTCATAACATAGACTGTCGGTGTCACTGAACAACAGCTTGGCGTCAGGATACTTGGTCATGATGTAGTTGTAATGAAAGTCAAACATGAGCATTTTGCTGAGGTCAAGAATGGTGAAGCCGACTTGAATGGGCTTATCCAGAAGCAAATCCACTTTGTGTAAATGTACCGCGGTCAAATCGTCATTGAAAATTCTAAATTGGTGGAATGAAGGTTTGGCTACAAGTTTCTTGAACCGCTTTTCCTGGTGAACGAGTTCCACTTTGATGCGCTTTCTCACATTTTCCATGGTTTTGCCAAATACAGAGTTGTTCATCAATTTGAAAAAGTCTTTCTCAAACGGGTTCTTAGCCAACTTTCTCTTTTCCGTGTTCAACGAGATGTATTTCGCCAACCATTTGCTCTGTGTAAACATGATAGCCCGATGCACCTTCGTGACTTTCAATCCCAGTGACACATATTGCTGTAAATTTCTATAATGAAGTACATAGTTCTTCTTGTCACACAAGTTGGGAATGAGCTTTTCACTGGGTTTATCTTTCATGTTCAACTCTTTCCGTAGCTTCTGACTATACTCTGATAATTCTCCCACCTTCACACCTTTCCGTTCTGGAGCTACTGGGTAGTGATTATGACTATCATGGATTGAATATGGATATTCCAAATCCACCTCTAAAATGTATCCAATCTCATCCTCTTCATCCACTTCCATGAAGTTAATGGATTCTGGCTCGTTCACCCACATAAATCCACTTTCTGGCATACTTTGTGACATGGCCCAGCCGTACAAGTTGTTTGCGTCGAGGTACATCAGGTAATGGGTTGGTTGCATAGGGTCATACTCTGCTACGTAGGGGTTATTTGCTTTCGCATACTTGTGTGTGATGACAGATATTCCTCCACGTAGACCTTGTTCAACCATTTGGTACATGTCAATGTCATTGATCAATTCCAACTTCACCTTTGTCGCTTTTAACATCGCATCCCACGACAGTCCTGGCGCTGTATAGTAGTGGGCAGGATCCAATTCATACGTGTTAAGACACACTTGACGAAAATTTTCAAACACGTCAGCCAACAGCAATACATCCGATTTCAGGTATAAGTCGTGGTATTCACCAAATGTAGTGCAGTGGAATGTCTCCCACACCTTCTGTGCATGCACATAATCCTCATCGCTAATGCCTTCTTCACTGAGCAGACTGTAAAACTTGTCCTTGGACGGCAGTTGTGTTTCAGCAAACTTGGATGGCTCATCCACGTAATCGTAGGGGTACACTCCCTTTCTCAACAGTAACTCTTGCTGGTCGCTATCGTGAATGTGAGAGGTCATGTTATAAAAGGTATCTTTCCCTTCTGCCGCCAGGTTGGATACCAACTTCTGTAGAGAAGTACCCATGAACTGATAACTGTCTGTAAATTTCAGATTGCTCATGGTGAATGCAATATATTTCTCAACGGTGTTGGGAATAACCGTAAGCGTTTCATCTTTGAATTTGCCAATTTCCTCCATAATCAAATGGCTGTCATAGCCTCGCAAATTGTGGAAAAAGACAGGGATGATAAACGAATCTTTAACACCCTGCTGATCCTTTCGAAATCGGAATTGCAAATTGCATTCACTATGTGCAGCTCCACGGTATTTGCCATTGATATGGTCATGATCTCTCACACAATCTGCTCCTAGAGGCTCATGACAAATGTAGCAATCCACAGCAGTCCTGAAATCCTCTTTGTCTTCACGAGTCATGACCAACTTCTTTGGCTGCTGTAAACCCTGCACAATACGATCACGCTCATTCACCATATGGTCTAAAAAGACTTTCACAGCATTGTCTCCTCGATACACGACTGGGGCACGTGTGTCATACTGGCTCACAACCACATAGGCGAAGCTGTTTGGACGATGATGTTGGTACTTGTCTCCTTCTTCATGCTTTTGCGTGAAACATTCAAAGTCTGCATAAATCACAAAAGGTGCTCGCTGTTGTTTGGCTACATTCTTAAACTTGATAAACGGTTCCTTGGGGAATGATAAACGTTGCGCTCCATGCTTGCCACACACTTCGCGATGCTTATCTAACAGATCTTGTCGTATAAACCCGTGAAGGCAGTTGAAACAATAAAATGCACTTCCATTATGCTTTGATCGATAAGCCATCAGTTTGCTGAAATTCTTGATGAGACAGTAATGTCTTGTCCTGTCATTACTAATCAAAAGTAAGTTGATTTCTCTCGCGCTGTTGGCGCTGTTGGCGCTGTTAGCGCTGGTGTTTCGACTCAGTTGTATCGGAACAACGACATCCTGTTCATATCCAAACACGTTGATGGATACATTATTCTCCTTTTCAAACTTTGGAATGGCCGTAATCGGTGTGGGAAATGTCATGCCTTCCACCTTTAATTCGTTCTCAAATGGCTTGTATCGATGCACACGCTCTGGGTTTGCATCTGTTGAAGGGTGAAGGTGAGCCAGTACCGACCATAAGAAGCACTTGTTATCTTTATTCTTAATGTTTAATACAGCCTTTGTATTCTTCACTTTCTTCGGCAGGTCCATATAACAGCTTGCTTCCAGAGGTGTTGATGTAGCTGTATGCACTTCAATATACAGGATGTTATCCAACACCCAGCCAGAACCTTGTCGCTCATGTTCATCAAACTTGGTAAACAATTCTTTATAGGCTTCTGGCAAGTCCTGCTCAATATCCCCTGGATTGTAGGCTATATATGTTCGACTGCTGATAAAAGCATTATCCACTTGTTCTACCATCACCCCTTCAGCATTCGCTGTCATTTTCTTGAAGCGTGCATGTACGACAATGTACCATTTCATTCCATCATTTAACGTTTCTCGTAAATGTGCCTTAATCCGATTCTCTTGTTGCCGCATTTCAAGTAATAAATCCGATCCATCTTCAGGCTCAAACCGTCTTTCCTGCGCGTTTTCACCAAGACTCACTCTTCTCCTTCTCCCTACTTGCACTGTCTTTGGTTCTTTGCATACATGTGTGTCAAACGCATCCATAGATGGAAATATCTTAACACATCCATAGCAAAGGAACGGATCAGGTCTGATAATACTATCTTCCAGCGTCTTTTGTCTCTTCACTTCTATCTGCTGAATAAGCTCTTCCCGAGCACGTTTCAACCTTGCTTGTTTCGTAGCCATCCTTGTTGTTGTCGCTGCTGCCGCTGCCGCTGCTGCCGCTGCCGCCGCTGTCATCAACTGTTCTGATGTTCTCCCCTCCCTCCCCTTTTATACGCGGACGGACTTTAGTTACTGTAGTTAAACTACAGCGTGGCAGCAAGAGAGAAAAGAGCTCTTTGAAGTTTAAAAAATCATTTTTTTACAACTATTTCATATTCATATATTCATATATTCATATATTCATATGCTTTCATATATACATTCGAAATATGCTATTAAAACACTAAAACACTAAAACACTAAAACACTAAAGTTAAAAGTTAAACGTTAAAAAACACTAAAACACTAAAAGTTAAAAGTTAAACGTTAAAAAAAAAAAAACTAAAGTGAAACCACTAAAGTTAAATACTAATGATTTTCAGTCACCATTTTTTCCATGTCAAACTCTCCGCAGGGCTTTACCAGCACGCCGGCTCACCACAATCGCACTGGTAGCGATAAAACTGATTCATAGTGAATGGTCTCTTGGCACATTTAAACGGATGCATGTTGTAATATCTAAAGTTTTTCAATGATGCTCCACACCACCAGCAATCCAACAACGGTTCGGGTCCTGGCAATAATGCTGTGAAGTTATATGACAGCAGTCCGCCGCAGGTCTTACAACAATAACGCCTGGGTGCTTCATGCTTTACTGGACAATTATGCGACTGTCCATCATACTCCAGTAAGCAGAAGCATTTGAAACATTCCGTTGTCAGTGTGATCATGCCGCGGCCTTTCTTCCACACCCTGTAATTGTACCTCTTCTGCTCCTCCTCCACAGGTGTTACAGATGACGGAAAATGCAAAGTTTCCTCTAAGGCATACTTCATCTCTGCCTCCACCTTTGCTTTCTCTTTCTCTTCATTCAATGGTGTGCGAATCATCACTGCCTCATTTGGTTTGAATTGACTTAGATCATCTATGGCATCTGCTGACGAGTTCATCTTGTTTGTGTGTTAAATGACATCTCCTCGACTCACTTATATAGTGAGTTTTGGGAGGGGGGAGGGGAGGGGGGAGGGTTAACTCTTCTTTAGTGATAGGGGAGGGGGGGTCGATACCCTGTTCTTGGGGCGGGGTGAGAGCTGTCACTCTCGGGAGGGGAGGAGGGGGGGGGGGGCTAGTACAGCGCTTCATCAACGCTTCGGCGGAAGCTGTTATTTTAAATGCCGTAATCACATCGACAACTGCACAAAATGACGTTTACACTACCATCCATTTCGTCAAGAAAAAAAATGAAACCTAACATAAGTTTCTTTTTTGGGGAAAAAAAATGATTTTTTAACTCTTCTTTGGTTGTAGGGAGGGGGGGGTCGACACGCTGTGCGCTGTACGCTGTACAGGGGGGGGTCGTCGTCGACACGCTGTGCGCTGTACGCTGTACAGGGGGGGGGGTCGTCGTCGACACGCTGATCGCTGTACGCTGTACAGGGGGGGGTCGTCGTCGACACGCTGATCGCTGTGCGCGCTGAGGGGGGGGGGTGGTCTGACGTCGATCGGCTGCAGAGTATATAATGCCCTCCGCGCCTCTCCAACTTTTACGTTAAAAAATCATATTCATATATACATTTGAAATATACTATTAAAACACTAAAACACTCCAATCTTCATATAACTACTATCATGGAGCTCTATTTTCATTTGGATTGCGAGAAGAATATCCAATCAGTTGATAAGTGCGAATTTGAACCACGGCGCCTGCGAGAAACATCATACAGGAAACACTTTGCACAGATGCTGCCTGACCCGAAGAACATTGAAGTCGTTAACATACCGGTTACTTTTGACCGTAGCATCACAATGGGAAAGCGAATTGAAAACATTGAAGATGGTAAATTCAACCACGCATACATCAGGACGTATATGCTCGGAGAACAAATACCCACTACCATGGAGGAGGAGGAATACCCGGAATGGGCAGACTATTTTCTAAGACGTGATTTTGCGACCTGCCCCGGATGTAATGTCTTTATGCTCTATGACAAGAGCATAGCTCTGGAGTGTGGACATACAGCGTGCCTCCATTGCTCCCTGATGGCAGCTTTTTTAGAAGCCATTGCAGGAAACTACACGATGCAGTGCCTCACCTGTGGTATCAAATCAGACATCTTCCTGTTTGGATCTCAACAGGTATTTTAGTGTTTTAATAGCATATTTCGAATGTATATATGAAAGCATATGAATATATGATTTTTTAACGTTTAACTTTTAGTGTTTTTAGTGTTTTTTTTTTAACGTTTAACTTTTAACTTTAGTGTTTTAATAGCATATTTCGAATGTATATATGAAAGCATATGAATATATGAATATGAAATAGTTGTAAATAAAATGATTTGTTTGACTCTCAACAGATGGCTCAATGCGGCCGGGAGACTTGCGATATTATCACGTACAAGTAAAACACAACTAAAACCATGCGGAGTGTGGGAACAAATGGTGACTGAAAATCAGAACTTCTTTTAGTGTTTTAGTGTTTTTTAACGTTTAACTTTTAACTTTAGTGTTTTAGTGTTTTAAAAGCATATTTCAAATGTATATATGAATATGATTTTTTAACGTTTACTTTTAACTTTTAGTGTTTTTAGTGTTTTTTTTTTTAACGTTTAACTTTTAACTTTAGTGTTTTAATGTTTTTAATAGCATATTTCCAATGTATATATGAATATGAAATAGTTGTAAATAAAATGATTTTTAAATTTCAAAGAGCTCTTTTCTCTTCTCTCGCTGCCACGCTGTAGTTTAACTACAGTAACTAAAGTCCGTCCGCGTATAAAAGGGGAGGGGAGAACATCAGAACAATTGATGGCAGCAGCAGCGAATGTGTGGGATATGCTTTAAAAAATAAAAAAAAAACCGTCTCCCCGCCTTTCTTTCAAGGCAAAGCGGCGGTGGCAAAAAAAAAAAACAGTCACCCTCTCAGCATCCCCATACAACGTTTCACCGGAAACATCTTTCTTTCACTCGCAATCCTTCCAACTGCATCAAATGACGTTTTCTTTCGTCATCCACTTTCGCTCCCAAAAAGTGCAGTGGCTCTCTCATCCATTTTTCGGTACTATGCAAAAATGCAGTAGCTCTCTCATCCACTTCTTGGTATCCAAGCAAAAAATGCAGTAGCTCTCTCATCCACTTCTTGGTATCCAAGCAAAAAATGCAGTAGCTCTCTCATTATATAACTACTCATAGACAAATTTCTTTCTGGATTTCAACACGTTACTCGTGTGGAAGTCAGTGGCGTGTTTCGTTATGACGTGTGCCGGGAACTGTGGGGAATACCAGGTCTGGAACTTCGCTGTTGCCCCCAAGGTAAATATTCTTTCGTTATTAAAATAAAATAGGTAAATATTATTTAACTTGTAGAAACGAGGGTGGAAAGAGGATGAATTTGATAATCAACTGTTGAAGGGCACTTGCTTAGAACTTGCATTTATTATTTCAGAATTATCAACGACCACGACCACACCGACCACGACAACCCAGACCATACAAACGAGAGCCTTAGATGAGAGATTGGATATCATCAAGAAACATACACTTTGGTGCTTTGTGTTTTGATAATTCATTTTTAATCCTTTGGATTTTTTTGTGTGCTTGTTTTTTTACCTTACGCCGGAGACCAAATGTGGATACTTTACCAGAGAGAACGATACCTGTGCCAGCGATTTATGAACTGGATACATCAGAGGAGGAGGAGGAAGAATGGTCACCTCGACCCCGCCCACGACCTCCCAGTGCGTCCCCCGTCCGCCCTTCTCCTCCGGTTCCCCGACCCGCTGTGTCCCGCCCGCTTCCTGCTGCATTACCACCTGTTCCAAACTCCCCGCCTTCCGTTGTTCCCAAACCCCCTCCCACCCCTCCGAAACCTCTTATCCCACCGTCTGAAGCTACTCTTCCAAAACAACCTCCTACCCCTCACCTGTCTGAAATTCTTATCCCCTGCCCACCGTCACCTCCCATGTCTCGACCCGCTATCCCTGACCCTCCTCCCCACCTCCCTTGCCTCAACCTGCTGTCCCCACCCCTCCTCCCCCGATTAAACCTGCTGCTGCTACATCTCCGATCTCACCCCCGACGTTCTCCACCTCTCCCCCGTCTCGTGCCCGGCTCCCGATCACCTCTAAATATAATGTGCGGGTGCTGAGGTCGAAACGGGAATATTAAATAAATGTGAGTGAAATCCCTATGCGGGATCTTTCCCCGAAGGATTCCAACAGCGTGTCTTTTCTCACGCATAGCACCATTTCTTTGTCCTCTAAAACTCCAGGCACATAAAAGCGAGTGCCCGGCACAATCATGGCTCCCCCATAACTGAGGAACTCTGCGTATTTCTGTTCGAATTTATCGGCTATAGCCATTGCGACGGTCATTTCCCAAAAATGAATGACCACACTTTTTTGGGTAGGTGCTTATATACAGTCAGTTAATGGTCACTTGTGGCATATAATTTCTAAAGGCGTCAAGGGTCGGCAATAGATAAAAAACAGTGATAAACCCCTATCAGTGACAAGTGATATATAATTCTAAAGCTATGAAATAAAACTTTTGAAAAGGGGTAAATATATAATTTAGATAAACTTTATCAAAATAAAGCTACTTCATCAGAAGTATTGTTATAAAATGCAGGGTTTTAAAAGGAGCATGCAATCAACATTATCTGAAATCAGAGGTTTTTGGGGAGGTTATATACAGTCAGTTAGTGGTCACTTGTGGCATATAAAGGCGTCAAGGGTCAAATAATTGTAAAGCTAAGAAATAAAACTTTTAAATGGAGCATACAATCAAAATTATCTTATATCAAAGGTTGAGGGTTCATAAGGGTATCAAGACTGGTGTCTCCACCTGAAGTAATTTATACAACCCCTAATCTATACAGGATTTTTGATTGATGACAGTTTACACGTCAGTCACGGCTGCGAAAAATCTTGACCACCTGAACTTGTTCGCCTGCCTCAGTTCTTATCTCCTCGTGAATCCAAACGGGTACATTAAATATTATTGTCGCTATTATTTGCGACTCGAAGTATCTAAGTTCGTGACCCTCCGCGTTTGTTAATATCAGTTCAAAGTCAAACCCGTTCCATCCGATATCGAGATTAGAGTTTACACATGCTATGCGTGATCGATGGAGCTCTGTACATAGCTGTACAACACCTCGAACGCTTCGATTCATGATCCGAAACTGTATACCCGTATTTAATCTCATCATCTCATCTTGATGAACAATGTCCGGATTCGTGTGCCTGACCACTTGCGCCCTCGTGATGTTATACATGCACAACTGCTCCTCCAGGTTTAATCGAGCTATGTTCCGAGTCAATCAGGTTAGCAACAGACGCTGCCGATTGTTTAATACCTGATCGTACCACTCAGATAACGACAGGTGCGATGGCGTGTGGAAAATATCCTGGTCCGAGCCTTCGGAGCTCTGCTCGAGTGATGTTCTGTACCGTCCATATCGCGTTCTCAAAAAACGGTTATAAGCAAACGAAGTGGCGTTGAAGTGATAAGTTGATCTTGCTGGTGAATCCATGTTTTGATCCTCTTAAATTAGTTATTCAATTTTTTTTCGCAGTGGAAAACTCGAGGGAATGCAGTAGCTTATGTATGGAATTCAAACAAAGAAATAATCTTGTGATTTTAAGCAGTCGTAAAACTGGGAATAAACTTCTTTGTCTTGGGAATTTTATGCAGCCAAGAATATCTTCCCTTATATTTTAGGGCAGTCAGCCAACAGGCATAGAAATTCTTTAATATATTACATTTAATGGCAAGGATGAACAGAACCTTCACACGCGTCTTATGATTTGATAACCCACAATCTTGTTTTTGGACTGTTAAGCTGAATAAATTACTGGCCTTGGAGACGACTGCCGTTTAAATCATTGACAATGCAACAACAGTTACCTTCTATTTATAGTCTTACCATCAGAAGGGAACACCTAAGGGAATTCCATGCTGAAAGCGAGATTGTTTATATTTTAAGGGCGCGACATTTGAAACATGTATTATCCAATAATAATTCCCATTTTATTTTTATCACGTGATTTTAGCATATATATTCTTAAGAATTTGTTTATTCGGTACAAATCAACAATGGATCTTACAGAGCAACAGCTCGGTCAAGTTTTATCTTTTTTTTGCAAATCACTTGTTGAACTTGATAATTTTATTACTGCTTGGGAGTTATATCCGAATCATGCAGTCGTGTGTGAACATAGGGCTCAATTACTGGAGAGATTAATTTCACAGTCTGCCGAGCAGAATACTGTGGTACAGGATGGAGCACTGGATGACGTCATGAACGTTATACAACAGGATATGCAAACCCTGGTTGACGTCATGGACGTTATACAACAGGATATGCAAACCGAAGCAGCTACTAAGGTGAGCTATTTCGTTTTATTAATATTTTATTAAAATTTTTCATGTTACTTCTTACTATGTGATCATGTTAATACTTAAGTCTGATTCAGTTTTAATCTTTCAATTATACAGGCGTCTGAACAGCGGTCAATTAGAGCACAATATCGGGGAATGGATAATGGGGCGAGCACGTCAGAGGCATATAAGGTAAATAACTTGTTGCATGTATTAGTATAAATAGTCAGTGGTATAACTTCAAATATTGATATACAGTGTTACAATGCGTTCTTCTAATACACTGGATTATGCATAATGCTCTCATTTTATAATATATTATGAAATGCCGACGACTTCTTCAAATATTGATATACAGTGGTACAACGTGCTTTTCACTCGTTTAACATTAAGTTAAGAACATAGATATTTTGGTGAAATTTACAGCTATCCCTCTGTTGATTGATGTTATATGCTTTATTGCACAGTCGGGTGAGCACGGGTATAGTGAAAGTGGCCCGTCAGCATCTAATACAACTAAAGTAAATAACTTGTGGCATATATTAACGCAAATAAACAGTGCTATAATGTGACCTTCAAATATTCATATACAGTGGTACAATGCGGTTTTCTAATACACCTGTCTAACTAGTGCATAATCATTCCATTTAATATTATGATATACATATTATATGTTTAAATTTCAGAACAAGTGTTGCCGACATTGCAACCGCTGCATTTTAAATACCACGAGAAGAAACAGACACGAGAAGGTGTGCATTGAGCAGCGAAGGTGCAAAATGTGTAACTCAGTGGTATTGTATTGTATTGTATTGTTCTTTAGATCCCTTTCAACTGCTATGGTCATATCGGGATCCCCCCTGCCACATTATACTGAAATGGGGCATTCCAGCCCTCCTTCTAACCCTTACATGTGGAGTGCCTCACAGGGTAGCAAGGAGGAATCCCAATTTTAAAGTCTTAGGTATGACCCGACCGGGGTTTGAACCCATGATCTTCCAGTCTCGAGGCGGACACTCTAACAACTCAGTGGTAAATGTGAAGAAAGACTTGCGCTCTCATGTAAAAACATGTAAGGGTAAAAAGCGGAAAAAGTCGGAAACAGAGCTTAAGGGTAAAAAGCGGAAAAAGTCGGAAACAGAGCTAGATAGTAATAAAAAACAAAAATGCGGGTTTAAATACAAACAGTGTGGAGTTGTATGTAGCGATCGTTCTGAGGTTTATCAGCATCAAGGTATTCAGCATGGGACCCAAGACCTGCAGGAATTTCAGTTTAACATCCCGGAAAATAATAACAAGCTGAAACAAACTTATGAAGCCAACAAAAAACATATTTTGGCTAATCATAACGTTTCCGACTCGCTTAGTCTCTTCAATTTTCCGACAAATGATGTATCGGACAACAACGAAGAGATTATTTCTCATCTAAATGACATTGACAAAAATAAAAAACAAAGTTACAAAGTAAACATAGCCTTGAGACTCATGCTGAGAAAACAGGGTAAAAACAAAAAGTATCGATATTTCATTCCATATGAGAATGATATGGTGTTTGATACTCCCCATACTGTTACCAACAAGGGTGATTTACGTCGACTTGAGAATCGAATTAAACGAATCGATCTGGATCAATATGCTCGCGATCACAGACCGAATTCTAAATGGAAATATGAAAATATAACTAACATCGTATATTACGTATACAACACGAATTATCCGATAGGACAGGGCTTTCTACCGGTTTACATCACAAATTGTAAATCCGTGATCAGTCTTCATGTGAACCGAGTCAACAATCAGGCGTACGCTGATCATTTGTGTGTATTTCGAGCACTGGCTTGCTTTTATAATCGGTTTAAGTATCCTAGGGAGGCGAAGGTGAAAGAACTGTATAGCAAATGGTGTGAATTTATCAAAACAAAAATTCCAGCCAAAAGGTTTAAAGGTGTGGAGTTTTTTCAATTTCCTGATATCGAGCAGTGCTTTCTCGTTAACTTGAATGTCTATGAACGAAAGGAAGATCATACAGTTGTTCCGAGGTATAGATCAAACTGTAATTTTCAAGATACTGTAGTTTTTAATTTATACGAATATCATGTGAGTCTAGTCAAAAATTTCAAAGCGTACGCTCAAAAGTATAGCTGCCCCAATTGCCAAAGAAACATTAACCACCTGTCACACTGGAAGAGACACTTGCGCCCATGCACGAATACCACACGCTATGTGTACCCTGGTGGCTTCTTAGTAAAACCACAAACAATTTTTGAGAAGCTAAAAAAACATAGGCATTGAAGTTAATGATAATGAGCAGCTGTATCCCTATTTCATAGTCTATGACTTTGAAGCTTTACCGAAAAAAACCGGAATCCAGAGTTCAGAAAAACTTACATGGACACATGAACACATCCCAGTTTCAGTGTCTGTGTGTTCTAATGTGGAAGATTATGAGGAACCAGAGTGCTTTGTTAACTCAAATCTCGATGAGTTGTTAGATCAAATGATTGCATACATGAGTGAAATAAGTGAAAAGGCAAAAGAGAGTATGAATGAGCGATTTTCATATGTACATGAGCAGCTCAAAGAATTAATAACAAAGTATGGGGGCACCTCTGTAGACGGCCTGGACAATGAAGATAAGTTTTGTGCGGATGAATGCGCTGAAGAGAGTGAGATTTCTGATACTGAAGTGAGCACTGATGTTACTAACAACAAGAAAGATTCAAACAAATTTATTCGCAATACAATCAAACAAACTACCAGCCAATTTATTACATATTGCTCACAAATTCCAGTATTGAGTTTTAATGGTGCTCGGTACGACTTGAACCTTATAAAATCGAAAATAGGCAAAAAGCTTAATTTACACACAGATAAGAAAGCTTTTACAATCAAGAAGTCCAATGCATACGTTGCTGTTGCCAATGAATCTTTTAAATTTCTTGACATAGTTAACTACCTTGCCCCCGGATGTTCATATGCTTCATTTTTAAAGGCTTATGGGGTCGAAGAAGGGAAAAGTTACTTTCCTTATGAATGGTTTGACAATATGGAGAAGTTAAATCACACCAATTTACCTCCATATGAAGCTTTTTATTCGAGCCTCAGAAACATGAACGTGCTAGATATGGATGGAAAGGGTGAAGAGAATTATAAACAGTTGCAAGAAATTTGGCAGACTGAACACATGCAATCGTTTAAGGATTTTTTAGAGCATTATAATAATCTCGACGTCAAGCCGTTTGTAAGCGCCGTAAAGGAAATGCAGGAATTTTATAAAGGAAAATCTATTGATATTTTCAAGGATACAATTAGCGCGCCTGGCATCGCAAGGCGATTATTGTTTCGCTCGTCTGGTGATAGGCATTTCCCACTATTTGATAAAAATTCAGCTCATTTGCATAAGTTAGTACAGGGCAATATATGCGGAGGTCCATCTATTGTTTTCACGCGGTATCACAAAGTGGGTGACACCTTTATTCGCAATAACCCGGGAAAAGTATGTAAGTCTGTTCAAGGTCTCGATGCTAATTCTTTATATTTGTATTGTATTGGGGGAAAATTCCCGACTGGTGCATTTGTTGAGCGTAGGGCGGAGAATTTTTTTAAGCCTGAACCGAATGTTAAGTTTATGGCTATGTATTTTTGGTTAGATCACTTGTCTGAGAAACAAAATATTTCCATCAAACATCGACTTAACAACGGAAATAAAGAGGTTAGAATAGGAATGTATAGCGTAGATGGGTTCTCGGAAGAAACCAATACTGTTTATGAGTATAATGGGTGTTGGTACCACGGCTGTCAAAATCCGGATTGTACAATTGTAAAACAGAATAGGGATCCAAAATATAGAAATCTCTTGGAGAATTGAATGGCGCGCACAAAGATTAAGCGAGAATATTTGGTGGGTTTGGGATATAACGTGACAGAAATTCAATAATGTGACTACAAGAGAGACATTGAGCCGAATATTGAGCATATAATCGATGGATATTTACCCGAGTACTATTGTAACAACAAACATAGTGTAAGCGAGCAGAAAATCAAGGACGATATTTTAGACGACAAATTATTTGACATGGTATACTGCGATGTTAAAGTGCCCACAAAGTTCTTTCACGAATTTAGAAACAAGAGTACCGTTCCACCCGATATGACACCATATAATTATTTTTCTGAAATGGCTCCGATTTTTTGCACCAGCGAGATTTCATTCGAGAACTTTGGACAACACATGCAAGATTATGTGCGAGAGTTTAAGATGTCCGAAGACCCACGCACTTTATTAGTAGGAGGTATGTGTGCTAAAAACATATTGCTGACTACTCCTTTATTGAAACGGTACCTTAGTCATGGAATTCAAGTTACAATTCATAGGGTCGTAGACATGACACCAAAAAATGTTTTGAGTCTTTTGTAGATGAGATTTGTGAAGCTAGGAGGGCAGCAAAGAAAATCCTGTCAGAAACACAAAAGGTACTTGGCAATTCAGCTTTCGGAAGTTTATTAATGAACAAGGAAAAGATTGTGAAACTATTTATATCAGCAGTGATCATGATCTCAAGCTAATTATCAATGATCCTAGATTCCGTCATGCAACTAAAATTGAAGATGGATTCTATAAAGTACAAATGAGTAAACGAAAGATTGAATATGATATTCGTAATTATTTAGGGTTTTTTATTCTGTGTCAAGCCAAATTGGTGATGCTTAGATTCTATTACGATTGTCTAGACTATTACTTACCGAGAGAAAATTTTCAGGCTTGTCAAATGGACATGGATAGTTTTTACTTCGCGCTAAGTGAGGAAAAACTCCTTGATGCTGTCAAACCAAATCTTCGCTCAGAATTTAAACAACATATAGAATGCAATTGTGATAAAGATAGAATAGTAGCAGACGATAAACATTTCTTTCCGAGAACATGCTGTGAAAAGCATTCATAGCTAGATATTCGGGAACCAGGACTTTTCAAGCAGGAGGCGTGTGGTGACGTCATGATATCATTATGCTCTAAAACATATATTTTACAGAGCGGGGAAACTTATAAAGTCTCGTCGAAAGGAGTTAATAAATTGAAATTAAACTCACCAATGAACACATTTCAAAACGTTCTCGAAACAAAGAAAAATCATGAAACAGATAATGTAGGCTTTCGTGCGAAAGACAGTCGCGTTATGACGTATAAGCAAAAGAAAATAGGATTCTCCTACTTTTATGTTAAGAGGAAGGTACAGTCAGATGGAATACAAACAAAACCATTGACCATAGACTTAACACCCGTGCGCAGCAAGTGTTTGCTTGTAGATGCTACCTCTCCCTTATCCAATTTTAACGCCACGCCCATAATCAATGGATATGAATCAGTGATAACTGATACATTTATTTCGGCTCACCAAATGTATCTTTATGCCTTGGCTTGTTTTCACCGACAAGAGTTGAACAAACACGAACCAAACAGCAATGAGTGGAAAGAGCATGATGAGTATTATGAAGATATTGCAGACTCTATCAAAAATTGCTCAAATACCTTTTCACTTTTTCGAAGAAATTTTTCTACTTAACTAAAAGAACAGAGCGAGTGGAAGTTAGTTCGAGAGGCGAAAATGAAAAATATCTTGATGCTAAAATGGCTGTGGAATGAAGATGTAAGGACAGAACTTAATTGTGAACAAATGATAGTGTGTGTGGGTAAGGATCGATTTTGGTGTTCAGGTCATGACCTCCTTACTTACTCAACTCCTTCCCAATACATCGGGCGCAACAGGCTTGGGAACATGTGGATGGAAATTCGAGACTTAGTGAAAGGGGTGGACGTTGAACAGGTGAAAGAGTGAATGAAAGTGTTGAAAGCAAAGGAAAGCAAAGGAAGATCACCCTTCGCGTTTGTTATCATTCGACACTTGACTACAGACAGAGCAACATGAATTTCTTTCACCAACCACTATAACTTTAACTGGAACAACTTCAAGTGGAAAAACCACCTGGCTTCGCAAGCTTTTGAAAGAAAACCTATTCGAAATCCCTCCAAAGCGAGTTGTATATTTCTATGGAATCTTTTAAAATATATTTGATGATATGAAAGGTGTTGAATTTGTACATGGATTACCCTCATCTTTCGAGAACTACATCGATGGGAATCATAATGTTTTAATATTTGATGATCTCCAAGATGAAATTAGAAAGAGTAAAGATGCGGAGTTCTTATTTACAAGGTCATCACACCATAATAATCTCACGATAATCTATATTTCTCACAATCCTTTTTACCAAGGAAAACATTCACTAACAATTGCACTGAACACGCATTACACAGTTTTATTTAAAAATCCAAGGGCTTCGTCTCAGATACGAACACTGAGTTCTCAGACGGGAATCACTAAACTGCTAGAAGCATATCAAGATGCAATGAAAGAAAAATATGGTTATCTGATCTTGGATTTGCATCCGCGAAGCGCTGATGAGTTTTGCTTAAGGACACACATCTTTTCAGGACAGGATCCTATTATTTACCATTAAAATAGGTAGGTAACAATATTTTTAATCATTTTTGCTTAGGATGTCGTCCAGGCAACATGTCAACACATATAACAAAGAACAGGGAATTTTTACACCTTATTCTAACTTCATCAAGAGATCAGGCTGCGGCACTCCTCCATACAATAACTGACGAGCAAATATTATTGCTGAGTGAAATTGCATACAATATTTTGCAACTGCCTCTGCCGAAAAAAGCGAAATCTCTTGTAAATCAGAAGATAAAACTGTTTGAACGCATTTCAAGCAGGAAAATTAGCAAAGCAGTGAGGAGGAGACTGATACACAAAAACTACAAGCATCTGCTTTTGACGCTTTGGTCTCTTAAGCTACAACTATCACAGCTACAATGAAAAAGAGTGTACTCATTCCTTACGAACGATATCAGTTTTATCAAAACCTTGCTAAAAATAAAACATCAGCTGATACAACAGAAGAAAGAGTCCAAAAGGAGGCTGTGCCTACTGTTGAAGAAGTTTTGAATTTAGTTGAAGAAGCGGACGTTAATCCTGAATCAAAGCTTCCGTCTGATAAATTAAAGACAGCTGTTATTCTAGCACACCTGCCAAAGCGCAATCGAACAAAGGCGCAGGCGTTGCTTGAAATTATTGATCAGCATCCAACTCTAAACTGGAACAAGAGTGGTGAACTGCTAGTGAACGAGCCGATAAAATTTTCTCACATATCGGATTTACTGCATGACGCATTAAATAACACTCGTCACGAACCCACGGGTACTTTGGAATTCTATAGTAATTTGGGAAATATTCCTATTTCGCTTGTCACAAATCCTAAAAGAAAGCAGTTGTTAGGAGGACGGACGTTACCTCCACCATGAAGGTCTGATAAACCACCAGTTCTTCTAAACAACTGGAAAGCATTGTGGAAAAACCAGTGATGTTAACACAGGAACAGGAAGATTACTTAAAGCAAATATACTTCACTCCGTCTAACCCCGCTGCATTTGGTGGATTAAACAAAGTTTGGAGGATCATTAAAGAAGATGGGAAGGTTTCAAAGAATCAGCTTCGCAATTGGTTACTGGAGCAAGATGCATACACGTCATATAGGCAAGCAAGAATTAACTTTAAGAGACCAAAAATTGTAGTTGCTTCAAAGAATGCAGTGTTTGGATCTGATGTGGCTTATATGGATCGATTTGATAAACACAATGACGGATACAAATTTTTTGTGGTGTTCATCGATATATTTACAAGATATTCATGGGCGTATCCACTGAAGACATTGCGTGGAAGTGAAATGGTCAGAGTCATGAAGGATCTATTTGAAACGGAAAAATGTGAGAAGCTGTTTACTGACAGGGGCTCAGAATACAACAACGCACTCGTGAATGCATATCTTAAGAAAGAAGACATAAGCCACTATACAAGCACGAGCGAAAAAAAGTTGCGCATGCTGAGCGATTGATAAAACAATTGAAGCTAAAACTTATTAAGTATATGAACGAGAACAACACTTATCGGTGGATAGATGTGCTCGATGATTTTGTAAACGCCTACAATAATTCAACACATAGAGTTTTAAAGGTTACTTCAGCACAAGCTCGAAATACTGAACAATACACGCTGTGGACCAACCAGTACGGACCAAAGCATAAAATAAAACGGGTCCCAGGAAAACCACGAAATAAAAACCCATATAAATTCAAGGAAGGTGACAGAGTTAAATTACTGGCTACGAAGCGACCCTTTGCTCGAGAATATGATGAGAGGTTTACCACAGAAGTGTTTACAGTTACAGACAGACACATACAAAGCGGCATACCGTTTTACACTATAAAGGATGAAAAGAACAATCCCATTATAGGAAACTTTTATGGGAGTGAGCTGCTTAAAGTAAAAGTTCCAGAAGACAAGACTTACAAAATTGAAAAAGTGCTGCACACACGAGGTAGAGGACAAAATAAAGAATACTTTGTTAAGTTCAAAGGATGGCCGAAGATATTTAATAGCTGGGTCAAAGATATTAAAGACCTCACCCCGACGAAATAGTTTGCAGATTCATCTGTGACTGTAAAGATGATACACCTATTTTTATCTTCAGAAGATTCGCTGCAGTATCACCCAACGAATTCAAGCTATGATTTTACATGTGAATCTCGAACAGTCTCGAACTGTATGTGAACTGTGATATTTGCGAGCAGAGCTATGTGCGAGACACATCATCATCCATAATAAGGATTGTTACTGAACCTACTCAGTTAATAAATCCTTATTTTTTCGCTGTTAGCAGATCTACTATACAACGTGTGCGTATATATATTCGAGATAAAAACTTTGAAGTACCATCTGAAGATACTGGACCAATTAGATGCACACTTCTGCTTACATAAGCTCAACATTTTATAATTTTGCTTACTTGGTGATTGCACGTCGACCACTAAACATGGATTATTCTCCAGTGCAGAAGAAATGGGTGGAATTTTTCGATAAAATGGGAAGTGGACAAATTCCCTTTAACTCGAGATTTTACGTCATTGATGATTACATATCAAATGCCACACCCCAGCAAGGAACTGCAGCGGTTCAGCTTGTAACACTGACTCAACAACAAGTAGAACAGGCTAAGATGCAGTTAAAACACAACCTTATCCGAACCCCAAAACCAGCAAAGCGACGAAGAGTAAATAACAAGCGAAGAACAACAACTCGAAAAACTAAAGTCACAAAAGCTAAAAAGGCTCGCAAACCGCAGAAGAAAACCATAAAGAAAAAGGCTAAGACTGTTAAGAAGAAGCAACAACGGAAGCAGAGCTGGCGAAAACATAAATATTAACTGCTATATAAATAGTGATAAAACTCTACATTATTCATTCTCCTTTTAGAGTCCGACCCGTAAAGATGTCCGCGGTAAATAATGAATTAGCTCTGTTCCAGCCTCCAGTGAAAGAACATGCTGTGCATGAGACTATCTATGTACAGTATAGACCCACTGGTCAGTTCTCTCCAGGATCGGCCATAGAATTTCAAGTTCCTGGAACAAGTGCTGACTATATCGATCTTTCTAAAACGCGACTGCATGTGAAGGTCAGGATATTACGAGCTGACGGAATCACCCCAATCGACAATACTGATGAAGTTGCACTTGTCAATTGTTCATTGCATGCACTTTTCAGGCAAGTAGATGTAACTCTTCAACAACAACTCATAACCAGTTCGATTGGGATAAATTACCCACTAAAGGCCTGTACCGATATTCTCTTGGAATATGGTCATGACGTTAAGGAAAGTCAGCTATAAGCGGAAGGATATTACATGGACAGTGCTGGATACATGGAAGAAACAACGAATTCAGGTTATCTGAAACGTAGGATGCTCACAAGATATGGCATTGCAGATTTCGAAGGGCCTCTACATGTCGATGTGTGTCAGCAATCTCGTGCCATTCTTCCTGGAGTGCAAATTGGAGTCAAGTTATTCCAGAGTGAGGACAGCTACAGACTTTTTACCCCGACTGCTGATACACCCTATCAAGTTGAAATCGTCGATGCCGTGCTTTTGGTTTGCCACTTGAAACTCGAGGCTGCTGTAATTCTAGCACATAATGGACGTCTTAAGAAGTCGCCTGCCATTTACCCATTCTGGAAATCGGATATAAAGGCATTTACAATAAGTTCCGGCGTATTCACATGGAGTATGGATAATCTGTACAACGGCTTCTGTCCCACGCGTTTGATCGTTGCATTGACTTCAAGTGCTGCGTATTCGGGAGACTACCACAAAAATCCTTTCCACTTTCAACATTTTAACCTGAAATACACAGACCTTGCAGTTGACGGGAGGTCTCGGCCATCGCAAGCTTACACCCCCAATTTCTTTATTGCTCCGGATACTGGTGATTATTTACCAACAGGATTCGTTCATGAATACCTCAGTTTGTTCAACAAGCAATACCCACAGGAGGACGCTAACTTTATTCGCCGAGAAGACTACCCACAGGGTTACGCTATATATGTGTTTGACCTGAAGCCTGGAACCGGAGAAAACTTATTTAGTGAGCTGGAAAGAGGACATACAAGACTGACCATACGCTTCGAGACAGGGCTAGAAAATCCTGTTACCGTTTTCGCATACGGTATATTTCCAAGCCAGTTTCGCATAGATCAGGCTCGCAACGTTATACTATGAACACTTTACAGCTAGAAAACTATATGCTGAGTGACCCATACATCCGAGAGTTCTATGGAGGTGTCATTGCAAAGGATCAACTACCCATAGCTGTGAAGAAACCTTCTGTGTTTATTGTAAACCTGGATCCGATATCATTACCATGAAGACACTGGATTGTTTTATACATGGATCATGTGTGTGAACACTTTGACTCTGCTGGCATAAAGCCACGACCAGACTTTGAAACCCATTTAATTGCGAAAGGACCTAATTATATGTATAATTACTACCGCTTACAAGATTTTAATACAGAGACCTGCGGACTATTTTGTCTGTTTTACTGTTATTTTAGGTGTAGGGGGTATAGCTTCGATCAGATTTTAAACATGTTTAGCAACAACCTTAAATTAAATCAAATAATTGTTACGATGTTCTTTAAAATGACTGCATAATGTATTCAAGATTTTGTAAATAGTGTACTTCAAAATATACATTGTTTAAATATATGCTGTATGTATAATTGTGTAAATAGTGTAATTAGAAATATATTCTGCTAACCTCGCTTCTTAGTGTGCACAAGTAGATTGTAGCAAATTAAAATAACACAAAAATACAAATTATATATTTTATTGTGTACAAAACTTATCACACAATCATTAATTTACAGAATCATTAATGCGTTAAAACAAGAATTTATATGTTAAAGTTACCATAAATGTCTTCAAGTTATCCGATCATTTCTGTCATGATGACAAAGTTATATCCTTAAAGCTTGAGATATACAAAGAGTCTGTCATATAGTTCAGGAAGGATATTATCATGCAGGAACAATCACACTGAATATACTCCACCCTATGCTGGGTTAACTTGTACAGCTTGGTTTCATCAATGTATTTCGGCATAATCACCTGCAATCCCATCGCTTCATTCAAAAGCTCCAAAGACTTCTCCAGTACCACTTTGCCCTTTGCAGTTGCAAAATGATACATCACTGCTTCCTCCCATTCCTGCATACAGCCAGTTACGGGTGAAGTGTGCGACCATTGCGAAGGATCGTCACACGAACATCCACTGCAGTTCTGTTTCAAGTAATTGTCAATTTCTTCACATATCCGGTGCGCGTACAATCTCATCACAATGTCTCCATCTTTCATTCGCGGGACGAGACTGTAACTGAGGACTTCGTCATTTTCTGATGCGACTGCTTCTTTGACAAGGTGCCAGTTACCACTTGAAGATTTGAAGATGATGTCTTGCTTGATCGCTTTGTTGATTATGTCCAAGTTAGCCAAAAAGGTCTGGCATTCGCTCGCGTTGAGATTGATGTATTTATCGAACGCGACGTCGTTTTTTGTTACTCTTTCGTGGAAACAGACGTATCCTTGTCCTCGAAACTGTGATATTTTAATATCCTTTGTGGACGACATAGTCAGCCCATATTCGCTTTCAGTTCTCAAAGTAAATGATATCGCTTCCAAGTTATTGTTCACAAATTTCCATGCCTTATGTGAAAAGTTAATGCATTTCTCATTCCGGAAGAGCTGAATATATATTCCATACTTCCCAGCTGCCACCCTAATCTTTAATCCGTTGGTCAGGCTAAAAGTGATCCCGGCTTCCATCTTCTCTTCAGTTTGAGAATGTTATGAAAGGATTAGCTTAAACTTCACGACCGAATGTGCATGGAATGATGATTTGGCGCGAATTGTGTGGTTATATGCTAACAGTTATCCAATCATAGGGGTGAACGGGCTAGCATTACGTCATTTTAATGAGGTTTCAACTTGTTATCAGAAATTTCACTAGATGTCGCTACCAGTACAAGTCTGCAAAATAATTAATCATCATTTATCTTCATCGTTTCTAACATTTGAGTCAGCAAATTGTAATTGCGTATGGTTTTACATATATTTTCATCCACCACAACGCGCTCATTTTCCCACTTAACCACTTCAGCAGTTAAAGGCACATCATCATCATACAATTTTATTATGCGATCACACACTTGAAGCATCAGTTCAATTGTCCACTCATTATTTGCTTTCTGAAAGGCATTCTCGATGTTGTAGCTTTCTGCAGGAAATTTTAATTCTCTGCATTCCTTTACAAAGCTATCGAAAAACATGGTTTTGTCAATAAATTTTCCAGCATGCTGCCACAAACTGTGTATATTCAAGACTTGAAGCTCCCATTCTGCTTCAATTTTAGGTAACAAACAAAATATATACGCTCTATACCACTCTTTAAAAACTTTATCCATATTTAATCTATGCACTTGTTGCAGCTAACGCATCAGTGTGGCAAATGATGTATATGTTCTCGATGAGTCGACCTTTAAGTTCTGCTGCCCATTCATTTATGCATTGCTCATATGCAGAATCAAAATTAAAATGTTCTGGTTGTAGGTTTTGTTCTTCACACACATCAATACAATCTTTATATAACTCACAGAAATCAATTCCCGAGTGAAGGAAAGGCCAGTAACCATCTAAATTCTCAACGAGCTCAGCTGGATCTCCTTCTTCCTCCAACATTATATAAACGTGTTCTACATAGAGCTTTTTAAATACTTCCTCCATTTCTTTTTAAATTATTTGTTGATATTGAACAACCAAAGATATAATCGATTGATTTTTCTCTGTAAATTCAAGAACTCGGTTTCGAAGCAAGGCAAAATCAAAGTTTATATTTTTTCTAAAATTATTTTTAACTTGCTATAAAATGTTAGATTTGTTCGTTCCAAACGGTGTACAAGTTACCCTCTTCTTTTGTTCTTCTTCCACCCTCAAGCTCTTCTTTTCTTAATGCACATTCCACATCCATCAAACTTGACAGCTTCACAATAGCGTTGCGCAATGTTACAAGGTCACAGCGTTGCAAAATGTTGCAAAATGTTGCAGCATTTTATGTCATGAAACGGCCCTATATTACTACTTACGCATATATTTCCATGCATTTTATATGTGGGAATTCCCAGGCATATTAAGCATGGAATTTTAAAGGGACGACCCACCCTAGGCATACACGACAACTCCATCGAATACACAGACATGAACCTTTATAACTATAGTGCAGTTATAAAGTACTCCCTAAAAGAATTTTAAGCATAAAAATTTTAGTGAAATTGGTATTTCCATGTCTAACTTTCTATTATACTTAGAAAAAAGGCAGCCCTCCACAAAAATATGCAGAATGTAGCAAAATTTCAATATATTATCGCTCAATGGCGGCTGTTTCCGGTATGCGATAATAAGCCCACATTGCCAGACTGCGCATAATATAGGTGTATTTTACATGGGAATGCCCATATGGGAATTCCCACGTAAAATATACGTGTAATATACAAATGACTTCTAATGAAATTTTACGTGGGAATTCAAAAGTATAATATACATATAATATGCGTTAATTACCAATGCATTATAGAAGTGGGCAATTCTACGTATATTATAAAGTGGAATGCCCACGGTGGGCATTACCCGGGAAAAACCATGCAGTTTACGCGTGTATCTACCCGTGCATTTTATACGTGGGAAAGCCTATGTTTATTATATGTAGAGTTTATACGGAAATCACACCGTGGGAATGTCCACGTATATTACACATGTTTTCTATGTAGCCATGCCAACGTCCCACATTCCCACGTAAATCCCACCTAAACAACGCGCTTTATACGTGGGACGAAAAATTATGCTAACTGGGTAATATAATTAAACGCATAACCTAGTCCGTGTGTTGGATGAGGCAACAGCTTCCAATTTCCCCAAATGGATTTCAGCGCGACGTTCAGCTGGTCGCGGCGCCATGGTCTCGGTGTTTATTCGCTCTCTGTGGAAACAAGGCAATGAATGTTTGTTATGCAACAATTATTTCATTGTTCTTCGTGGTTCAATAACGCGTCTTTTTAAATATTTATACATCAAAATAGATTCCATGTAATGGAATCTAAATAATGGCCATTCTGAAGTGTTTGTTTGTTTGGTATTTAACTCCCGTTCAGCAACTTTACTGGAAAGCACCTGCTAAAGGCTGCGTAAATTTTACATGGCACGTCACTTGTGACCTCATTAATAAATGGATTGTTAAACTGTTTTACAATTCTATAGTTGCAGCGACTTATTCTGTACGTAATTTCATAAAACTACTTTAACATCCAGGACCTGCCTTTGAATAAGCTATCGTATGAATGGGACGACGAAGTATGTTCCGGAATCTGTCTTAACAGACTGAGAATTATCGCAGATTCGTTGCTTAGAAAATCAGGCTAAAGAAATGCAAAGTTCCAGCAGCTTTAGTTGAATGTATTTTTACTAAGCATTAAGAATTCGGATTACTTTGTGCTCACTATGTCCTCCAAAATAAATCATGTAACTGGGGATAAAAGGATTTAGGCATGGGACCCTGGAAATCTTACCAAAAACTGGACCAAATAGTTATGTCTCATGTTATTTTGTTATCTTGTCCAAAACATTGAAATAATGGAATCGCTACAACAAGAATGTTTTGATACACATTGGCCTTTTAAACTCTTACGACGGCAACATTGTTTCAAGTTCCTCCTGTTCAATTAAAATTGCGTGTTTTAGTGAAAGAATTAAATAGTCGGTCTAGTTTCTGAAAATCGATTCCGAACTCTTTAGGAAATGAACTTAATTGAAAAACTACTTCATACTGCCAAGAGTATTTCAATAAAATATTTAAGACTTGGGTGTACTTCTCGTTGCATGATTTTTACCAAACAAACCACAAAACTAGTCAACATGCGTAAAGACAAAATGATTTGGTCACGGTTCTGAAAATTAAACCGTTACATTAGATTTTGTCTCACCCTGTCCTATAAGTAGCATCCACATTTCTAATATATCCATGTAAATTCCTATTTTCTAACGCAAACATATATAAACATCGAGGAACACATATAGACAGAAGCCGAAAAGTTTTTCACTAACGGACACCAAACGTGCGTAGTGACTGCGAACACCCCGTGCTTAATTGTATTTATCGGGGAGAGGCTACAGGAGTGCTACAAATAAGTGAAAGCACTTCCAATGTATTACAAAACATTGCAGAAGTTTTCAGGAACAAAACAAAAAACACTTCATCTCGATCCCGAAGATGACCGCATGCAGGCATTTACTGTAAGTGATAGTTGATTTTCAGTCGGATTGCGAGAAATCTTAACGCCTAATATAGTTAAAAGCGTAATCTTGCCTGTATGTTGGGTGAGGTAACAGCTTTCAATTTCCCCAAATGTATCTCAGCGTGACGTTAGTTTGGTCTCGGTGCCATGGTCTCGATGCAAAGTCGCTCTGTGGAAACTAGGCAACGGAGTTTTGTTACGCAAGGCGTTATCAAAGTCTTTGCGGTGGAACTTCGCGTGACAGTTTATGTACTAAATCAATTCTATTCGTTGTCCAGTTTACGTATATTTTTGTGATCTTTAACGAAGCCCTCGCAATTGCGTAGGTAATATACTAGTTAGTTACAGTAAAGACCCGCATAAGGGTTCAGCTTCCACTTTTGCCATATTGCCCGAAATATGGACGCTAAGTAAAATAACCAAATGCATTAAACTTGCCTGTGTACTGGCTGAGAGGACAGTTTTCACGTTTGCAGTGACTTTCAGGGTGGCGGTGATATCGGTACTGAAATGCCCGTGTTGTGTGTGGTTTGGTTTGCCTTTCAGTCAGTACCGGTACAATGGTGTCTGCATCGGGTTCCTCCACGGATTCTGTAGGACGAAACAAAATCTTGAGCCTTTACAAATCAGTAGGATTATACGCAGGGCGTGTCCACCTATATGCATTCGTCGTGGCCTCGGTAATAAACATTTCTTACAGTTCTTTTAATATAGACGTTTAAAATGGACCCTACAGAGCATGATGACAAAAACGACACGGAGATTGCAAGACATTTCTACGCTCAATGTAATAAAATGCAATCAACTGTTGAGAGGACAGATTTCAACTTTCTCCAGTGCATTTCAGCACGGTGAAGACGTAAGTATTTCTTGTATTTTGAGTTCCCGTTCAGTGACTAGGATGGCTAGTTTAGTTTAGGATGGCTAAAGAAACAAGTGGGAAAAACAAGAAAGAATAAGAAATAGTAGAAGAAGAGCTGGAAATAAAGAAATTCCGATTTGCTGATCATCTGCAAAATTGTTTATGAGTTGTAAGGAAAGTCCAAAATGCCGGCTGGCGGCCATTTTAAATTGTCTCAATTGTAATATTGACAAAAGCTGTGTGGTCGGTAACCGAAGGAATAAACCTGGCAAATTTCAAAACAATAGAACCAGAAATGTAGAAAGAGTAGCATTTAGGAATGCCACTCCCTATTTGTAACCCAACCGACTTTCGTCGGTCGGCTATACTAATCACATGTGGGGTATCCGTCGTCCATTACGTGTGTGTGTGACATAAAAACATTACAAAAATAAAATAATAGAAATAATACTACAAATACAACAGAAACTAGATGCTCGAGAAGCATGAATCTGCCGGGTTCGCGCAAATTGTATACCTGATTATGATGTTCCTGTGAACAACTGTTCCAAAGAACACCATACAGCCTTGTGGTCAGTGAAGTAGAGGTTTGTAGAGCCAGTGGTACATGGTTGATTTTGTGTGAAGATAATATCGATACATCGACCAGATGGCATTGTTGCTTCAAAAGAGGTTGGCAGAAGATGAAATGAATTCATAAGATCTAGTAATGGCGACTGCTTCTGTGAAATGTTTATGTTGAAGTCACCAAGCACGATTGTTCTTTTCAATGGTAGTTGGACGAGAAGTTCCCGAAGATATTTACAGAACTTGTTTACCGGATAGATTGGCGACTTGTAGATGACACAAATTACAGTATCAGAGGTTTCTTGTGGAAACCTTATGTTCACACAAAGAGCTTAAAGCGTTGTGTCAACGGTAATTTTTCTACCTTTCAGTAACGTATCGGTATATAATGCAACACCGCCTTTAGTGAAGCCATCGTTTCGGAAAACATCATGTGACGGAATGTAGAAATTGCTGTTGTCATGATGTGATGTCAACCATGTTTCACTCACAGCTATAATGGCTGCATTTACAAGTCGCTGATCAGCACAAATGTCGATATGATGTGCTACAAGCGATCTGGTGTTTAAAGAAACTGCATACTGCCCCCTCGCAGAATGTAGAAGAGAATCGGCCTATTACAGATGCATCATGCAGACGCTTCATTTCATTGACAACTAGAGGATCGCACTTGATTTTCTTTTCATCAAAGTAGACGATTGACAGGCCATCGATAGTTCTGGCTCGGCTTAAAGCAACATAAGCCATTCCATATTTAGTCCAGTGTTGCAGTGATACCACCACTCTGTCAAGAGTTAGGCCCTGGACTTTATGAATTGTTGTCGCAAAAGATAGGCACACGGGGAATTGAATTCTTCTGATATTTTGTGACACATTATTAGGCAGAAGTGCCTCATGACGTTCAATCCTAGTCGCAGTTTGGAACAGTGGATGCTTTATGTGAGATCTGATACTTTTTCCCACTGTGACAGTGTCAAATTGAATCCACAAGCAAGAGACCACACCTGCTTCAGTCATTGTTATATCAACTACTGTTCCAACGGACCCATTACAAAGGCCATCTGCAACATCGACATTCATAACAAGCATTATTCTGCAACCAACTTTCAACTCTAAATTTTTTTGAAGGTTGCCAATCTTGAAAGAAGTGTTCGAGTTTTGAGTACGTTTGATCGATTGGTCCACGGCAGGAATTCGGATCAATTCAGCATCGATCGACTCAAGTAGTCTGCGGTTGTGTTCATCCTTTGCATCATTGGTGGAAAAAATGTGCAAAGCTTGCAAAGGGTATTCTGGATTGGACAAATCGTAAGTAATTGTTCTGCTGCGAAGAAAGGAATAGTCATCCTTTGTGCACAAGTTTGTCCTGAGCCGATTCAATAATTGCGCGAAGGGCAAGTCGTCCCTTTGCCGCATGACTGCATTAAGTTCGCACAATTTAAATAAATCCTTCCACAGATGAACAGATAAGGCTGCATATGGCTGATAAGGCACGTTTTGAAAAATATATTTCTGCCGAACTGGTGGTAGTTGATATAGGTCTCCAACAGCAAGAATGGACACTTCGCCAAAGACAGAATCCGAAGAACAATCCATTATTTGTTGTAGACGGGAGTGAATCATATATAAGGTTTTAGAGCTGAGAAGTGATACTTCATCAATGATAAGAATTCCTAATTCAGTTTCTTCAAATTTTAAAGTTTTTTCATTTTAACAATTTTAGTCGGATCCGGTCGAATCCTGATCACTGCACTGCGGGATGCTTAGGAGCAGCCCTGGGTAAAATCTTAAATCAATCCACCCACTAATGCGGGCTGTAGGCGCGTGAGACCGATATGTGTTATGCTCATTCCTAATTCATTTCTTCCATTTTTTAAGTTTTGTCATTTTGACAATTTTGCTCAGATCCGGTCGAATCCTGGTCACTGCACTGCGGGATGCTTAGGAGCAGCCATGGGTAAAATCTTAAATCAATCCACCCACTAATGCGGGCTGTAGGCGCGTGAGACTGATGTGTGTTATGCAAAGTCCTTATTCAGTTTCTGCAATTTTTTTAAGTTTTGCCATTTTGGCAATTTTGCTCCGATCCCGTCGAATCCTGGTCACTGCACTGCGGGATGCTTAGGAGCACCCCTGGGTAAAATCTGAAATCAATCCACCCACTAATGCGGGCTGTAGGCGCGTGAGACTGAAATTGCACAGACGGACGGACGGACGGACGGACAGACGGACGGACAGACAGACGGACAGAATGAAAACTATATCCCTCCGGTTCCCGGCGGATAAAAAAAAAAAAATCCATTGGGGTGAAATAGCCTAGGGGGTGACAGAGCCGGGGTGAAACAGCTGGGGTGAGACAGCCGGGATGAAATAGCCGGGGGTGAGACAGTCTAGACTCATTACGGATATAGTGACACTCTCCTATATCACAAATATAGTGACACTGGTATATTACGGATATAGTGACACCTTTATATATTACGGATATTGTGATATCATACACCCCAAAACGGATGCTGCGGTCGCCTGTCAATAATGACTTTTTCCGGAAACAACCGTTCTCACTTCTTTTTAAACAGAAACTTAAAACTTTCTATTTAAGAAATTTATTTTATCAATTGTGGCTCATAAGTGAGTTATAATAATTGATGCTGCTGCTGATGATGTTGATGATGATGATGATGATGATGATGATGATGATGATGATGATGATGATAAACAGAAGCTTAACGATTTTTTACTCAGGAAACTCGTATCCTAAGAACTGAAGCTCATAAGCGATAATATGGGATTTATTTTAACTCATGGTGATGGTGATGATGATGACGATGATGATTGTGATTATGATGGTTATGATGATGACTATGATTGTGATTTCTTTTCATTTCAAAGCAAACGGACAGGGCTTGTAGGGAAAATAGTCTTTTTCTTATTTTCTGAGATCTGGCTCTTTCTAGCAAATATGTAGGTCCATCTTTGCCAAACCGCCTTTGCAGCTCAATAGTTTGACCAATATTGGCCAAATGGCCAAGCAAAATATCACCCTCTTAAATTGTAAAACTGTCCCACCTGATTTTCGTAAGAGCAGCACCGTTGTGATTTTTGGATATTTTTCCTCTTTTTGGTCAATATTTTGGCCAAATCCCGAAAGAAAACACAAGATTGGTGGAGATACTTCTGAGGAACCGGCCTGTAAAATTCAAAGCTATAGAACTGGATTTGCAGGAAGACGAGCAGTTTGTGATTTTCTGAGATTTTTCGCTTTTGGGTCAATATTTTAGCCAATTTTTGCCAAATGTCTAACCAAATAATATACTCTTGTAGTACATGAAGAACATTTCCTTTAAAATTTCTAAGCGATTGAACAGGATTTGTAGCAACATTTTTTATGATTTTCGAGATTTTCCTATTTTTGGGAAATATTTCACCAGTTTTGCCCAAATCGCCTAATAAAACACAAACCTTGTGGTGAAACGTATGAGGGAAATTCCTGTTGCATTTCAAGGTGATTGAATTGGGTTTGAAGGACCAGTCACATATTAAGCACTGGTTTGTACAAAATAATAAAATGGTCTTGTTTTATGGAAGAAACCAAATCCCTTGAACATCACGGAGATATGACGCGGACAGAGCTGTCAACAGCTGGAATGAAATTCTTTTCAAAATACAGTATTGGCATTTTTACCAATTTTTTACAAAAATTCCCGAATAATAAACGCGATTCTCTCAAATCCAACATATGGCTTTTGTGTATGAAGGGAGAGAGACGAGTTAAAAACTGGTCTAGATAAGGCGCGTACAAAATGCATCTGTCCACATCTGTATTGGCATTAAAAAAAACGAAAAATAGTCCCACGTCGCACAGCTCAAATAAGAATGTCAATGGACACTGGGCCCAGACGTAAGAGCAGCATTGTTTGCGTTTCTCTTAAAGCTATTCATTTAATATATATATATATATATATATATATATATATATATATATATATATATATATATATATATATATATATATATATATATATATGATGATGATGATGATGATGATGATGATGATGATGATGATGAAAAATCGATTTTTCCGCTGAACCTGTTTACAGTGTGCTCACAAAGGAGAGAAGATGAAGTTGGTTAAGGTAGATCATGTTTAAAATTGGTGACACAAAATGTCACGCTCCAACTCAACTAAATAACACACTTTCAAATTTGGCAACTCTTCCGATCTTTGCGATACTTTACAAAAAGACTTGTTTTCAAGCACGGAAGGTGTTCTTTTTCATTTCACTATTTGGATCTTCTGTGGCCACTCATCCCCCCCCCCCCTCGTATATGTACCGAAATTAGTTATTTTGAATTTAAAATTAATATAATTTTGCGTACAGCCTTACATTTCTTACCAACTCTCACAGTTAGTGGGTAAGAATCGAAAACAAACTGAACCAAACTGGTCCGTGCAACTTTTGCTTTGTGGAGCAACCTCTAGTAGTAGCATTTTGTGATTTTTCTGAGGTTTGGGAATTGTGTGATTTTTGCTGAGGTTTGGGCATGTTTTTTTTTTTTCAATATTTTAGCCAGATTGTCAAACAAAACGTAGACTGGTTGAGAAACATCTGAGGAATTTGTGTAAAATTAAAAGCGATCGGAGCACATATGTATGAAGAGTAGCACTTTTTTGTATTCTGAAATCTGACCGTTTTTGGCCACAGGTTGACGGATAACCCACAAAGTGATGGAAATCCGCTGGGTTGTGCCAGAAGGGGGGGGGGGGGCACTCACGTACATACTGGGTACCGTGTGTGCCAAAGATTTTTAAATGACCTCTAAACGTGGAGGGCTAAGTTTGAAAAAAAAACTCCCATTTTTTAACCACACGCGGGGTGTAGTTCCGAAAGAACCCCTTTGTGAGTACGGAATGAAAATTCACTCCCCTTCCCCGTTATTAACCAAATTTCTGAATGGCAATTGCTAATTTGGAGGCCAGACGTGGATCCACCGTTCTCTGTATATTTTTTTCTTATTTTTAGGGGGGGGGGGGGGGGCACATGATAACGCATCAGGTATACTACATGGCAATCTGATCGAGCCCATGATAAGTGGCATGCGGGCCTTAACAGTATCCAAGCTGGAGAAAATCGACCCCTCGTGTCAGCAAATGTTATGCATATGGCCTGCGGTCAAATTGTAACAACTCAGAAATAAAATTACACGTATCTAAGAAATACACGTATATAGTGGGAATACACAGGAACCTAATATGGTCGGTAATTACTCTCAAAAGATAGAATCGGCAGGTTGATATTTTTACACACAATAAAAATCAGCCTTTAAAAATGACATACCCGTATTTGTCGGATTTTTTGTAGTCCATCTTTCTACACACCGCGTTACTTTTGCTGCAGATGTGAAGATATATTCCCATTATTTGTGGATATTTTGAAGATATTTCTTTATCCTTTCCCACAATTCTGACGAGCTTTTCTTCCATTTTTGTACACGGCTCTGGACAGAATTGCAATTTGCAGATAGCCTCTCGGAGTTGACCCAATTTTTATCAATCAGCGACGAGGGGGACACTCAACACACACAAACACAACCACAACAGAGGACAACAAGGTTGTCCCTTTCCCTGGTTGGTCATGAACATGGTTGAAACGACAATGTACAGACAGACTTCTCTAAAAAATATATGTGGGATCTGAAAAGCGGCACACTTTTTGAATTTCATGTAGCTTTGAACCAGTTTATATTTTCATAAATACAGAAGTTGAAGTGTGACCTAAACGCCCCGGTGTAGTTCGGATTGTACTGCTTTCGTGCAAACAGCAACACAATAGGGGGGGGGGGGGTGATTTCAGTGACACCTTGCAATAACACACATGCAGATTTCATTGATATGCCACCAGTCAAGTATGTAAATGGCCAGCACGAGGCCATCTGAGGCCCACCCCTCTTCCAGTAAAACCACAATCAAGACATAAGATATCGTAGATAACTCTCACGCAACGCTATTTCACACTGCTTTAAATAAGAAATGTGAAAAAGCAACAGTTTTAATGTAAAATTTAATACTTTCATGGAAAAACATATTTTTAACGAATAAATACATAACTAATGGTTTCGTTGCATAACAGACACAATGGGCCAATACGATTTTGTTTCCTTTCTTTCTACTTTAATACTTCGACACTATTTTTAAAAAAGATATCACGAAAAAAGCTCATTGACAAAACATAACACAGTGGAGGATCGGGGGGGGGGGGGAGGTTGAGTGGTTCAGGGATGACAGCCCCCGCCGCCCGCCCCCTCCCCAATTTGAAGAAAAAAATGGGCTGTTAAGTTCTTGTTCTCACAAAAAAAATTCATTGGATATCTCCCCACGGGAGCTTTTTTTAAACCCTTCTCCTTCCCCTCCCTTGACCAAAGCCTGAGAACAACGAAAGCGACTCAGAATATAAGAAAACGCAAAAGTGATAAGTGTGAACTAAATTACCTGGTGTAGTTTGGCATTATTGTGATTTTCTACGAAAAGAACAAAGTTAAATGTACTGATGAAATTGCAGTGTCTTGTCTGATGTGCAGATTTTTCATGATTCCTTGCATATTTCTGAGAGACACTTGATGTGAAACGCTGGTTCTTGTTACACAGCTTGACATTTACTCGGCTCCATCTTCACCATTTAGGAGACCATACAGCTTGATTTGACTTTAAAGCGTCTTTTGTAGCAGATTTCTAATCAGCGCAATGCTTTTTTTGCTCTGTTTTATATGTCATTGGCAGCAGATTGTTCTTGGGCTATTCCATTTTTGTTATAGATCGGGAGGGGGGGGGGGGGGCGAAAGGGCTCCGGGGGCCACTTGGTATAATATATGTGTTACCATGCGTGTAAAAAAAAACAAGGGGAAAGGGGTCAGACGCGGTCCGCGCGGAGTGTTAATTTCGTAAACGGCAGGGGGTGTAATTCTCACTCAGTACTCCTTGTTTCCACCAGAGTGGGTTCTTTTAGGGCTGCACTCCGAGTTTGGCCCAAAAAAAGGGGGGGGGGGGGTTATTATTTCAAATTAGCACTCTGCGTTTAAGGGTTGTTTTAAAAATCATGGACGCGCATGATAACCACCCTGCAAACATTAAGACGTCAGAAAGGTGTCGGATCGACGTCGTCACCTGACGTTTCCGACGTCGGACTGACGTGCCGGTTTTGGTTGTATATGAAATGGAACCGACGTCGGGTTTTCAACGTCAGAATGACGTCGGGTTCCGATCTAAATCCGACGTCGGAATTAAGTCGGTTTTAGGTTGTATATGAAATTGGAACCGACGTCGGATTCCGACCTGAAACTAACTAGAGTTATACAATTAATAGATAATTAATTATTCAACTGCTGTTGTGAAATACATACGAAAGCATTTTCCGTGTAAATTTTTACAATTTAGGAAGAAAAATACCGACGCGCCATCAAAATTCTAAAATTTTCATGTAAAAATTACGTTTTTTTTCTTCCTCTTTTTCAAAATGACTTATAATGTTCATCGATTTTTGGTCGTTTTTGTAACGTCGGAATGACGTCAGAAAACCGACGTCGCCTCGAAGTCGGAATAAAGTCGGGTTTTAGGGTAATAGGTCAGAATATGGTTGTGAAGTGGTCGCGACCAAAATACAACCTTTTTTTTCAACCAAAAAAAGACGTCGGTTGTTTGCTGGGCAGTTGGTTTCTTCCCCGGGCAAAACGGTCCAGCCAGTTTCATTATGATTCCTGTTTGCTGAGAGAAATAACTTCAACACGACCACTGGCAGTCCGAAGATTAAAATAAAAAATGGCCGGATGTGCAAAATGACGACGTTTATTAATGCTTGTAAATTATACCGTGTGGTTAAAAAATGAGATATTTTTCAAACTTGTCACGTCGCGCTTAGAGCTTGTTTTAAAAAATCGTGCGCAAGCATGGCAGTCAACTGGTACATCGAGTAGCGCCCCCCCCCCCCCCCCCCCCCGCCCCATGGATTTTATTTTAACAACGATGCTCTTGGTTACTAAATAGGGCCGTTTGATATCAAAATCTTGCTGATGTCAGAGGTGAAGGCTTTCGAAGTTTCTCTTCCTCGCATAATAGCTTCTTGAGTTGCTAAAAATGCCCATGATAAAACGATCCTTTAAAACGAAATCATTAAGGAAACATCAATGTCTCCATTCTTTGTGGTTCTGCAGAGTGAAAGATACAAGTAACTCTATAGCTAGCTGTAACTGATCTAAAGGCTTATTACTTAAAGCTGAAGTGTAGGCTTCTTGTACAGAAATCGAATTTCAATGTCGAGGAGGAGTAGTTTTTGTTAGTTTTGTTTGCATGTGGAATTCAATGTTGCAGTGCAAGTCCCTACCGAATTCCAGTATGTCTAAAACTGTCCAAGTACCGAATTTATAAACTAGAACCGCATTTACCAAGCGAAGTCTCCAACACTTGACAAACATTAAAAGTTAAAAATATTTCTTTGAACGGCTTATTTTTTCTTGAACAACAAAAAGTTTGTTACAAGCCACATAGTCTGTAATACAACTAAGTAGAGAGCTTATGGCGCAGCACGTATGCGGCTTGTAAGGTTCATCTGCTTGGTTGTGTTGGCGAAACGGCTTCGTTGATTGAACGGACTAGCAATTTTTCTCCACACAGGCAGAGCTCGCGTAACGCCCATAAGCTGTGCTGTTTTGCTCAGAAATTACTTTGCTCTTAAATGCGCTGTATTTTTTAATTCTAAAATCAGCTGTGTTCGCATGGCGTTGTAAGCGTGAAAACAAAATCGTAGACGAAAAGAAAAGCGGGATGCACACCCTCAGATCAAGTTCTACATAGGTACAAAGTTTTGCGGTCCTAGGGCCTGTAATGTCAGAGAAGCAGCTGAGACAAGAAAATGAATTTTTACTGTCAAGAAAAAAAGCACCAACGGCTGCCCGCACAAATTCATATAAGCTTTGACCAAGTCAAGTGTTAAAAAGGTATGTTTGCATTATGTTGCAGTAGCGCCGCCTGTATCATATCGCTATACCGAATTCGCATAGACTTGGAACCATACCACAAAGGGACCGACAGACCGGTATTGAAACGACATACTGCAGTACCAGTATACCGAAATCCAATCGTTTTGGAACCATACCGCACAGGCATCTTGTTGTGTAACTTATAGCTCAGCCTGTGTGCTGATAGCCGTTGCTGGTGTTTGTAGCTTTGGTTTAAGTCAAGATTAAAATCAAACTACATATCTGCGACATATCCAATCAACCATTAACACCACAGGCAAACATCAAGCACCTTTAATATAAAATCAGAATACCGGTCGTGCAGCACACAGGATAACACTGATTTAGATACTAACAGCATAATACCAGTACCCAGTAACAATGATCGAGGGATGTGCTGCAGGAAATTTACATCTCGGGAAGATGTTTTTGCAGTCTTATGTATTAGGTAACATAGTCATTTTTTTGAACACAGCTCATTGGTAATATGTTTTTTATAATTCATTTGCAACTAGCAATTAAATTGGCGAAGAAAGCAAAGAATACAAAGCTTAAGTAACTTACAGAGTGTCCTGAATTGTTACTGAATTTTTTTTGATTGGCTGACTTTTCTGTGTCCACGCATCAACAAGTTCAATTAACTAGATTTTTTATTTAATATGTTTGCTATTGCCTGGATTTGTTTAAGCAAAACATTTTCTTGTGCGGAATACATTTCTTACTGTCATCGGTGACCTAAAATCCGATGTTATCAGATTTATTCAAGCACTGTGGTCATTTTCGCTATGCAGGTTTACTGACATGCTTTACTATCAATCAGTTCAGATGAAAAGATTTTTTTAAAATCGGTACAAAGGCAGTTTTCTTTGTAGATTCTCCAAAATGCCCTCATTTCTTGGTATTTGTTCGGTACCAGCTTTTTAAAACTTCACCATGGTTATTTCTGCAGTTAAATGCAGTACTTTGTAGTTCATGTGTAAAACGTACTGGAGTTTCCGTCTTTTGAAGTCTTCTGCAGTCGTCTCTGAAACAAAATGCAGAAGTACTGCAGGAAACTGTGTATTGTTGCGGTTTCTTTGCACAAAGTGACGAGGGACGTCAGATAGCCTCTAGTTATCACTTTTCACCTATAAACCAGCAGGTTTTAGCGAAGATAAACGTAACATAAACATCAATGCAGAGTCTCTTTGGAAAAAGCTCGGAGAATATTGAAAATTTAATGATAAATCTGGAAAGCTTTTTTGAACTTACAAGAAAAGCTATTCACAAATAGATTTTACCTTACACCTTTTTTCTGCTATTCTATCACCTGCAGGCACCCTATTCTGTGTTTACTGTGTTGGGCTCGGAAGCGCCGGACTGGTCACGAAAATGTTGCTTACTGGTACATAATACTTCATATTGACTCAAAATTTGTCAATGTGTCCTAATTGTTATAAGCCCAATACAATAGAATTTCTATTATCAAGTGACTATAGTACCTTTACAAAAATTGCACAAGATGGAGATTAAACACAGGCAGTGGTAATATACCGCTTATATAGTATTAGACGCAAGGGTCGCAAAATGAAAGAAGTTATATGCAGGACTGCCACAATAAAGTATTCTACCATTATGACATGTCCCAAATACATTTCAATGAGCAGGTTTGATTACTCTGCACAAAGTATAATCACCTATATACCTATTATTGTTAAGGGATGCCCAACCTGTCGGAGTTAAAGGGGTAAATTCCTGGACTGATTTACTACTTCGCAGCTCAATTAGATCCCTCTGCACGGAGCAAGCTCACAAATTTTATTGCTCTGCACAAATATAATACCCATTAATTTATCTTAATGTCTAGGACTATCTTAACTGTCATCGTGGCATTGGGCTTTTAGGAAAATAGAGGTTTTGATAATTTAGAGCAGATGTCGTACCTTCCCCGTTTAGATCAGTTGTCGTCAGATCAATCGCTGCTAGATGAATTGTTGTGGATTTTGAACATTCGAGCAGAAGATTATAGAATTGCCTTATTATAAGAGCTTTCGTTTTTTATGCAATTAAGTCTAATGGTAGCTTTTATTTCATTTCTTTTACACACTCCTGTTTCAGTATTATAGTTTCATTTGTTGGATTCTTGTTGTGCTGCCAAGATTTAATTTTGATGCTTTTAAAGCACTTTTTAAAATTTACTTGAATTGTGCGGCTTAGTTACTGAGGCGCTTTAGAAATGATTTTATAATAAAAATACTAATTATACTAATAGCAGTAATAATAATAATAATATCTTAAGAGGTAATCATTCATTATTGGGAAAATAGAGTGATCACGCATATACAGGTTTAACAAAGCGATCTTTAACAGTAAAAATGAATTCCATAAATTCATTCCATCTTTTGGCAAAATTTAATGTTTAAAATTAAACTAATGTCAAAGCGAAAAATATAAATGACATACATACGTCTATCCACTACCGTTATGGATTAGTAAACCCTGCTACAAAGTAATGAATTATTTAAAGGATTTCCATTTAATGCTCATACAAAGTCTGTCTACTTGATAAAGGTACTAAAATGACTTATTAAATCGTTTCAAGGGTGTGCTAAAGATGTTTAATTGCTTTAGTTCTTTGATGTAGAACTAATTTTTGACGCGTTTTGTTGACTTTCTTGTAGAACTGCATTTTAGTTTTACCAATGCATAAGCATAAGTTTTACCAGTTAGAAGTATGTATAAATGCTATGATTTATTTGCTCGGACTCGCATCGGTATAACCAGGTCATGTCATGCAACTTTTAATGGTCGACAGTTTGTAAGGAGTTACAAAGATTCGCATCCTTACCTTGTCGGGAGATTTGGGTTCTAAATTAAAGTCATCAAAACAGACATATTAAAAGTAGCTAAAAGCGAAATTACATTTAATTCCCATCCGGCCGTGTGGTTTTGCAATTGTAAATTTCTCATTTTTATCAACTTCTGTAAATCTTAAGTTATTTCTAGCAGATGTCAATTTAATCAACAACTTCATCAATTTTGATGGAGGTATCACTATAGATGTACAGAAATATCGCTACAGAAATACTTATTGTTTTAACATAAATTTCTAGATCAGCCCTTTTGTAAGAAAGCCTTATGACCAAAAGCCGCGAGGTTTTGCCATTCTTCAAATTTCTAATTTTGAATTTTAGCTATTGAATTTCTTTATTCAATAATTGAACCTCAAGAGTTTAAAGGTACGCACAATAAATTTTATCTGAGTTGCAGACAACTTTACAAATACACTCTTAAGTTAATTCTTGGCATTTGATATTGCTTGTTATAATTCTTTTATTTGATATTGCTTAAGTTGGAGAGAAATACGTCAATATTTTGTCAAGAATTAATGACTGATATTGTGAGGTGGCATCCATTGGACATTGGAGGCGAGGCGACATTGGATTGAACAAGCACAGTTACGCAAAACTATAAACAACACTGGTAGTTATTAATCGGTGTTTAAAATTGGGCATAGTGCATGATAACATGGTTTACAGAAAGGAAGTCTTTGTTATTGTTACTAATTTATACGATAGCTGTAGCCTTATTAAAGTCAAATGCTTCGTATTTTATTAGAAAAATGGATTTATTTTTATTTAATTGCATAGATACTGCATGCAAGTTTTAAAGGGATAGCTTAAAGACTCATTTTGATTTCAGTTAAGGTGATCTCATCCATTGTGTCCACTTAACTAAGATAACTGGAGCAAACGTCAATCCCCCGAATACCATCCCCAGCCGACTGACCTTTAGATAACCAGACCAACGCTCTACCAACTGAGCTTACCGTCACCCATATACATACAAGTTTGTTATTCTCCATTACACTCAACTAATAGCTGGCAACTCAAACAACTCTTTCAGTGCTCATAACTACTAAGTAAGACTAAAAAGACTTTAGAACCAATGTTATCTCGTTTTACATCTGAACCAGGCAAGTCACAATTTGGATATTTAATGATTGCACACCATCATTTAGGTAAATTGTTAAATACTATTTTAAAATGATATCTATCATCACGCTACTAAAAGTGACGCAAGTATCATGCTGTAAATGTTAGTAAAACAATGTTCTTCTAGACTGTCAGCTCTACAGATCAAGAGAACGTTACTCAGCATTTGTTCCAACACGCCAAATTATAGTATATTGCACTCGAAATCAAGGGGATAGTATAGAACATCAGTGTCTATTAGCCATTTGCATACTGATGACATTAGAACATAAAGGAGAGCTATGTATATGAGAGTACTTTCAACAGATCATAAAAAACTAAATATGCGGCTTAAGCATTTTCTACAGTTACGTAATTAGAAATATATATTTCAATTACAACTTCGAAATTGCTGTACAAGTTTCTATATTTGCGATTTCGCATTCAGCATCCCTACATTTCATCCGCGAAAATATAAAACAAACACTATCGTGAGTATATTCTCTTAATTAACTGCAAAATATTTTCTAAAGCATCTACAACTTTCCCCAGTTTGCGAAAATAGTTTCAGTTTTATCACTCATAATTTTATTTTCAAAAGTAATGAATTCAATCAAAGTTTAAAGTATACATAAACTGAAAAAAGTTTATTAATATTTAAATAAGATTACGTTGAAATTTACAATTTGTTGGATATGTTGTGAATTCGCTACATTCATAATGGAAGGACTCAGTGATTAATTTATAGTTGTTGTTTAAATAAGAAATGTCTTTCAAACGTTAGATATGTTGTTTTGGATAATTTTGCAGTTGTACTATTTTCCAGTTGGCCTCGATATGCAATCACTAATGTAAGGAAAAATAAATAAATATTGTATTCGTAATTCTTTGACTGGTTGTGTGATATGCATAGTAGTTGTCACTAAAATTATATTTTATATAATATCAGGACATCATTAAGATTGTTTAAGATGTTGCTATTGCTTAAGTTGTTTTTGTAATGTTCCGCATAATACTGAGTGCTGATTTTCTTGTGTTCTTCCTGTCTTTCGTTTAGCGATAAGTTGTTATTTCCATTGGCAAATATGACTATTCTATTAAGGATCAAATATGCCCGGTTCCTTTGCTTAGTTTCTGTTTCATCTTGATACGAGAGAAGCAACCTTTTGTTGGAACTAGAAACATGAATCATAATAACACGTGACAAAGGCAACACGTGAGACGGTGGCAATTCTTTACCCTGGCACGTGGGCGAAATTCATCAGCTAGGTTCAAACCAACCCCGCAGATATTAAAAGAAAATTTTTCACATGGGACAGAGTTCTACGTGATGTATTAGATTCACGTTTTCCCCTTGGCATTAGACTATGTTGGTTTATGGTTAGGACTAAGATTAGATTTATCAACATATATATTCACACTCATAAGCCACAGTACATTACCATTCGTTAAAAAGCATATATATATATATATATATATATATATATATATATATATATATATATATATATATATATATATATATATATATATATATATATATATATATATATATATATATATATATATATATATTGTAATTCATGGCTTAGATTTTTTCAAACTCATTACAAATCTTTCCTAAAACTTTTTACAAATGTTACTAATGACCAATATTTATTGCATTGGCTAGCTTTTAGTATCTTTTTTAAGCGCAGATGTTTTAGAAAACTTACGCTAAAGCATCTGACCTAACACTGTTGGTGTTTCACATGGACCTGTGAAATGTAACTAAAGAAATGTCAAAAACGTCAAATTAACTGTTCTCCTGAAAGTGCTCTTTTTTAACTTTTTATATATTTTTATATTTATGCTGTCGCGTATCACTCTAATGTATTAACAGTTTTACTATCTTGGAGCTTTGTTGCATAAATTATCAAATATTTTCGAAATCTTAATGCCTACGTACAATTCGGTGCAAGTCCAGGGGTTAAGTTCCCTTGTTTATCATCCGGATATATAATGTATGTGAAGACTGCCACAAGGGAGATACGAAACCAGAACTGAATGCAAAATGTAAACGGTTAATTACAATAACACACGCTACAAATTTATATTTGAAAAATGATTTCATTACTTGAACACAAGCATGTCAATGTTTATTTTATTTAATATAAGCATGTCAATGTATATTTTAATATATCACAAAACGGATAATAGTAAACTACATTATGAACTGCCATGCACGCGAATCACGCAGAACATCAGCCACATTTGCATATGTATACAGGTATTTCCCGGTTAACAAAATCAAACCGCACAGGCAAGTGTAAAAATTCTTGAATGTTTATATAATTATGTTACGGATTTTTTCATTTTGTGCTGCCAAAGGGGGAAGGTGATAAGTTATTTTACAGCTTAATCACTCAGTATCATTCTGGATTTATTTATGAAAGTAACAGCATTTATTTATCGCAAGAAGAGCACTGTCTCAATATTCTTTGCAATTCACTCATTCGAGGATATCGAGTGATCTACTTTCAATTACAAATGCATCTAAAATTCACCAAGTAATAACGATTTTATACGTTGTCAAAGTTGTGACATATTTTATCCTTTTGTCTCAGGATATGAAACTCATTTGAACTACTTTTTACATTTCGTATGTGTAAGCTGCACTACATATTCTGTCACCTTAATGCTTTCATATATTTATCTGTAATGGTTGATTGTAGCATACACCAGGAAACGTCGCAGAAAATAACGATATCATAAATATTTAGTTGTCGGTTCTACTAAAATGTGTAAACCTTGCCCACTGGTTGGTCACAATAATTTAACTGTCAAGAACTGTTAGAAAAAGAAAAATGTCACTGCAATCATTCTGAAGATATGCAGTCTATTCTAATTTATGGAAAAAATTGCTAAAACTAGAAGGAGAATGAAAAAAAATCGTAATATCAACTCTTTTGACCATAATCAGAGAGATGTGTTCGAATTACGAACAGCAACGTCAGGAGCAATTGAAGAGAGATTAAAAGTATCAGTGTCTCTAATAGTATGGGCAATTTTCAAGATCGAGAACGTAATTCACACAACGATAAGAATTTTTGACACCTCCTAGTTACAAACTCAGTCATAATTATAAAACGAACCCAAACTGTACTCATCTTACTGCCTTAATTTAAAAACAGACTGTTTTCGCTACAAAGAGGCGTAAATGCACTTGAAATGACAACAGTTACGATTATGAGGACTGAAAAAATTAGAATTCTTTAAAGATCTTTGCTAAAAGTAATGCCATGTTGCCAGTTGCGTTGCAGTTGTATGTAACAGTTTTGATATGTGATATCCTAGTAAACATTCCGACGTTGATATAACGTCAGTTTGAGGTTGCGATATTAACCTGACATTGATGCGGCCAAATCCCACCATTAACACTGGTTGTAATTTCGTTTTGATTGCTCGCTACCATAGATCATAGACTTGTTGATGAATTTTACTAAACTGTCTGGAACACAATTGTTTGTTTTTTCCATAAAAATCATCAGTCTGAATAGCACTTTTCAAAACATATAAAGTTCATCTCTGCACAGTTTCTGACACGCAAAAACAAAAAAAAACTTAAAGTAATTAATGTTGAGTAAATGATAACATACGGGGATCTATTACTCGAAGAAATCCATTTATTAGATTTATATACTTCAAGTTTACATACGTTATTCAGTTATTTAGATGTAAAATATTACATGCAATTGTATTTACTGCATGCCATACCACATTGAATAATATACACTGAATGTTATAAATATCCTTGAATCATAAGAGCTAGAATAGTTCCTCTGCAGTATCGCGAACATAACTAACAGCAAGCAGATAATAACCACGAAGAGGTGATAATAGTAACACATTGTTTATTAATTATAGAAAGGAGGGTCACCGATTATGGCAGCCCCAACAGCATCTTCCAGCACTTAATCTAAGACATACACACATATATCAATAAAACAAAATAATCAAGGGAAAGATTAAAATTACTCTTATCATTACCTTAAGTATGTGTTAGCATGCAAGAACAGTTTTCTTCGATTCTTTCACAACAATTTTCATCTTTCAATATCAAGAAGAGGGCTGTGATAACTCGTGTGTATACATTGAAATGCCTCTGCTACATTTTCAATTTTCTTTATTATGTTTTTCCCGAGATCCTTTTTAAACCGCGTTTTCTCCACTGGCAATCCATGTTCTCCAACCAGCTGTCTCACATTATCTTTTTACGATATCGGGCTGTTTTCAGATCTACCAGATTTTACAAGAGAAATACCTGGGCTGCATTTGAAGCTTTATTTAGCATTGGCTAATTAACCCAGAGATTATACTGTGGATTAAATTATGCTATAAAGATATTTTGGTATGAATTTCAATAAAAGTAAAATTTCAGGATAGCATGATCTGTTCAGAAAAATAAAACACTGATGTAGATAATCATACATGCCTTTTGTACTGATAGTTAACACTTAATCTACAATGATCGAAACAACGATAAAATTAGGGTGTTGAAATGAAACATACTGAATCACAGAAGGTCATATTTTGCTGCTGACTATACAGCATGTGTTCAGTTGTTAGATTTCAATCCCGATGTGGCAAAGTTTTTTTCTGATTCGTTTTTCAGACGAATTAGTCTGAGGCAGTTAGAACTACAATGATGAATTTGGTAGAGACCCAGTGACAGTTAGTCATCCTCTAATTTTGTTTTGGCATTCACTCAAAACCTAACATTGAAATTTTTCCATTGAAACCCATATATAGGGGTCTAATAGCCATGGTAACGCATACACTTTCAATCATATCGATAGTCCTACTGTCCACATGAAGTGCGCAATTGCAGTGTGTGTGTATGTGGGCTTCTGGTCAATATCTCTCAGTAGACCTTAGTGCACTCTGTACTAGTACACCTTGGTGTGCTGGGTATGGCAAATATGTGGTATTGCGAATCTGGCTGTTGAGTATGCACCGAAAGCCAAGTTCTATAACCACGAAATTTGTTATAATTGTGAGTGTTTAGTTGCGACCAAAAGCAACGCCTAGACAACGTTACTTACCCAATGTATAATCAACGTTGTGTCAAAGACGTTGATAAGACGATGATTTATGGTCGCAACGAATCACAACCTAAAAACAACCAGGTTTAATCTGATGTTTTATTTTCGTAAAACGCTCGTTTATGAGTAAAAGCGTAATTCGCGTTCTCCATTTTTATACGGATTTTCTCGTTAAACCCTAAGAATCACGCAATTAGGAACTAAGAATTTTTCTAGTGACTCGAATATTCCCGTCCTTGGTCCCAGCCAATCAGCATCCTTGGTACCTTGTTACCAAGCCTCATTCGAGTATTGTCTTACTGCATCAACCACGCTCAGTTTTACTTCCTAAAAGCTCCGAATTCGCTTATCTCCACTTTTATGCGGAACTAACACAGGAGTCGGGGTGATCTGCAGTGCGAGCCAAGCCTATAAAATTTCCCAAGAATTTAATTTTTACTCCAAAGAATGTGCCGGGTTTTGTGTGAAGGTAAAAAGGTGTAAATAAAACACCACTAAGCATGGTTAATGTGTTTAATGTGCCTTAGTTCAAAATATAATCGAGTTGGTGACAAATTTAGCACACGGAAGGACTAGCACACTAAAGAGAACAAGTAGAAAAGACGCACCAATAACCAAGCTCTTTTCCGTTATCACCTTTGCTAACACCATCCCCTCCAGACTCTCACGAGATGGTAACCCTACCTAATCGCAAACGTCGATCTGATAATACACACAGTAATCTCTTTTATTTGAATTTTTATTTTTACAAACATCACCCCCAAACCGTTGCATTTTTGGGGGTGATCACGTCGACCCTGAAGATGTCTGCTCTCTGAAGGTAGCGCCGTACCAAGAAAAGGTTCCACTGCGCTATATTGTTTCTCGATGGGGGAGAGTTCACCCTAAAGTATGCCACTGCTGTGATGTTGTCCAGGTAAAGCTCCACATATTCCCATTCTAGAAGGTGGCTCAGGTCGGTTATGGCTATCTACACTCACTGTAACTCTAACCAATTTATGTTGCGGTTTCTTACCTGTTCTAACCACTGGCCCTGCCACATCTTGCCCTGGAAGTGAATTCCCCCGCCTGACAGAGACACATCGGTTTACACCTCTAGTTCTGGGGGCGGTGTCGAAAGGGGGACCCCTTCGCTCATGACTTGATCGTCGCACCACCATTCGGCGTCATTCGCAGCGAGGGGGCTGCGAGTATTGGCGCTTCTGTGGGCCTGCGAACTGTCTTGGTGCCCTTGCCATGAGAGCTAAGTCCTCTGAGAGGGATCTGCTCTCCTGGTGCACTCTCTCTATCTCCTCCGGGGAAACAGCTCTCTCTGCACTAGAATTGGAGCATGGCGCAGGTCGTGGAGGCCTTTGATGCTCGACCAGCAGTGTTGCAGTAAGGCGTCACGTCTCAGGCACACTAGCGACGTGGTCAAGTAAGTTGCCAGTTTCACCACATCCCTGGAAGCCAAGGCCAGACACTCTAGCAGTCTGAGTGCCACCGGGTGTGATAGACCCAGATCATCCAAACGTTTCTTCAGGGCACTCAGAGTGTAATCCTGGAAGGACATAATGCCAAACTCTCCCACCCGGCTGGTAAAGTACACCCTTGACTTGACATGTGTGACTGTCACACTCTCTTTGGAGGCGGGAAACGGGTGGAGGCGATGCGAGGTTTGAGTCCTCGGATATAGCTTTCTCCGCTTCCTCGTGAAGGTCTGACCAGGCTCAATCCAAAATAGCCCTCTCACCCACCTCAGGTAAGTCTAACTCCGCCACTGTCTCTGTAGGTTTGACTTTTTCCGCTTCCGGGGCAAGTCAAAGTCTGATTCCGTATCCCTATCTGCACACACGGGAGAGGACACTACTGAACCGGCTCTTGGCATATCCAGTGACTGGGATTGAACCTTACGACGCACTCTCCGTTTTATGTTCTTGGTTCGTACCTTCTGAGATGAGCACACTCCTCGCAAGTGCGTAAAGCGTTGCACAGAGGTACGTCTCTATCCATCCTGCACCGATCACAGAGTGAGTGAGGGTTAACTGCCGAAGCTGGGTATACTCAGGAGATCTTCAACTTGCTGTGGTGTAGGCTGGCCCTGTCATGTTTGGAACCAAGCAAAAGATAAGAGTGTATAAGTAACTTGTTCGAAAAAATTACTACACTCATTCCAGAACACTGAAAGCCTGTACTGAACCAAGCTATTTGGTACAGAAATGATTATATATGCGCATACGAGCACGCGTGATCGCAGGGGTGGCGCAGCACGGTACTAACAGGCACCCAGGCTTGGCCATGCGCCAAGAACCAAGAACCCTGATGGTACTTAGTCCTCGGTACTCTGACCCAGACGTACGGAGCCTCGGTGACCCACCAAGGCTTGGTAGTACGTTCGTACTTGGTAGCTACCAAGCCCCTAGATGAGCCTTGTTAACCAGCCGTCTTGCTCAGAACCGAGTACCGAGATGGTACTCCGTACTTAGCTTAACCCAGAACCCAGAGCGTGCTCGGTAAGCCGTAATTACTGGTGTCTGCAGAGCAAGTAGACGACCCAGACGGTTGAAGATCAACTGCTCTGCGTTCAGGCAGTTCCAAGCAGCTCCGCACTGCTCTGGAGTTACTCGCATCCTGCTAGGAAGCACCAACTACGCAGCTCGGTCTATGGGTGACCAAGGTACAGCAAGTACCTTGAGATCAGGACAGACGTCAGCAATCTTAAATGATCTGTTCTCCGCTATGGGTCTTGGGAACGTACGCCGATACTAGTAAACGGTGGAGACCTACGAGTAACACTTTTCGGGGAACAAATACGAACTCAGAATACTAGCAGTAGAGCGTATGAAGGCAAAACCTCCAAACTACGCGAGCCGGCAAACCTTGGCCTCGAAATATCTATAAAAGAACATCAAATGCAGCAAATAATAGTATTTTGGGAGAAATTCACCTTAAACTGGCTGTAGGGAAAACAAAAATTTCCCAACCTCAAAAACGCGTGTGGTTGGTGCCGCATGCAATACGAGAATGAGGATTAGTAACAAGGTACCAAGAATGCTGATTGGCTGGGACCAAGGACGGGACTATTCGAGCTACTAGAAAAATTCTTAGTTCCTAATTGCGTGATTCTTAGTTTTACCAGCAAACCCATACAAAAGTAGAGATAAGCGAATTCGGAGCTTTTACGAAGTAAAAGCTACGGTTTGGTCGGGTCGACTGATATATATAACATGTCACAATCTGTTTTGATGCAATTGGCCTTTGTGACATTTAATGGTCCCCTGGTGTAATTTTCGCTCTCGGTAACGAAAACGATCAGGTTTGCACTTGTGACTATAGAGAGTGTGCAGCTCAATTAAACAATTCCGTTTGCACAGCAAGAATCGGCAAAGACAGACTCAATGCAAGCTAAATGCGGAGAGGAAAGCTGCTATTGAGGCAGGAGGCATTATGTCAAATATACCTAGACTACAGAAAGGTTCCAAGGCATACCGATATAAAATGATGAATAGGAAAAAATTATTTAATAAGGAAAAGTGAATGAAAACTAAACGTTAATGCTGATGGCCTACAACACATGAAAACAAAATTAAACCAAACCTTTTTGTTTGATATTTTTGAGTAAAAATATTTTAAATATATGTATAACAGCTGTCTTAGTTGTTTCTTGTTGAAATGGCTGTTGTGTCACCTGGCTGTCTCGGGGTGGCGTCACCTGGCTGCCCATGTGCTGCGTCAGCTTACATTCTGGGTGTGGTGTCACAGGCTGCCTGGGTGCTGCGTCGCCTGGCTGAATGGGCGTTGCGTCCACTTACAGTCTGGGTGTGGTCTCACCAGGCTGCCCGGATAGTGCGTCACCTGGTTGTCAGGGTGCTGCATCACCTGGCTGTCCGAGTGATGTGTTACCTGGTTGTCTAGGTTCTGCATCACCTTGTTGTCTGGGTGCTGCATCAACTTACATTCTTCTTGTGGCGTTACCTAGCACTATGTTCGTGTCCCTAGAATAGTATACTATTTGAGCGTTCATACTTTCGGTTTTTAAGCTCAAAGTGGATAATTAATAATATATTTTAAAGAAAAAACAAAACGTATGTTAGTCAATGCCAGTCAAGAAAAAATAATAAAAATACCGAAACAACTCCAAATTTATTTGAAAAAAAAAAATACACAAAACGCTGTCAAAAATGTTAATTTTTTTTTCAATAATACTTTCAGTGAATGACATTTACTTGTGTTAATTGTGTGGTTATTGTTCTATGGAATTACTACATGGAATGCATTTCGGTATCCAAGAACCATATTACAGACATATGGTCAAGAGGTGTCATAACATATGGTTTCCAGATTAAAACAATAGACAATATTTTTACCACAGGTAGTAATGCATTAATTTCGAAATCTCCGGTGTGCATGAAACAGGTGGTTTCTTTTGGATGGTGTTCTTTAGTCTGATCCCTTCTTTCCGAATATAAGGTAACAATCTGAACGAAAACCTAATTCTCAAAGCGATATATCAAACACAAGATTTTGCATCGTTCTTGTATAACCAGCACAAGCATTTCTCCATGCCCGATGTATTTGGCTTATGCAAATATAGAGCGCACATGATTTATGTAATGCACAAGTGTAGCTGTGAACAGATGCCAAAGACTTGTGCGCAAATGCTGCTGCAGACCTTTACGTTGCATTTCTTGACAAAAAAACTCAGTTTTTTTCTTTTTTTTTTTTTTGCTTCACGTTTTGATCATGAAAATGAAAACAAAGGCTAAACTACAAAGGGAGTTGCACAACTTCAGGACAAGTACTACATATGTGCAAAATTTGGGAGTCCTGGGGCCAGTTGGAGGAGTAGCAAAGACCAAATGACAGACCAGTAAAGAGAAAAAAAGGTCCTAAATATTGGTCTCATGCAACTTCAGCATACTCTTTGAAGTTTTCGACTTGCCAAGTGTTAATTACATTATTTACTCAAAGCATTTCATATTCAATCAGTTTCACCAGCACCGTGTGTTTTTTATCAAGACTGAGCAAAGTTACGATTTCTGTAATTGTCAAATGACGTCATTACAGTTGCCGGTTATCTCAAGAGGCAATATAAATGATCCTTCTACACGTCTGGTCAATTTCGGTGTGTCGTAAATACTCATTCTTTCTATCCCCTCCTCTAAGCCTTCACTTTATCACCAACGCGCTACAGCTTGTGTTTAGTCCTAATAAGAGAAGCACTTCCTACTCACAGGGCTCTGACGTCAATAACTACATAATAATATACAATGAAAGACATTAAGAATGCACATAAGTAATGAACTCCTCGTTGCTACAGTTTTACAGTAACAGAAAGCCTGGAGTGTATGGTAATGGGGTATGGCTCTTTGGCTCATGCAGTAAGGGGTGGGGGTGGGGGAGGAATTCTTCGTTTTGATTGGCTGTCTGAGGGTGGCATCGATTGCTGCTCCCACACACGATGGCTAAGAGTGAAGCTGTGACCGTACAAACAACAGCTTAGTGAAATGAACAGTAGAGAAAACATATTGTGACCAGGAGACACTAGGATTATAAACATATTTTTCCATCGAAGACACATAAGTGAATTTGACAATTGAAGAAACACTTAACGGAATAAGAGGGTGAGTTAATTCACATAAGAATACGTTTAATACATTTTTTGTTTACACTGGTGGTTCCGTAGCGTGCCATAAAAAAAGCTACACACAAAAAATTGAAACATATGTCCGATATGCATCCAGTTGAATAAGAAGTATCAAATATCTTGCTGTGATTATGTAACACAAAAAGAAATGTCCTTATATTTTTTCGCGTTTTGTGTAATATTCGTGTGAAGGCCCTCCAATAAACATAACAATTGTGTGTGTGTCGTGTCTTGCTTGACTAGCAAGAAGTTGAAATGGGCAATGATGAAATATTCATTCAGCAAGCAATAAAGTTCTCATAAAAGTGACGTTTACACAACTAAAAAAAAAAAAAAACACTTGTCATAACAACTGCCCAGTGTTTTTAATGGGCAAAGTAGAACTTCTACTTAGTACATGGATCGGTGGTTCTTAAAAACAACAAACAAACAAACAAAAGCAAAACAAAAAACTTGGATTAGTCATGTTTTGTAATGTCTAACTCTTGACACAATCCATCGATTTAGTAAAGTAATTAACTCAATTAAAAAAAAAAACTATTTCTATTAAAGGCATAATTCTTCACTTCGGCAGTTTTGTTCGTGCGTCTTGGGTGTTTCATAATCTTTGAATGAATAATGAGAAATCGATCATTATGGACAGAACGGTTTATAGGTGCATCGGTCACCCGTCTCACTAAGTTACTGTGCAATGTGGTTGAAATAACGGACACCATCTATTTTCCTAACTGGTCTCAAAAATAATTCAAATGCAGGTGTGAAAATAAAAAAGGGGTTTGTTTCTTTGTTGTTGTTGGTTTTTTGTTTGTTTGTTTGTTTGTCTGATTTTTTTTTTTGAGAATGCATCGGAAAAAATAGAAACTCCACGATGATATACATTCGGTTCTACTGTTGATGCAACCAGCATCAACTTCATTGTTAACATCATATCTGGAAACATCGCCTACTTATGTTGCTATTCCTTGCCAACGTTTCATTCTGGTGATACAATGCTTTAAATCGTTTCTTAGCTCTTCAACTGAAGTAAGAATGTTTATTGTCAGATGTAGAACATCAGTTTTAATTTCAGATTATCGTGAATCCTGAAATGCAGAGTAAGTTTTAGAATTATCCTTTAAGACATATGCCTTCCTTTGGGTGGTTTTATTCATTTAGCAGTTTATTGTGTGGGGCAGGTGTTTAAAGGTGTAGGTAAAAGCTTTTTTTTTTTTTTTATATTCATTGCCTTGTAAAAGAATGGGTTCGTGAGGTGACACCACCTTTTTTTAGACTGCTGTGTACCGACAAAAAAAAAAAAGAACAATAGGGTTCCATGACGACTGTGGGTTGAAACCGGACGTGACGTAGCAAAGGAGAAGCTGCTTCCGGTGCAACTTGTTACGTGACACAAGCCATACCTTTATCGCAAACGTTTTGTTTGCAGTCTTTGTTGCAGTTTTTTGTCCTTTGCTTCTATAGCGGGTTGATACGGTAATGATTCTCCGCGGAAGGTGTTGGACGAATGATCTATTGTTAGTCATTAGCTCTATACTGTACCTTGGTTTTCAAAATAATGAAATATCGTGCAATTTACTGTGGTGCAAAGCCATACTCATGTAGAAGGAGTGAGGGGCGCATTGCCGAATTTGCAGATACTGCGGAATAGTCAATAATTAAATGTCATACCACCACGCTTCCACCAAAAGCAACTTTTAAACTACACTGCATAATTTGATTGAGACCCCCTCTGATATTTGGCATAAACTTCACCAATCTTTGATGACCACCGGTATATCAACACCGTTGTTGAAATGAAATATTACTTGTTGTTAAGTTGTTGTTGATTGTTGATCGGCTGCAATTTTTGGCCTTGTTAAATCCCATATTTATCCATTGGAGCAACGATCATATACTAACTAATAAACTTTGACTTTATCTTTATTTGGTGGTGGTTATTCGAGGTGTGGAGCCAGCTTAGATGCTCTTTATTTCTTATGTTTATATCAAATTTTCCCACCTCAAGGTGCACAAACGGAGATGAGGCCAGAGAGCCCGTATTATGTGACACGGGTTCCTCTAAACAGCAATTCCCTCCCGAGACCGCCACTCGATACGTACCTATTATTCCTTATAACCCGGCTACGTCATTGTTGTCTTAATTTGCCAAAACTCTTTTTATTTTTAGAAATGTTTTCATCCAATCTTTGTTCGGTTAGGTGCAATTTCAGTTCATTTAACGGACGCAATGGCAGTCGGGAGATGTGTCACCGTGACTTGACGACTTTGTTCGCAACAGCTTTATCTATATAGCCCCCCCCCCCCCCACCCCCTCCATTTTATCCAGGCTTAAACCGTACCTTTTTTTATTTGTAGAGTTTAACGCAAAATCCGGTTTGCCATTATTATAATAGCAATTCTGATGTTAAAAATGTGGTCCTCGCCCTTCCTGTTCCGCTTCTATCAACCCATTCCCAATATAAGAATACCTTTCATAACTTTTTGTCTTTATATGATTACGATTCTAACTTTCTTTCTGTTATTGCCTTTAAAGTATAGTTACTTTGTTGATTTAAAATAACCGTTATTGAATCAATGACAATATTGTAATCATTCCTTAATGTGACCTTGAGTTTTATAATGTCATTAAATGAAGAATGGTCGAGTTTCCTGCAGTTTTGATCCCGAGGCTGTGCCATTTAAAGACACGCAACCCTCGTCCAAAGTAACTTTTCAAGGACACACAATTAGCCTTCATTAACATCAGAACAAATAGTTCATCCGACTAATCGGGAAACTTAGTAACTTCCGGTGTTGTCAAATATTTGACGTTTCTGTCAATTTCTTGGCGAACAGTAAAGGTATCAATGCTGTCTATCGATGGACCCGTTGTCGTACCGACTTTTAGTAAAATGTAATCAGTCGAGTTCATTCGTTTACGCTTTCGTAAAATTAGGTAGGCTTTAAGACGAATCTGTGCAACTGTAGTTTATTTCCATAGATATTTAAAATCGAAAAAAAAATTGAGTTTCGTTTGTAAAAAAGGTGATTTATTTCCGAAACGATAAATGTTTTGGACTGTTGCTTACAATGGGATTGGTGTGTGTGCGGTATGGAGGGTAGGAACTCTGTTCACAGGCCCAGCACCGATGAAAACAAAATGTTTACCAATTATCCTCCAAGCCGGAGTTCTTAAGATACTGTAATTCTCGCAAATGTTTTCTTTGTACCCCAATGAGCTATGAATAGCTCTTGGTGTAATACAATGCAATGACGCTTCTCAGAGCATGCTGTGGCATGAGTGAAACTACATTTTATGTGTAATTGGACGTTTTCAATTATTCCAATTAGGAAAAATGTCTCTTGAACGTCAAATAACTGTTGCCGCTGCATAAAAAGTATAATAAAATGTCACTGAACATTGCAACACATGTTTTGTGTTGTGGCAACGGGGCATCAGTGTATTTTTCTCACAAACGGAAAACTTTCAGGTTTGTTAATTGCAATTCTTTAAAAGTTGACATCTTTGTTTATAGCATGCCCCAGATGTCACAACCAGTGATTGACCACATGAAGCCACACGTCAGTATTGTTGTCGCGGCTCACGTGACGTCAATTCCTAAACAGCCACCACGTTGTAAATAACGACAGGCCCCTTATTGCCAGCGGCTCACTTGCTATGAATAAAGTAATGAATTGCTGACGCATTTTGGTCATCAAGACAGATATGTCTTTGTCTCGCTTGAATGGGGGCATCAGATGTAGCTGTCTTTGCGTCGCGGATTGCTTTTTACTCCTTTGCCTCAGCTGGTTTTCTGTGGGTATCTGAGGCCTTCACGATAATCTCTCGATCTGGGAAATTTTCCTTTTCTTTCTTTTTAAAATGGTGATTCTTAACTTCTTGTGCAATTGATTCGTAAAGGTTCTGACTCTACTCAGCTCTGTTGTCATTAAAACACAAGAAATAAGTGTCGGTGACCTTATTAGGTAATAAATAAGAAAATAGCATAATTGAAAAAGTGACGCACATCCGCTAATTTATCAATCACTCAAAGATGTCAGCGAGACATAACGAAGCTGGCGGCCCTTTGTTGACGATTATTTCCCGTTGTCTCGGGGGCCTTTCATAAAAAAACTAAAGAAATTTTTTTTTTTTTTTTTTTTTTTGGCGTTTTTTATACCAACCAACCAACCAACCAAGCATTAACGCGTATAAAGCCCTCTATCGCCCCTACCCCCACTCTATTGTTGAATGTTGCAATGCTGATCCGCATTTGGGTTCAAATCATTTGTTGTAAGTAATAAGTAAAATATCAGCCTATTCCTGTCTTTTTCACAGCCAGTTAAAGTAAAGAAAACCTTAAATCTTTGTTCTCCAACCATTTGTAAACATTGTGGTTGTCAGGGCATCTGTATAATTCCCATGTATATGTAAATAAGATCTGCAAACTAAGTTGTTGATAGGCAGCTTGAACTTTGATTCACGCAAATTAAACTCACTGCGGTGCCTCTGTTATTTACGAACGGTAGCAGGAGCACATAAAGGTTGTTCCATACCTACGCTGTCCTTTATTTACAGCTGGCCTGGTCGAGAGATGCCACTTTATATAATAAATGAAAAGAAATGGCTGTTGTCTTTCGTTTCAGATTCCTGTAAATATTCCAGGCATGGTGGCGCAAGGGAGTACCAAGGTGTTCATATCCACAACATTATGTGCCGTCCTAGCGTCACTGAGTTGGGCGAAACCGACGACCAACACACAGACGACCACACTAGAGCTCAGAATGCCAGGAGTCCAGCCACAAATAGTGAGTATATGCACTGAAATGACCAAATGCATAGAATCAGTCGGTTGACATGTGTTTTGCTTTTAGAGGTAAATGCCATCTCTGTATCAATGACCAATCCACTGTCGCAATCGTTCCTCGGTCATTTTGCCAAGAGGCAACTCATTTCATTCCAATTCTATTATGCTTGTGTTGTCCCCGGGAAGTCCTGATGGTTGCTAAGCAACGATAGTATTCTTATTATTTTGATCTTCTCACTGTTATGAATAAATAGTAAAGACAACATTACAGGAAAATGTAGGTTAAAAGCTACTGTTGTCTGACGTATTAGCCATGGAAAATCAGACCAATCTGTCTTCATTTGAACATGTGAAAAAGAAATTACTTTCTACTGATTAGTCCCCAACATAACCTTCTGTCTATTACCGGTATCATTCAAACCTGGACAACTTCTCTTGTAGCGGGCAGGTGTAAAATGACTATACAGTACGGTTTTAGTTTCGACCTTTGGTATTCGACGTCCCCCGCCTCCTCACCTTGCCCTTTCCTTCCGTAATACATTCAGATAAAGTAACTGAAATGTTCTCCAATGTAAGCGACTGTAATTGATTTTCATTTATGTATTACAACAGAAAAACGTAGTTTTCCTTAGTTAACATATTACAGAACGTTAGTAGGTTTTTGTTTAAACCAAATCTTGCAATATTTTATTGACATTTAAGCTCGAAAAGCCTGAATAATACTCTCTGCTGCGCTTTCTGTAAAGTTGTGTCATTTTCCGGAGTTAAAAACACAGCGTCCTCAGATTTTCTTGTCAACCCTATAAATAACTCCCTTAATTCTGCCATCGACATTTTGCTTTGGTGTATTTTTCTAATGATAAATAATTGTACTTTAATTTCTTTTGTGTTCTATTCTAGCATTATGGGATTAATTGTTTAAAACATGATTTATTGATGAATGGGGAAGATAAATGCACTTCTGTTTAACTGGCACAGACTTGCTCAGGGCACGGATGGTTCTGAAATACTTCACCTGTACTCATAGTAAAACTGTCTTAACAACGGGTACGATTGTAAGATTTTGGCAGCGATGATATAGTATAAGCGGGTGAAGGACAACTAACCACCAGACATGTGGCCACTGGGCATCGAGTCCACTGGATAAGTGGCCAGAGGAAAAATGGCCACTGGTCAAACTGGCCACAAATTTCTTCACCATAAGTACACATTAATAAATATGCACATCTGTGCGATATATCTACAGTATCTACTGTGCTTTTGTCGCTGGGACTTAATCCACTGGTTAACAAAATTATTCTTTTCGCCTCTTTTCTTTTACAGCAGTAATTAGGACTTCATCACTCAGTGAGTGTGCAGTACTAAAAAACTGCAGCACAAAATCCTAATCCTAATCGGCTTTATTTTCTTGAGTTTAATAGAAAAGAAAAATACTCAGACTCAGTCTCCAAAATTTCACGCAGTAACTTGATTAAACGGCAGACGCATATAACCTCATCATAGTATCATTAACTCGTGATCCGCAATGAGACGTTGGTTTTAACAAGGCTGTGTACCTTTTTGCGCACATGTTCTTGTGTATTTAAAATCATCCAGTTCTCTCTTAAAACAACCCCTTAGAATTGTGATAGCAAAAATATATGCAATTGAAAGATAACCAAATAATTTTATTAAAAATATTGTTTGGTGGTCATTTCTTCGGGTTTTCCATTTATGTGGTGGCCTGTTGACCGTTGGCCAGTAGTCCGGCGGGCAGTTGTCCAGCGGCCACTTGTCCAGTGGCTACTTGTCCGGTGGCCAATTGATTTAGACACCAGTATAAGCGCTACAGAGCATGCTAACGAAACTGAACCTTTGAAATGCGGAGATGCGCTTCTTGAAAGAAAATCAACAAGTATGGCGGAAGAAAAAAAGCACAGGTGTGAGAAAATGGCTAGGGGAACCCCAATATGCAGTACAGGCGAAGGAAAAACACTTTTAAATATTACAAATAAATGTCGGAGAATAAAATACTGGCCACAAGTGTTGTGTTGTTGTCACTGCAGTGACCACCCTGGACAAATACCTGTAGAATAATTGATCTATTCCTGACAACGTCCACTCAGGGCATTATCCAGCAAAGTAATTATGCTGGTTCTGTAGCCTTGTCGCCTGCTCCCGTTTTCTCTTGTCAACAACAGAGTAATACAATGAGTGATAAAATGTCAAGACATATGTCAATAGATTCGTGGCAACCATGACCACAAACACACAGCAACCGCCATGTAGAATATTTGCTGTAAAGGTAATAATTGGGGAGGAATAAGTAAGTTCTGGAATACTAATAAATCGAAGATGCACCTTTATCGCCCAGATGACTGAGAGCCTGTACTATCACTTGAAGCCATGTTAATATGCAATAAAACTGAAGCCTACCTGACAACGGGGGAAGAGCTATACTATTCTATCTCCCCCCTCCAATCTATTTACCCCTACCACGAACTTTTTTGTGTGTAAATTTATTTTGATAATATTTGTTCATGTGAATAAATGGACACAATTAAACTGTATAAAACTATCTTAAACTACTTTATTGACTAATTTCAACATAACCCAGTGAATCCAGGTGGTGAAAAGGCTTCCACTTTATACTTAAAGTCAGGACTAAATCGTATGTCGCAACTTCAAATTACCCGAGATTTCTTATCTGTCTGTTTTAATCGCCTGTTACAATACATAAATAAAAATTAAAACAAAAGAGATGTAGATTAGTTTTATTTCAATGTCATTGGTAACATAATCAGATTAACCACACTAGTTTTAGTTGTCACAGAGTCGGATATTACAAGCAGGATAAAGACGGAAAACAAGGGGAACCTAGAATTTGCTCGGGGGGGGGGGGGGAAAGAACAGGGGACAGAAAGAAAAAAAACGAACAAATAAAATACGGGAGGGGAGCTAGTCTTGCTGGGGAGAAGCTTAATAGAGCTTAATAAAATACCAGATGGGAAGAGGATGATAGACTAGTCTAGCTCCTCCCCCCCCTCCCAGGGGGCGAGATAGCCTAGTCTATCTACTTCTACCCCTATGGGAAGCTGTACAGGGGGCAAAATACACTGTTACACCGACCGAATAAAGGGAGTGTCAATATAAAAGGCTTCAGGGAAGACTTCTAAGATCAGAACCCTGAATTAGCCCCTTCCGAAGTCCAGTCTTCTGAAATGTCGGCTAACAGCTTCGGCGCTCGCAATTTGTAGCATAAGTGAATAATATTCCAACACGTGACTAATAATGCGAGGCGAATTTTTTTTTTAATTAGAACTTAATTTAGCTGTGGGCATGGATGGCAGTTGGAGAAAAAAATTGATGGAAGGATTGTCAAAGTAGAATGTCGGCTGTTTGTGCAAGGAACAAGCAATCAGGCTCTACAACGTACTGTAGAAGGGCTGTACGTGGTAGGGGTGGAATAAAAGTGTCGTTGCAGTGCCGTGAGACACAAAGGGACAAGAAATGTGTACAGCGTTGATTTTCATACCAATACAAGTTGCGTCTTGTAGAGCAAGGTACATATTTCTCCCGAGAAACCCTTTCTTCTTCCGTGCTCATGCAACATCAGAATGACGTCACACAAAACAATAATTGAAGAAACTTGTCACGACTCCCAACACAACTCTCAACCGGAACTTCATCTCTATTTATGGAGCGACCTTTTTATTGATGTGGCTAAAAATAATTTTTGTTTTTTTTTTGTTTAAAGAGTTTTAGTTATAATCGAGGAAATGAACTGGTGAGATGTTCTTATTTGCCTTCATACGTCAGCAGAGAAGTTTTTCCCCTATGCATTAGTGACGTGTCAATTTTGTTCTAAATATATATATTCCTGGATCGTTTCCAGACATTTCCCGTGAACTATTTGTATAATGATCTTTAGTGTTAAACCAAACAGCGTGGACATTGGCTGCAATTATTTATACCAATGACGCCTGCCTTTAATTATCGATGACTGTACGAAGCTAGAAGCAGACGCACTTGGTCGACATCGCTATTCTTTAAATAAAAAGGGCACTTTGCAGAGTTTCACAATCTTTGCACTTAGATACGGGGGTTTTGTTTGGTATTTTCTAACTTGCTGAAAATCCAAGAGACTTTATGTCAGGAAAAGGAGGGTTCATTTTCATTCATTGCTATGTAACGCGACACTGCATAACCCGGTTTCAAGTAACCAAATGCAGGTCGTTTTTCTGTGTTAACACACCGAATATTCCGGACACTACAAATACATGTGTAACATGGCAATTTTCGTGTTAAGCAAGGATTGAAAACTGCAGTTCTTAAAACAGTAATAACTGTATTTATTAGCGGTTAGGTCACTGGAAAGTGCGTTGCTTAAAAAGAAATCCGAACTTCACATTTTCTCAAACATTATCTTTAAGCAATTACAGCTATCATCAAAATAACTTAACCACCTCTCTTATATGTAGTTCAAAACCATTTACAGATTTCTCCAAAGATCTAGATTGTAAAAGTGAATAACTTGAGAATCCGCTTGGTTCAACAAGTAAGCGAACTTTGTGGAAAGTTTTCCTACGCTGTTTCCCCACACGGATATGCTGCAGTGTCGTACATCCTGAGGAAACAGGTATGGACGGATCAAACAGAACAATAGGAAGACGTGACCAAGTTGTTTTCACACAAGGAAGTGCTTTCAGGACGGCCGCAATTGGCTGTTCCACATCCAATAAATGTTTGGAGCAACCTTTCGGCGACAAAGCAATAAAGTTAATGGCTAGAGGAAGGTCAGCTTGAAAAAGCCCCCCCCCCCCCCCCGGAAGCAACAGTTAATCAGCAGAGGAAAGGTTTTCATGTAGCACAGAAGGATTAATTAAAACGACACTCTTCAAAAATATGAAGTTTCTGCAGTGCGTATAGTGCTTATGGTTTGAAATACGAAGCGAGCGCCGTCATATCATATCACTTTGTCGTAAAAACTTTTTTAAGCCCACGTGACTGATGACCAATAATCTACAAGTTGCCCATTTATGAGATAATTAGTTGGGGCAAAAAGCAACGAAGGTGCCTACGCTACCGGAGTTATGGGTGAAGAGGCTTTTGTGACATTTATGGACTTGCTAGACTCAGTGTGACTTTGGCGGCAGACGTAGCACAGGGATGTCGTGAAAAATAACATTTCACAGAAGCAGTAGTAGGCGTAGACTTCCTCTGTTTTCCTCGAATATGCATAATACAGTTTTCTTAGAATTATACACGATCACTGTCGCATAAAACTGGTCCTCGCTGGCCTCATGTTAGACTCCAAAAAAGCCAATATCTGCTTTTGTTCACTTTTATTTTGGGCTGTAGTAATATTAAAATAATTTGCAAGACTGTCCCGCTGTAGCGCTTTTAAAATATCAAGGTTTTTTTTCACATTTTTCGTTCTGAACCCGCTCGGGTTTTCTCGAGAATAGTTAGCTAAAATTTGAGAATGACAAATAATCTTGACGATAACACATCGAAATAGTAACCTATGGCTCAGAATTCTTTGCCTTTTGCAAGTATTGCTTTGACATTTGATTGCGGTGTTCAAATATATTTCAAGCGATAGCAAATATAGGAGATAAATGACTAGGAAAGAGTAACTATGCAGGGAAGAGAAAAAACCAAGGTTGCGTGGGTGTAGTGACACTCAATAAAGAAGGCGCTCAAGACAAAGAACTCGATGACGTCACTGCTAGGTTGCTTAGCAACTGGGTAAGGAGGTGCATTGATTGCTCGAAGAGATAGCGAGAAATTGCCAGGAAAATTGAGCTATTAGAATGAAAAGATGTGTTATGAAGAGCCATTAAATTAACTAAGTAACTCAGAAATGGAAATTGCAATATGCGATAATATAGTTTTCGCGGATTGGTGAATTTGTCTAACAATTTGACAACAATTTGACAACAGTCATATATTCCCATCTCAACAGTTCCAAAAGGAACAGAGAGAGAGAGAGAGAGAGAGAGAGAGAGAGAGAGAGAGAGAGAGAGAGAGAGAGAGAGAGAGAGAGAGAGAGAGGAATGAAATTAGTTTAAGTCCAGGGGAAAATTACGGAGATCAAAATTCGTCAAGTCGTTCTTCAAATTTCTTCACCGAACTGTTATTTCAAAAATGATATTCATGCATTAAAAATAAAAGAAGGCTACTAAATTTGAAAATTGTGTTATATAAATAAAAAGAAATATTGTAGTGAAAAGATCAACTGGAAGATATTTCAAGCCTGATTTTTATTGTTATCATTGATGCTGACGTAATACTGGCGTAATACTTAGATGGGATTTAGTAATAAAAGAAGTACTGTGTTTTTTCTTTGCAGCAGATTGGTTTTCTGTTAAGTCTCCAAGCAATTATTACCTTTTCTGTTTGTCAAAAGAGAAGACAAGCAGTTAACAAAGCTTGTCGTTAAAAAAGATTCAATTACAGTTCCGGAACTGTGACTTTGAGTGTATCGAACTTGAACAATCAAGCAGTGATCGACATTCGGTTAGAGCTAAATTAATAATACTGGAATTCCTTTGGAAAGCAAGAAAAAAAGAACCTGATTTAATCTGGGATTGAAAGAAAAATATTTGTTCAACAGTAATTTAAAACAAGAGTTGAATGTTTCTTTTAAATTTTCGTGGCGTCTATGTATTTTTAATATTTCTAAGGTTGATTTTGAAGTTTATTTGAGGCGAGTCGTTTTCACATTTGTGGTGGAATTGAACGAATGCGCATAAAAATGGAGTGAGAGAAATCCTATGTTAAAAATTAATCTTTCACAAGTGCTGTGCCGGGTATACTTGACGTTCCACATCAATTCAGTCCTCTTTGCGAGCGCAGTAAAAAAATACCATGTTGGATATTTTCAACAACAAATAAGGACAACCAAATACTGCTTGGTGTGTTGCTTTCGAGAGCAGTTTTCATATGCGGTACATTTCCTCCGCCGACGGCCGTGTGTCACTTGATTTTAATGCTAAACCGATCAAGGCGATGAGGTCTTTCCGGAATAAGCAGATATAAATAACACTCGATTGATTGTTATGGCTTGTGGTAGTTGGTTTATGACGCATATGGTGGATTTCTAAGCAAGGAGTGAATGTTAGCCTTGAATTAGATTTACCACCCTGCCCCTCTGAACCCTGAAAGTTTGTAGTGCTGATTGAATAATAGCCTTTCAATAAAAAAATGACACAGCTTGCTCGCGGTTAAAGGAAATGGCAATACAAAATCCACTAAGATAACGACGGGCGATAAACTCACACGTTTCCTTGGATGCGCAATTCAGTTGCGTCATATTTCAGTTGTAGTAGCCATTGAAAATATGATCATGTGAAGGTGATTATACCACTAATTGAACGAAAAATGTTTTAAAGCAAATTTATTGAAAAGAATTTGAACGAACTCATACTTTTTCACATGGTATTTTCCGCGCTCTTGCCAGTCAGTTCTCTGTTTGGTTTGTGATTTCATGAAATCCTTCTTTGCTGTGTTAACCAATTCTTTTCCCTCTGTGGGTTAATATGGAAATAGCAACCTGTGTGCACTGAACCCGCAAAAACTAGTGTGTGATTTAAGAACGGAGTAAGCCACCCACGCATGGAAATAATGCTACGAAATCATTAGGGTACATTTCCTGCAGTTACTAAAAATAGGGAGTAGTTATGTGACTGCTGCAGAACATAAAGTGTACCAAAAAAAAAAAGCACTGTGAAAATCCACTCGATCCCTTCGTTTATATATGGAGCATGAAATTAGTGTTATTTATAGAGAATTGCCTCTCTTTTTAGCTGTATTTTTTCTGCCTCATGCAATAAAATAAATTATTCATCTATTCTATTGCTCTGCTTGCCACTTAATTTGTTACTGGAAGAATGTACAGGGAAACACCAAGATGTGACCACCTCATAAACAGGACCACACGTCCAAACCGGACCACTACAGTTCAGTCATACTGATGGTCTCAGGTTCAGAGGACAAGGGAGGGGGGTTCCACCAAATGCCCCAGAATAAAACCCATGCGCAAAATATGAGAAAAAAGTTTCTGGTTTCACCCTGTGTTATTTTAGGTTACAAATATATAGATTTGAAATATTATATATATAAAACTATGTTACGTGTATTGTGCCCTTCAAGCTCTCTCTCTCTCTCTCTCTCTCTCTCTCTCTCTCTCTCTCTCTCTCTCTCTCTCTCTCTCTCTCTCTCTCTCTATTTAAAGCATTTTTGAAATTGCGTGCTCCATTTTTGTGATATCCTGGCTAGTTGCAAACGGGAACTTCATGTGAACGAAGCATGAAGACAACTGGTAACTATTGGCGGGTGATGGGTGCGCCTCTTAAATGTCGCATGTGAACAGCGCAGAGACTCTCTTAGCTGTGACGCAAATCTTTGATTACTCCATAGCAAAAACTTTCTCGCTTAATTTATTGCATTATTCCCGCAGAACAAAGACGAATATTCTGTATAAGAGATTTCAAAAGGCTTCCTATAATCCAATGTAAGAGCTTAACAGACAATAAAATGTAATTTACTATGATGAAGTGGTTTAGTTTTTGCTCCTGTGAAGTTAAAATTAAGCCTAACAATGTCTGAAGTTTTGCCGACGGGTTTCCTCTCGACAAAACTTCTCGTTTTTTTTTGACTGCAAATTATTATGGAACAAAAATAAAATGACTGAGTTCCAAACACTTCAAAATTTAAAGTTCACAAAACTTACGTGCAGAAACGGTTGCTATTACACAGTGTTAAAATAAAATAAAAAGTAACTTCATTTTTTATATTTTCCCTTTTTCTATTCCCTTCATGTTTTCTGAAGTCAGTTTTCCACCATTGCAAATATTTCTGTTTCTAAAGACATGAGTTAATTCAATAAAATTGCTATTTTCAGGATGACACATACTTATGTTACCCAACGAAAGTAACGGACGATGCATTATACATAAGTAAGTTTCTATTGTTTTCCATTTTTTAAATACCTATATCTCATTATAGTCAGCGTGCTTTCGATTATTTACCTACCGTTTCATTGGTTTCTGTTTTTGATTTTTTTTCACTCTACCCGTTCCCATTTTTTGGGGGGTAACAAACGATGCTTTTTTTCTGTTACAGCTGGATTTCAGCCGCACGCAAACATGAATATATCGCACCATATCCTGCTGTACGGTTGCCAAGAACCTGGAGATGGAACCAAAGTTTGGTATGTGCTCGAAAACCACATTATTATATAGGCAGTCTCTTGTAGCGCCATCTCCAAAATTGATTGTAAAGAAAGTTCACCACTTTTAGGAATCTTTTTAATATTCACCACAGACTCACTTTATATTACGTCACCGCTGTTGACACAGCTCAACAATAAAAAAGCCCAGTGGCGAATGGTTAAGAAATTATTGGTCAGTTCAGTCACGCAATGTTTGATTGAAATTATAGGAACTGTGGTGAGATGGCCTCATCAAATGATAAGTCAAAAACTGGGCCTGTGTGTCGTGAAGGGGCCGAGATTCTTTATGCGTGGGCCATGGATGCACCCGACCTTGACCTTCCTGCAGGTATTTGAGGCCTTCAAAGATTGATACTTGAAAAATAACTAATGCTTATTTTAGATCATTGTTATAACGTCACGTCATTAAATAATCCGGTAGTTATTTTTTTTTTCGTGAAATATTTTGCTATGTAGCTTTTGTATTTCTTAAATACTGCAAATACAAACATATTATTTTTTTTCAAACCTGCATTGTAATAATTTTTTGCTTTGTCTTTGACAGATGTAGCATTTAAAGTGGGCGCAGCTTCAAATGTGAACTGGCTTGTTCTTCAAGTGCATTACAAGGATGTGCATCTCTTCCAAGGACCAGGTATTGCTGGTCATAAATTAACATATAATTTTTTACAGAAATATGTAGATATTTGCTCTGGAAAAGGGTTTTCGAACTAATATTCTCAATATTAAACTATAGTAAAACAAATATTTTTGCTGAGAAAAATTTGATACTCCTTGAGAAAATTACTTCATGCAGATTCAGTTAAAAGTGAATAAAAGGCTGAAGAACATATTCATACTTAAACCGTGTGTATGTATATTTTGGTTCCACTTTTCAGACGCCGTAAAAGACTACTCAGGCATAACACTTGAAACTACTCTCACACCGTAAGTCCATCGGATTCTTTACGCAATCTCAGAGTCTTTTATAAAATAGTATGATGTTCTACACCAGTTGTCTGGAAAAATTAAACTAAAGTTTTATTCACCATGCTGTAAAAAAGGGAAAAACGGGAACATATGGTGTAATATATTTCTGGCAATATCAGTTGATAACACATTTTGTAAGACCTCTGGTTAGTGGTACTTCTCTTGCAGCAACATCATTTAACTTTTTATGTTTTAGGCAGCCTAAAACAGCCGGTGTCTACTTGCTGGGAACGGGTGGAGAGATCCCTCCACACTCCACAGTGTACATGGAGACGGCTTGTACCGTGGAAACTACCGTTACTATGCACCCATTTGCCTACAGAGCCCATACTCACACCCACGGTAAAATATAAGCAAAAATTTTCCTCAGTAGTCATACAATACTCAAATAAATAAATAAAATCCAGCAGTCCTGGGAGGTTGAGAGCGACTTAACCTCTTTAGGTGTTCCATATTTATGGAGGCCTTGTGTTAGAATCTGTCTGTAGGTTGTGAAAGTAAGGGGAGAAAGAAAAGCTTCAGTGAATTTTTCATGAGATATATCTCAAACAGATCTATTTCCACACTATTATTTAATCTCGCAGGATAATTTAATCCGGTTCTTACAACTGGTTCAGTTGGTACCAAGGCACACTGATCATGTGCGAGTGTTTGTCGTGACTAAGTGTAAGGTGTAGTCAAACACGGCACCGACGTCATTCTGCAAAGGGAAGGGGGGGGGGGGCTGAAGGACGGGCCAGAATGGAGGTCTGGTTGTTCAAGGAGGATTTTTTAAAGGAGATTTGGTTGCCTAGGGTCATGAGTTCCAGTAAAAAAGCACTCACGTTGCAGCAAGCATGTCTCTCTTATCGTATTCCAATTCTAAGTAATTGCCCTAATTAAAGCGGTGAAACGGTAAACCCAGTGTTGACATAAAAACATTTTTGGAGCTATTATTTCCAAGACAAAACATGATCCGTTTCGATTTTATAATTTTTGTCGGCCCTTTTCTTCATTCATTTCTTTTATTACTAAATTGTAAACTTGTTGAAAAATTGTTGTTATCATCGCAATGAATAATCATATGAAAAGAGCTATTCATTATAATTGAACTATATAGAGTAAAAGAAATATACAAAATCTACAGTGGAGCCTCTGAAAAAGATCAACTATTCCAAACTGGTTCTTGACCCGAAGTGGTTCTATTTTTAAGGTTTTTCTATTATAAAAATTGATCTCGGTTCTATCAAAAACCAGTCCTTTTTCTCAGGTTCATCCATAGTTGGCCAAAAGGCAAACACCTCAAAAATTTTCAAACTGACACCAAAACAATCTGCTTTAGTTTTATGACACATGTGTTGGTTATTTTTAGGTGAAGTTGTGTCTGGCTATAGAATTCACGATGGAGAGTGGGAAGAAATTGGTCGAGTTTCACCACGCTTACCACAAATGTTCTATGATATGAAAGCTAAAGACATTACAATAGAGGACGGAGATATTATTGTAAGTGATACGTCTTATTGATGAAATTGTAAAATTCTAACTTTGCCTTTGTTACTTGTGTTTACAGTAGACTGAAAAAAAATGTGAAATTGTTGACCAAAATTCTGCATTTTACCCTGATGTTCATAGAAGGTTGGAACAGAATCTGTGATGACCTAAGTGATTTTCAGAAGCCTGTTAACAATTTGGAGGCCTTTTTTTGTAACCAGGGTGATGTTTCTTCGGATCTTTGGCAAGCATTTGCCCGCCAAATAGAACCAGCTATTGTAGTTTTTAACAAATAGACCATTAACTTTCAGGCCGCACGTTGTACAATGAAAAATGACGAAGATGAAACGATAGAAGTCGGAGCGACACAAAATGACGAAATGTGCAATTTCTACGTCATGTATTGGGTGGAGGGCGACCGACTTGCAGACTCCGCCTACTGTTTCAGCGATGGTCCTCCCCACTGGTCTTGGTCCGACTTCAAGGCTATCTCCATGGATAATGTGCCAGCCAATGCCAGCGTCATTCCAGGCACAGATGTAGTCATTGAGGCAACACAACAATTTTTTGAAGACACGAAAGAGACTTTAAAAGAGGTAATGGTGTAGTTTACATTGAGCCAGGAAACATGTCGTCTTTATCCCAAATTTCAGTCAAGTTGATCCTCGCTAAGCGCCGGTGTCTTGCAGTTATTGCGCACTTGAAGGTTGACTTTACGACGTTTGTCTGCTAAGTTTATTTTTAAGTTTTAAGGCAAAGCCTATTTTGTTTTTGCACTTGATTTTTTACACCTAGTCTTGAATTTTAGCTGGCAATGACAGCGATATTTTCTGCCGCTGTTTAAAAGCGGTGGGTGGACAAAATGACGCTTTTTAGAAATAAATAACGCTTTGATTTTGAAATGAGAGGTCATCCATAAAGTACGTACGCACAGGGGGAGGGGGTCACGGTCGGTGCGCACGCACTGCGTAGGGGGGAGGAGGGAGGGGGTCCGGGCTGCTGCGTACATACGCATTTTTTTAAACATATCTCAAACATATTTTTATGTAATTAAATAACCTAATACATCGATTTACAAACTATTGTACTCTTTAGTCCAATGGCATTGATTAATTGGCATTATAGTTTAAAAACAAATTGATATTTTTTTCAATGTAGCACAGTATATTGCGTGCGTGTGTACAGGGAGAGGGGTCAAGGCCTCCACGTATGACCTGCGTACAGGGAAAGGGGGGGGGGGGGGTAAAAAATTGACAAATTTTTGCGTACGTACTTTATGGGTGGCCCCTAATGTGTGCACATGACAATTTGCTGGTGGGACTGTTCATGGCGAGTTCAGTTGTAGTTTGGATACACGAACATTCTTTCAAGTAAACATTTTTGCTCAAATTCTTCATCCTTGCAAGTGGGTTTCTGTTATTATGTTCTTGTAAGTTAAAGAAATTCAGAATCTTTGGGTTTGGGACGGTTCATGTTTTCAAACATCTTGATAAAGGAGAATCTTCTGCCAATTTTTTTTCTCAATTGCCTTAACTTTACAGGGACATTTTAATGTACTGTATAGTTGAAACATTAATAATAATGGCAATAAGTTGAAAAATAACATTAAAATACTCATCGTGACGCGATCCATGTGCTTTTCCGTTTTGAACAGATTGAAGAAGCTTTGGAGAGAAAAATACTGGAGATGCTATCAGGGTACGACACTTACTATGATAACGCCATCTATGACGAAAACTACGTTGATAATCCCCTCTATAACATGCTGCTGAATGGTGAATTCAATGATTATTATCAAGATCTGGATCCAGCCTATGCTAATTCAGCCTTTGAACCCAGTTTCTATGGGGACGAGAGTTACGGCGATGAATTGCGAGACTTGGGTTCTGAGTATCCACCGATGAGTCGGCAACAATTCTTACAATATTACGACAATATGGAGTAATCTGTTTTATGTTTTGTACCGAGAACTGAGTAGTGAGATGTGTGGAGCCGTTAACGAAACTAATAAGAACTGTTTGGTTTGGAAGAAGGAATTATGGTTAACATTGTGCACCTCTTGTGTATTAAACTCTTCCCTGTGCACTTGATAAAGAAGTTGTTTAAGTACGATTTATCGTAAATGCTATGTTAAACTCGAGATGGTGTGTCAAATATGTAAATATTTACCATGTAAACAACGAGCGCTGGACGCTGTCTTACAATATAATAGCTTATGACGGAAAGTTCTGTCAGTGTAATTCAATTTGTAATAACATTAAGTCGACTTCAATTTATACAGAAACCATCGACATTAGCTCCAAGGGAAGAAGTTTAAATGCATGAAAAAATTATTTGAAAGTGGATAGCTCCTCCAATACGCTTTTGGCCAACTTTATCTTTAAGGCATAATTTCAGCAGTGGGCGTCTGTAAAAACAATTTAATTGTAAAACAAGAACATTTTACTCAAAATTTAAGCCTGATATGGAACAGAGTTTGCCTCTTAGTTTCTCAAGAAGTAAAAGTGTAACAAACTCGGAAAGCCATTTAAATCAAACACGGAGCAAAATAATTATAAGGAAAATTTGTCATATTTTAGAGACATTGTAAACCATGACAATATTTGGTATAGAATCAGGCTACTACGAGATACTTTAAGTATAAAATTTATCCAGACAATTTAAACAAAACAGACGATCCAAAACATAGTATGAACTAGATGGATGACCATTGTATATGCGGACACAGTACGAAAAGTTGTTAATTTTGTGATAGACTGGCAATGTTATGAAAATGATTGTAGTTGTTCTTTCTCTTAAAACTTGAATTCTTTTTGCGATATAATAAGTTGTGTCTTCATAATAGCGTGTATCGTAACTATCTGAGATTTTGCAGTAACATTATTGCATTTTCTTTCTTAAAGCGTTGGCCATATTTTCACATTCATCTTACTTAATAATATATGCCAGATTATACAAAATTTCTTTTATTTTAAGAATAAAAGAATACAGAAAACGTAGCTTTTAAAACTGACACTGTGTAATATACAGAGCAGCTTCATGATAATTGCTTGCTGTTGCTTCCAAACAAAACACCCCCGCCTATAGCGATTATGCCTAATAACTGCAGATTAACATGCATACCAAAATGTTAATATTTATGCCTGTTTACGTTAAATTGTTGTGTACAGTTATTTCTTTCTTTTTTCAAGATTAACCTGTAGATAACATAATTTATTTTCAAAGTAAACGTTGACGAAGAATTATCCGAAACACCGCTGGTCTGGCATTTTTATTTTAGGCAAATCTCAAATTTTATGGCACGAAAATGATATTTTCATTGGCCACAAACCCTTGATGACTGTTGACAGTGTGTATCCAGGAAGTGGTTATTTAGTACATTTTATTTTAATTTTAAGCCCGTTTCCCAGTCTCTTGCATAAGATATCACCTTACGGTAAAACAAAAGCTTATCACATTTTAGGTGCAGCTAAGATACCAAGATTCGCGTTCGTTTTCCCATAACGGAATGCGGTGAGAGAATTTGCTTGGTCGTAAGACTACTCCCAAACTTCACTTGCGCCCCTGCCCACGAGGAAACATTGATTAAAAATCTACCGGTTGATTAATTAAATCCATCAATTAAATCAAGCATAATTGACCAGCGTCAGTTTCGGACTGTTCAGTGGGTTGTGTACTGTATATACTTCTTTGTTGCACATTTATCTGATTTCCAAGTACTTAAATAGCTATATTTCTTATGTTAAAAAGGATACTTTTTGAAAACGTGTGACATCGGCCTTACGGCTTCTAAATATCTGATGATTTATTTCATTTGTAGATGTAGTTCTTGTCGTGGTATTTGTCTTAAAAGGGGCAGGTATTTTTCCAAAAAGCCCGTATTCAGAAGTGACTGATGCATTTAATTGTATAGTTGGGTAGTTAACCCGAAAAAAGTGTCATGTTAAAAGATCTCAGATCTCTGTGTAAAATAGAGTATTTATATTAAAATCATGTAAATTTCTACCTCGGAAAACACGTATACAAACAAGTTAATATATTAGCTTTGATGCTCTTTTAATTAACATGGCGAGAAAGAGAAAATGCAGTTTCATGTCTATCATCTCAAATGAATTTATCAGTCCCAGGTTTGAAGGTAAGGTGTCTGAATTTCGAACCGAGAAGCAAGGGAAGTGAAGCCGGTAACAATCAAATACAGCAGCTTGGAGTATTGGACTTTGGGGTAATAACATGTTTTCATTAATTTTAAGTTTGTCGTTACATTTGTGTCTTTTCAACCACACTGAGGCGGGTAGTCACTGCCTAGCAGATGTTGATAATGACAGAGCACGCAAAAAATAATAATAATAAAATACGCAAGGGCTGATAGAAAACATTGATTTCATCAGTATGTAAATATCATGTTACCTCTATTTGGACAAGATAGGCACTTGCCATGCCTTGAAAAATGTATTTCCAGTTTCGAACCAAAGAAAGATGAATGGAACTCTAAACACTACAGATGCAAAAATACATGTCTGTTAAAATGTTAAGAAACCCTACAAGTTTGGGATCCATTTTTTACATGATGTAGCGTAGAAAATTCGAATGGTGCGGTTTCATACGGTTGAAACACAATTTCAATTTAAAAAACATATTAGGTGTTAAATTTGTGTTTATATGTAGTATAATTTAACTCGAGATTTAAAAATGAAATAATTAAAAGGGTTGTGATTTGCAAATATTGGTGTAAACGGTGTCAAACAAAATCTTTGAAATGAAAAATAATATTCGCGGACTTAAAAGGTGCGCATTCGAAAATACGAATTAAATTGTTCACATAGTTTTCAGTAAATGAACTAATGTGCATCTGTGCTTGTTTTTATCGAAAACAGTCTATACAAGTATGATATTTATTTTTTAGTATTTGAGTTAAAATTATATCATTTAACTGTGGAAACGAAAGGTTTACCTGACATTTCATAGGCTTTTTTTAGGGGGGGGGGGGGGGTTGCAAAAAGAACATTGTTGATTAAACCTGCAGTGAAGTGCTCCTTTGCCGTTACTGGGAATGGTGGATAGATGCTTTAGCACTGACGTGGTCAGAATCCGTGAACACTGCACAGAGTGTGTCTACAGGACAGAACCTTGTTGTAACAAGTTCTAAAAATAAACTGCTTTAAAACTGATTACACTTATGCGTCATTGTCACGCGGGTCATTACGTCATTGGATATGTCTAAAAACTTGTTAACGTTTCCTATTTTGGTCATATTCTGAATGCTAGATACATCATTCACTTTTATATTGTTCGTCATAATTTCTGTTAAAGTGTCAGAGCGGGACGTGGGGAAGGGGAGGGGGCGTGATGGCGGGAGTTAACTGCGTTGGTTAGGGTGGATGTTCAGTCACCCACGGGTCCCAGGCTCATATTCCAGTCAAGGCCCGGTGGCGGTGGCTTTCTGACTTTCGCCTTTGTCTTCTCAGTTAACCAGTAAATCGTAATCCGCCTGTCACAGATTTCAAAATATTATTGTGGTCGCTCTTAAAAAAATAAGAGGAAATTAAAGGGATACTAAATGTAGTAGTTTACATTGTTTACGTATTTATGGCTTTAAACTAATGAAATAACAATGTATATTTTTTAAATTTAACAGTTCTGAGCTTCAATTTTTTAAATAGTGAAACAAAATGAATGTTCTGTTCAACAAAAATATAAAGATTGTAATTTGTAATAAATGACACTGTCGGAATTTAATATCACTGGGTGTTATATAACTCTTAGTTCATATATATATATATATATATATATATAATATATATATATATATATAATTACAAATTGTACAAGGCCAACTAATAACAGGAAAAAAAAAACAACAAAATATGTAGCATTATCTATCTCGGCAGAGCCCTATGTATTATTTTTGGAACAATAAAAATGAAGAATTTGGTTTATTATGGGAGTATGACGGAAATCATCTTAGTCATAAACAAGGCTTATCCTTGTTGCAAAAGCATAACATTTTTCCAAAAATCGGTGCCAAGTGTTTTTTTCTTTCATTTGTCAAAACGTATTTAGTGTATTCTGAATTAAGAGCCGCTTTTTGACTGACATAAATTGTTTGTGATACGTTTCCAATTGTTTTGTGAAATAAACACTCCGAACTATGTGGAAGATGCTGAAAATTGTTTATTTTTTATTTGAAAATCACTGTTTTAAAACATCTTTGCTATACTGATGTAAATTTGGGACACACACACCTTCTGCTGTTAGAATCTCTGAAACTACCACCAATGCAACGCGGCTTTAGCCCATACAAACAAAGGACAATGAAAATATTTATAGTGAACACCTGACGAACAAAGAAAAATAGATATAGAGATGCTTGCTAACAGGGGATGATTTTCATAATGAAAGTTCGGAATTAGAAGGCACAAGTATTATAACAGTGAATGCGCTTCTTAATTGCATTTGCGATATAAAGGCAGATACTTGAGGACAAAGGCATCTACAGTATATTGCTGCGACAAAGGCTTTGGTAACCGCCAATAAAGAATATGTGCGCCAAGGAAGGAGAGGCCTTGAGGTGACCGACAAGAAAAGATGGTCCACGGCGAGTAAACCAGAAAGGCGAAAGATCATTCAACTGAATTTAGAGAAGGACAAGCGAAGATCAAAAGCAGTTTCAATGAGCTCGCAGGGTACCTGGATCAGATGGGAGCATGCAACACCAAGAAAGCTGACATGGCAAGACATGTTAAGAAAGGAACCTCTACAACTTGGGTTCCTTTTGAGAAGCGTATATGATCTTCTGCCAACGCCGGTGAACTTGAAGCGGTGGTACAACTTAGAAACGGATGAATGCTCCCTATGCAAGAAAAGGTGCACCTTGGAGCACATTCTCTCGTCATGTCACGTAGCACTCTCACAAGGAAGATAGAGGTGGAGGCATGACAAAGTACTCGAAGAAGTCGCATCATTCCTAGAACCACTGGTAAAGACCAACCAAAAGAAACCATAAACCTCACATTCATTAAATTTGTCAAGGCAGGAGAGGTGGCAAAGAAGCCTCAAGAAAGTGACGGGATATTGGCAACAGCATGTGACTGGCAGATGCTAGCGGATCTGAAGCAAAGATTACAATTCCCATCGGAAATAGTTCATACGTCATTGAGACCAGATATTGTCATATGGTCAGTCGCCACGAAGCAGGTCATCATGATTGAACTAACAATACCATGGGAAGACAGGTTGGATGCAGCTCATGAAAGGAAAAGAACCAGATATGAAGAATTAAAGACTGAATGCTAGAGGAAAAGTTGGAGAGCTTGGTGTACACCGATAGAGACGGGATGTAGAGGTTTTGTTGGAAAGTCGATGTGGACTATGAGCAAGATGCTCGGCATAGGTGGTAACAACCGGAAAAGACTGATCAAAATCTGTGAGGACACTTGTGAGAGAACATCAAACTGGATATAGCTAAGAAGTTCCGGAATGTGGGACGTCATGACTCCCGCAGGCCCGCCATTTGGAAGGTCTAGTGTTTAAAGGGCCGAAACTCTACCAACTCAAAATGGTCCACTACTGATGATGACGGAACGCGGGTTGCAGACACTGAACAATATCTGTAAGTAAAACATATGATACTGAATTACTGACAGTAAAACATGGCAAAGTCACCAGCTTAAAACATTGACTGAGTATCATTGTATTAAATGGGACACTTCAAATGAAGCTTTTACATTGAGAAGAAAGTATTTAAATGATTATTGTTTAGTATCCGGAATAGTGTTGACAACAACCAGAAGCCGACTACGTGCGCACTGGCAAACATCGTAATACAGTAGTCCCTCGTTAATTCGTACCACATGGGACCGAGGACTAACGGATTAACCGGGTGAACGAATTATCCGGGGGAAAACTGGTATGAAATAGAGAAACTGGGACCTAAATATGAGTACGAATAAAGCGGGGGAAATGAATTAACCGAGGATGAATTAACGGGGGTCTCCTGTATATCTGCTGCCGGATGTAACCACAGGGGTACTGGAAGGGAAAGGCACACATGGATATCCGGGGCTACAAAAACAAGCTTGACTTTCCATAAATAAATGGAATTCACATATTTAGAAATATCACGGCAGAGACGCTCCAACGAAAGGACGCCAGTGCCCGTCGCTGACAGTGCCTTGACACCTTGACATGTCAAGCAGCCACGAGTGAGAAGAAGACCTTTAGAACAGTAGTTTTATGGGCCACATCCTATTCATGACCAAACAAAACACTGTCTGGAATATCACATGATTTTCCGCGAGAGAGACTCACTCATTGAGCACTGGCTTGACAGCCGTGTGTTAATGACTGGTGTAGGAGGACTTTTATGTTTCATTTACGTCTCAATTTGAGCTGTTTGCGGAAATAATCTCCAGCGGAGCCCACACTGATTACACTCAGTAACTCAGGACACCACACTTGCAAAAACAACGCTGAAGCGGTGACTCCATAGCGATAAAATTAGTTAATCAAGCCCGCTGGCTAGCTACCGAACAGCCTTGTACTGGATGATTTTTCCTTAAAAAAACGTTGATTTTCCTGCTTCAGAAAAGCTATTACAAACCAAGAAATTGAAAACAAGATATATGTTATGCACTGTCTAAACTCTCTTGAGTCTCAACTTGGTTAGGTTAGCTTTACGTATCTAAAATTATATTCACTGAACTCCACGGATAACACTGGACACATAGATAAAGCTGCCCTACAGAGTTTACCGCTTTAGTTATATATAAAAACGGTTCGCACCAAGTCCGTTCAAATAGCATTATACAATTGTTCTATAGTTAGGAGGGTGAAAAAAAAACGATATGCCATTATCCTAGCTAGGTCGCAATTGCTTTGTTGCATTTTGTAAGAGACAGGAGTTCGATTTATCAATACATGCCATGTTGTCAATCATCCAGCAATTCGCTGATGCGAAACGCACTGCGTCGTTGGTTTTCGTCATGGCCTCGAGTGTAGCTACGAAAATACTGAAAATTCTGAAAATTCTCCTTTCAAATGCCATTTTCAGTGCCTTTTCTGCCTTTCGAGTAAATATTTTCTGTTTTTAAATTTTGCTCACCCAGTCGGCCTATCGATTTCGATTTGTCTTTTTCACCCGAAATTTTAGACCCGGCCGAGTCACTTGTATTTTTTTTATTTGCGATTTTAGTGACGCGGGGATAAGACCAAGGTTATATTTTTCCTCGCCTTACTTTTGTGACTCACACTATGTACCAGTCAGATTTCTCTAAAAAAAAAAAACTCTCGATCAATCAGAGTTTTTTTTTAATTTACAAATGGAACAATTTTTGTTTACAAATGGAACAAGTCTAGTTGTTTCATATTAATACCATTTCGATTTTCTGCCAAAACAATGTTTGCTGGAAAACCACAGAAATGACTAAAATGTTCTTGTTCTTCCAAGAAAGGAAGTAACTGTTGAGCGTGCGAACGTTTGAACTCCTTTACACAACTTCCTTATTAAACTTACATTTTGAGGGCTAACAAAATTTTGAGTGATCCACCCCCTTCATAGATGTTTCTATGTGTATAAATCGAGACCATGACAGTCCGGGAAAACAGGGAAAATTTAGTATGCGAGAAGCATCAGTTAATGAGAAGAAAACAGCCAGCATCTTTCTATTTCAATCCATTACTTCGCCTACACCTTCATTAATAATTTTTACCATTTTGCATTTCGTGATAATAAGTACCATAGCAGGATGTTTCGAGGTGAAAACACCATGTTTCGAGAATGACGTCTGAAGTAAGACTGTGGTTTTTTTGACGTCGCACTCTCAAATATCAACCGCGGCTATTTAATATAAGCATAACGGAACTCTCATTTCACAAAACAATATATAATCAAAATTTCTTTCAATGAAAAACGCCTCTTTTCACGTTGCTTAAGTAACCCGGACACGAGAATAACCTTTTTTTCGATTACATTAACGGTACCTATGTATTAACGTTTAGAGCAATTCCATATTTAGAGTAATTCCATATCCTGAAGCACTTTACCAGAGTAATATCCTCTAATTCATCCCATAATTGAAATATTCATTTAAGCTATTATACATTATGGTGTCCCTCATTAAAAAGTTCCGGTGTAGCAGATACATAGGAGCGATCTAATCAAAGCCCAAAATCGAGCAATTTTCGGCGTCACACAAGAATTTATGTTCTCGAAAAATTCTAAAAGATGACAAGAAATGTGACGGACATAAGTACGACTATTTGCCGGTGCTGAATGTGACTGCGCAGTGAAGGCAAATGTGGAGTAGCCAGTCGTTCACTACAGGGGTGGGACATTTTCTCCATCTAATTATAGCCCACCTAACTCAAAATTTTCCAACAAACAAATATAAACAGAACCAGCCAATAACTAAAGATTGTTTTCTCACGGGAGTTTATATTATCCTACCGCACAGTGCATAGGGGTGTAAGGGACATTGCACAAAGTTAGACTCTACTGTTGCAGCCATATCCCGTCTTAATAATTTGACATTTGAATTTCCACCATATTGCTTTGAGGGGATGTTTCTTACTGAAGTTTTGTGCCAATGGCTCTTGTTTGTATTCAGCAATAAAGTACCGATATCATAGAAGGTAACCATATTTCTTTCTTGTTCTTGAATCAAACCACATGCCAAACATTCAATGAGCCACCGGCCGGAAATTAAAAAAAAAAAAGCAAGAGCGAAAGACAGAAAGAAATGAAAGAGAGAAGGAAATCTGTGCAAAGACCCCCCAACGTACAAAACCTCAGAACTATGTTTGATGCAGTGTTGATATTAAGAAAGACACTCTCCAAACAGTTTATTTAGTGAGGTTTTATTCTGGACCATGAACACTCAGGTGATCCCTTGCCTGCCCTCCACCCATCAAGCACTGACATGCTCTTTAAGTTGATTAATAAAATTATTGGCATATGTTACGTTTTTTATCAACAAATACAATAGCCGAATTATTGTTATTGTCTATGTTTTAATAATTTCAAATGTATTCAAAAGACCAAACAACCCTTTTGTTTACACACAGCGCTTCACATTTAGCATACCCACTCGCAATTAGCGTGACTAAATTTTCACTTGTACAACCAAATAACGAATGACGAGCCCGCGGACAATTTTTTGTGCAGCTGAAGTAATAGAAAAAACATGACCGCACTGCCTACTGCCAAGCACAGTTAAGCAGCACCGGGACACTGATATAAACGTGATATTTGTTATTCGAGGACTCTTTCTAACAGTTCCAATTATTTTTATACTTTTTTTTAGTCTTGAGCACATTTTTTGCACGCCGCGCGCCACTGGGCACTTTATCGTGGGTGACCAGTCCCGTAGACACCACATTTTATCCTCGGAATCGCAGCAAATACGGAATTTTTATGGACGGAATCATAAGAAAGGCTAAATAGAAGGCAACAGTAGTACCATTCCGAGACACACACACACACACACACACCCAGTGGCAGTATACCGCTCTCGTCGACAACACGAACAAATTCCAGTCCGCTTGGCCCCGCTACGTATAATCCGAGGACGTCTGTATATATTCCCGGAGCTTTTCGGCATCCGACTTTACTTGCTCATCATTCGGATTTATTTTGAGAGCTGCTTCGTAATCTTGCAGACCTGCCAAATAATACACACAAACAGAGGAATGTACAAATTCAATGCCATTGTCCTGAAAACATAAACATTGTACCAATGCATTTCTGTGGAAACAGACATGCGGCCCGCCTTGGATATGCGAAATGGTTTGGGGACAGTTTACAAACAACATAACATCCTTCTGCGGCCTAAACTGCAACTTCAGGAGTGCATTTAGGTTGCCGAAATCTTGCACATCGTTTGCCCGCACTCATCTTCAAAATACCACTACCAACTGCTCCCCGGTGGCCAATCCCCTCTTCCCCCCCCCCCCCCCCCCCCATCGTCTCCTCAATTAATTTTTGATTAGTCTTTTTGCCCTAGATTATGAGGTTGGATCAATCTAGAGCGACTGGTACCAAAGTTTACAAGCTGCTCCACACCCCAATCACATCGCCGCACTATAACCCTTTTGAATATTTAACACAGCTGTTACCATACAGAAATTTTTAATGCTTAAAGAACAACTACTCCAGAAACTGTTTAATACAATACAGTTAAAACTAATTAATTACACGATCACTTGTCCAGAAAAACTTGTGCAATGAAGTAATTTATGCAATTATCCGATATATTTTATACGAACCCGACAGGTGAGGGATTTTGCAAAAGTATGGCATTTATGCCATTAACCGATAAGCAATTAACTGATTTTCTCTGTCTTAATTTTCGGTCTCGCGTGACGTGCGCTAAGAAAGGGTGCCGACTCAATATCCTTACAGCTCAAGCACACATCTTTCCACTAATTCCCTGCAGCCCCACATCACACCTTTTTTCTCATGTGCCTTTCTGGAGTGTCTGTCATGCCCCCAGACTTTCTGGAGTGTCTGTCATGCCCCCAGACTTTCTAGAGTGTCTATCATGCCCCCAGACTTTCTGGAGTGTCTGTCATGCCCCTAGACTTTCTGGAATGTCTGTCATGCCCCCAGACTTTCCAGCTCGAACCATGTAAACCCTAACACGCCATCTCATTGATGTTAATTCGTGTAAGTGGGAAGCATTAACAGGAATCACAAGGTCTACCTTGAAACACAGCATCCAAATTTTTGCGAGAGAACAGCTTAAGTTTTTCAACTGCACTTCATAAATATGCGAAGATAAAGACTTTCACAAACGCATAAAACATAACTCGTAGACGTCAGATAGAAAGGGCCCATTACCTTCTACGTAAAGTTCTAGCTTAGCGTAGGCTGTACCCCGCCTTACGTGAGCTTTGAACCTACTGGCCGCGTTCTGCGACACCGCCGGGGTAAGCAACTCCAGGGCCTGGCGGGGTATAAAGGAAACAAATATCAAAACATCTTAAGATCTCTCATATTGTTTATCTTATCGATCACGAATGTTGGGCTTTCATTCACGTGACGTAAGAATGTTTCTTTCAAAACTGACACTCAATTGAAATAATATTTTCAGTCAAAACATGAATTGCGAATTGTCACTACTGAACAGCTTTGAGTTGTAAAGCATTTTATCTTTCGTTCTCTTTTCTTCTTTTTTCTTTTGTCTCTGCCACTGAAGTTACAGTTCAGCTCGTCAAAATATGCTAAAAAAATTAACCCAGAAAAACAATTACCTTTGAGCAATCTTCCGCACATTTGAACAAATTATTCAGCTTGAGCTGACAGGCTGCTCTGTTAGAATATAAGCTGATTCGGTGGTCAAGTACTTTTCCCACATTTTTAGTTATCTTTTATTTATTTGAGGGGTGGGGGTGTAAATTGGATGACTTATCTGTAAATTCACGTATTCTTGATAAAGGGAAGTGTTTCTTTAAGTCTCGTGAAATGACTGCATGTGGCAAGTATATGTGGAACCTTCCCGTGTTTGCGCTTTTTAAAGTGTGACAGGAAATCTAACCGAACGCATTCGCTTAACATAAGAGAAAGCCAATCCCTTGCTCATCACCCCGAGCCGGATTCGATCTCGGAACCTTGCGATTGCCAGACCATTGCCCGGATCAGCTGAGCAAATAATGACCTTTTGTTTGCAAATTGATGTTTTACATTTATTCACACCAAATTAAAACTTTTATCCTAGAACAGTTTAAATATCTGTGTTAGATTTTTACCTTCAGTAAATTAAATATTTTGCCGGAAGGCATTGAGCTAAGTGCAGTAACACACTAATCAATCTGCATCGCTCTATATACCCTGTAATCAGGCCAAGAAAACCATATAACACCATGTAATAGAAGGATACGACGGTATTTTCGGGTTCAGTCGTATGGCCGTAGAGTAAGCATTTATAGCTGCCTGTAAGTCTCCAGCTTTGAAGAAATTACTGAAACAAAAAACAAAAAAAAAACAAAAAAAAAAAACAAACAAACAATCTCATTTTGTTCATAATAAACAGCGTGACACACAAAGCAAAGAATCAGACAGAAACCACAACTGTATGTCGCCCACCTGGTCGGGGTTAACATAAATCGAGTTTAACTTTAAAATCTATGCAGTTTAGATTTTACAAGGCTATCCATTCTACAGGGGCTGTGACAGACCGACAGTCACCTAAGAATCACGTCTGTGCCAAATGAGCTCTGTACTCTTTCAATTTATATTCTTCAATTCATATGCCTTATTGACATTATCCCTACAATATCCACCAAGAGCCTTTCCACACTAAAATCTTGCTAAAACTCGAAAAACACTGACTCGGCTTTGTCTTTGAGGTACATTGGGTTTCTCTCTTCCTCCGTCAAATCGGCGTCGGCAGTTTCTATGGTCCGTCTCGCTTCTGCTTGCTTTTTCAACCACTGCGATAGTGAGTCAGTTAAAATTTACAAAATAATGCACAAGGCATTCATGTGCGAAAGTACTGCAGGGTGCTCTGTTGCTCAACTCATAACTGCTATTACACCGTAATTAAAACAAAATAAGATAATTATCGACTGTTATAACAGTTTCCAAGTGAGACCATAAATCAATTATATTAAAAATTAATTTAAAATCTAAATGCATATTTTTGAGCTTTATGAGGTGACGAATTGTGTCATCGCTACAGCTCTAACGCATAATTTCGGACAACTGAACTTCTTGACTTGGGCAAATTTTCACGGATTTCCAAAAATAATCGCACGGTGTGGAAACCGTCCATATAGCATCAAACAGCTTGTTAGGGATAACCACAGATACTTCCAGTTTGAGCATTAAATTTGGTTTTAAAGTGCTGCGGCCTGCTGGACGCATATGTTTCGAAATCCCGCGCCATATTTTCAGACAGTAAATAAAGAATTTTTAAAAGTAAAAAGATGTATATCCCACGACCGTATCTTCTGCGAGGAGACTTCTCGCAGGGGCACCGATGTAACGATTTCAGATTACCCTCAATTTCAAATTCCCCCCCCCCCCCCGGGAATCTGAAATCGATTTCAGGTTCCCAGCGGGGGGGGGGGGGTAACTTGAAATCGATTTCAGATTCCCCCTCCGATTTCAAATTCTCCCCTCTCAAAATTAAAAACAGACAGAAATAAAACAAAAAATAAAGTTTTATGAAGTTTTTTTTCTGCCGAACTATGAAAATGTCTGCATTTACGCAATGATACGTTCTATATACTTCAGCTTCTAAACATTAATACTATCACCAGTCTTTTGCATCTTTCAGTTTTCCATATCTAGCTATTATCATTATTCATATAACTTTTGTCTAGAATTAGTTTTTTTTCATTTGCTGTTCTATGATCGCCTTTTTTATTTTGGAAAGAGTGCTCCTTATTTATACTCATCTCAGTCAGACAGGCCTGGCCTCCTTGTCTGCAGGAGGATAAGCCACCAGATACAGGTTCAACAATAAAACAATGCTTGATGTGTACAAGAGGGCACAGGAACACGGAGTCGGAGTAGTAGTGTCATTAAAGACCAAAGCACAAGCCATTCCCACGAAAGGCACATGGAAGCAGTAATCGGAGCATCGAGGATTAGTGTCACTGCTTCGATGACAGCCATGGCACTACAAGTCTGTATATACATTGACAGATGTAAAATTTAAAAAATTCCAGGTATGCCTGGGGGGGGGGGGGATTTGAAATCGGAGGGGGGAATCTGAAATCGATTTCAGATTCTCGGGGAGGAATCTGAAATCGATTTCAGAATCCCGGGGGGGGGGGGGGGGGACATTCAAGGGGGATAATCTGAAATCGGTACACCGGGAGACCATCAACAGAACCAGCCACTCGCATTACGCACTCTTACACGACAACACCATGTTGACAGGCACAGGAACACTCACCGCTTCCTCCTCGTGTGACAGGGACTCGCGCTGCGGGGTGGGAAACACCCGCGGAGTGAAGGAAATAGAAATGTTTCCACTCTGCCTTATTGGTGCCGAGCCAGCCTCTTCGTGAAAAATCTTCGCGCTTTTGTCTAAAATTTCAGAATATTTAAATATAGTGTGCATGAGGTACCTCGAATTACGTTTCGAGCATTATTATAATTCTACACATTTAACCGATCGATAACCCAAATTTCCAAAATCTCAAGGATTAAGAGTTGGTCCAGCATGTTTAGAATTATCGGTATCTGCTATACTGTAGTTTTTTTATCCGCATGGTTTTTACACAACCATGCTTGTTAATATTCACATATGTATACAGACGCAATAAATAGTGCACACCTCTGAATGTGTACACCTCTAAACAGCATTGCAATGGCTAAAATCACCGGTATGATGTAGCTCTTTCTATATAATTTAAGCTACTCTACACACAACACAGGATGTCGTAAAAAAAAAAAGAACAGTGAAAACGTATCTGATATGAAGCTTTCAAGCATTGATCCCAATGTTCCGCAGTTTTTCAAATACATTTCATAGGTAAAATGTAAAGAATGGTATACAACGAAAGTAGAAATTTGTATTTACTTTTAGCCCAAAAGAAAAACTTTTATGGACACAGACGAGGAGTCGATAAATCAGCGACCTGGCCGAGTTCTTGTACATTAAAATCTGGGATTAAACATGAAAATCATGGACGCACCTTGAACATGCTCATCGAAGTCTGCAACAACTAAAAGCCGCAAATAGCGGTACGCCCCCCCCCCCCGCCCTCCCACCACTACTTGTGAAAAAGCAACCATAACGCACTTCTCTTTGCTTTCGCAGTTTGTTGCGCTTGTGCCTTTTTCTCCGCCTCCGCCTTTTCTTTTTCCTGTGAAAAAAGTTCGCATAAATTTACATTTAAGAAAAAAAAAGAAAAAAAATAATGCGTCTCTTAATATGTTTAAAGTACGCCTTAAAAATCATAAACATTCACACCAATCGTGTTATCCCCTCACATATTAGTCAGCATTCATGCCTACTTTGTTCCAAAGCACACTACCCCCTACCCCTTCCCCCGCTCCCAGTCATAGAAACCGACGTATTTTACCTGCTGTGCCAGCATATTTTGATGCTCTTTCCATTGTTCAAGCTCCGCTGTTGCTTTTTCCCTTTCTGTATTCTTCAAATCTTCAATTCTCGATCGGTCTGCATCTTCTAGCTATAAGTACAGTTGCAATAGCTCCGTGAATATATAAATACGTGGTACAATATAATTTACCCATTACTTGAGGGCAGTGACATGGATTATAACTTATACACACAAGAACATTTAATGTACACAGTCTATCTAAACTGTGGTTTAGCAGATTTTAGTTCTTTTTCGTCTTTTTATGTGGAGGGAGGGGGGAGGGAATTCCCCGAAAAATTGTTAAATTGGCTAAACTATCTAGTGTAACAATTAGGTAAATGAGAATGCACGAGCGTAAGCCGAGGACATTTAATCGAAACTGACATCTACAACATTTAGTCCAAATTTATGATTATTAGTAGGTTATTTTGTGTGATTGGTCAAGCAGTAAAAGAAAACTAGTGGAAAATAATATAACAAGTGATCTGTATCTTTTTAAGGCCACTTGATTAGTGGCAATTCGACGGACATGCCACAGCCAGGTGGTATCACCTCGCGCAACTGATGACGTCACTTCTGACTAAATCAATGAAGCACTGATACAACTTCGGCAAAATTTGTCAATTAGACTTCATTCTTATTTCGTTTTCATTGAGTCCTCTCCTAGTTCTATCTGAATTGTTTTTAGAGTTCTCTTGCGCTCCGCGAAAAAATGTGTCGAGTTGTTTCGGTGAAATGAAAATAAATTGTAGAAACTGTTTGAACAATTCAAGACTGGGCAGTTGTTTTCTCTGGCCTAGCTGGTCAGATTTAGTTTTTTTATGAACTAGCGATTACTGTTCTATAACATTCCACCTGCAGTTAAAATCACTGTTATGAGAACATCTTTAAATTCGACTGTGCGCTTTCGTCTCCCTTTTGTCACATTTTCAAATGCTAGGAACGCATTCATTTTATTTAAATGAAATATATTAGGTGCAACACGTATGCTACTGTGTATTATCTATGGTTTGTGCCATCACAAGAACTTTTAACTGCAGTACAACCCGTTTACTATCCAGTACCACAGATCAGATTGCGCCAACGTTCTTCCGCACACGCATTCTTTTACTTTTAAATGGCTCAATGTTCAATATAAGTCAAGCTCAATGCCCTCTATCTTTTTCATGTTTTGGTGAAGAATACCAGAAACATTCCATTGGCCTTTATACTTGTAATTATGCCCCTACTTCACAAAAAGCACGAAAGCATTGGTTCCCATAGTAAAAGTGTGCTGTCTGGACCGCAATTAATGTGAATGCCCAGAGTATAGAATTGAGAGATCAGCTGGTACAGCAAGCAATGACAACTTCCAACTTTACATTAATGACTGCCCGACTTGCCCGAGCAGGTGAAAAGTCAGTGGAGCAGGTAGATTTTAAAACTACCTGCCCGACCGTCGGGCTCCGAGGGATCAGTTAAAAGCGTAAATCTATTGTAAAAGTACCGACAAATGGCATTGAGCAATGTGCTAACATGTGCTGCAATGTGCTGCACAAACGATTTATCCAGCATTCTACAGATCTTAGAATGTATAATAATGCAACCCATGTCGACTTCAAATGGACAGCCTGGTTCCTCGGCAAAGAAGGAAATGAAATCCTATTTGCGCGGTAGCCATACTGTTTAAGGTAATGATCTCTAATGAAAGAGCCTCCTTTTATAGATTCCCAAGTAATCGCAGAAAGACAGAGACGACGAGTCACAGGCAAAAAAACATCGAATTTTAGCTGCTGCCCTCGGAACTACCGCCGATAAAGTATGTGTTTAGGTTGCCTATAAAAAGTGTTCGACATTCAAAATAATTCTTTTATTTACGACTGGATGGATTATTTTAAAAAGACCGACATCCTGGCCTAGGTTAGTAAATTAAAATGCTTGTTGAATTATGAAAGCTAGGTCATAGTTGGACAGGTGAAATCTGTGGTCGTGTAGTGAGACTTTGATATCACCTGCCCGACCTCGCAGGATCCAAAGAAAGTCACTGTAAATCTTGTGTGAAAGCGTTGCATTATTTACTCAAGTTCTTTGGTATCCTCCTGTACGTATACTGTTGCAATTGCTCTTTTATGAATTGGATTGCAGGACAATAAAATTGAATCATTTTATGCGGATTTCGTGTTACCAGTATTCACATTGGCCGATCATTCCTGCATATAATTAATATAAATAAAAATGGTACGGCGTAAAACAGCTCACTCTACATGGACATCATTTTATTTGTATTCATCCTAAGTAGGTTTGAGGTTGTCAGTTTTCCCTACACGGTTAAAAATGCACAAATTCAACAGCGCTATAACTTTCGAATCTCTAAGAAGGGGTCAACTCTTTTTTTAGAAAATAATAACAAACTCCTTACGTTCATTTGCTGTTTGACACCATATTTCTCTAGTTCTCTTTTTTGTTCTTTCTTTAGTTCCTCTGCTTCTTTTGCACGATCTTGAACACGCTTTACGGCTTCCTCTCTTTGTTCACGCTGCCAAGCCTTGTCATCTTATGTGAAGTGGAACGAACAAAACACATTCCTGACTATACGGATAAACCATTTCCGTAAAAAAACAGTAAAGCCAGCGACCGTGCCAGCTTTTCAAATTCTGCGTCCAACTGCAAGCAAGCCTTCCGGATTTTCGTGTAATATGTTCAGATGGTTCAGCAAGTTAAGAACGTAAAAAATTAGCAAAAATTTATATCCTGTGACCATATTTTAATGCATCACAATAAATATTCGCGCATGGCAACTGCAACATAGAGAATTACTGTAAGATATGATGCACTTATAAGAAGAAACAGCATTGGCGAACGGAAATACCTTTGTTGGGGTGCTGGAGTTCTTCCCATAATCCCGCTTCCTCTTTCTCTAGCTTAAATAAAACAACTCCACTACCAATTTCAGCTGCCGCCGATGTGTCCTTGACTCGGCCTCTCAAAAAACACTCAAAAATATATGGTGGAAAAGATACCTAAAACGAAAAAGCAATAATTACAAGGACAGAAACATAACAGTGAACAGCACATCGTAATTGGCAAAACTGAAAATGTTCTCTTATTGTGAAAACAGCGTTTGCGACGGCTATTCAGGTCTATTACAAAGTAGAAGCCAAGCAATTCACCACGACATTCTTATTAAAAGTCACGATAATCTTTTGCAGCGAAGAGACCAATTTGCAATTTAATTAAATACAATGTATTGTTCAATTCGTATGTTCTTTTCCTCTTAAGAAAATATGTACTTTCGGATCTTTGGGATGGTGGTATCGTTTCGACTGAAAATTTATTGGGATAAATTCTAATGAAGTGATAAGGAGAAAACATCAAACTTTGTATATAAGCACTTTAAGATTTAATAACAAATCATCTAAGTTTTTAAAGCTATTTTACATATTAATCAATCTCCTTTTTTTGCTACTTCTCATATTCTGGTAAAATTTATTCATTTTTCATGTTTTGTTTTTCATTTCTGTGTATGTTTATCCCAACCTAATACGTTCGAAATGTCAAAACTTGTCGGCAACGGGCAAAGTACAAATCAACTTAAGCTGTACGTTGTACCTGAAAAACTAGAGCGGCCAGTGTATACAAAACGTACGAGTACAGGCTTATATCACACACTTTTAGTCGACACTTATTTCGCTTCTCTCTCCCCGACTAAACCCACAATTCTCAAATAACCATTTTTCTTTTTACTGAAATAAAAATTAACTGTATCTGAATAACGACAGCGCATGTGCCCAGAAGTTGGGTCGCGTATCACCTTTATCCTTATTTGATTGGATTGTAAGCGCCCTTGAAGGCAGCTCAAAACGTATCTGCGCGCAGTTTTAATTATTAGTGAAGCTTTCAAGGTACTTTTTACGAAATTTTTGTGTCAGTGGATAGAGACTCGATTCGAGATTTTATTACATTAACTTTTTAGAGATAATTGATAACGGATATCTATAACAATGCAACATTTTAAACACACTTTTGGATAAAAATTAAGGATATATTAATGAAAAGTGACATTTGACGCTAAAAAGCTTAAGCCCTGAGCATTTCTCATAAAACCAATCAATCAATAGGATAAACTGTCACATAATGAACATTCTAAGCCTACTTATTCTTGCAATGTGCCTGGGTCAAATAAACATTTCTCACCACAGAGGGAGCCCTGGTGGCAAAATTCGCAAAATTAAGAAGATTATACCCGAACGACAAGTTCCAAAAATCATCAGAACTTTCCGTGCAAACTCAAACTATCTTATCGGTGTACATTATGAGAATGATCAATGTGCGCCCGAGTCATATTCAAACACACCTGAGACTGATCTGTGCAAACACCCTACCGGCAGCTGTTTTGGCCTAATAAATGCCCGTTCCATCAAGAGCAAATCCCAACTGATCTCCACTATTATAGATCACCATAAACCGGATATTCTAGTAATTAGAAAAACGTGGCTTTCTCAGGATGACGACTTTTGTGAGAAGGATATAAACCCCGATGGGTACTCATGTCTGCGCAAAGACCGCCTTATGGGTAGGGACGGCGGTATCGCGGTAGTGTGTAAAACCTCTATCAAACCAAAACGTTTAGAACTTGAAACTTTTTCTACTTTTGAACATGACATCTTACGCATTGACTCGCCTACCGGCCTGTTTTGTCTAATAACTATTATAGACCACCTTCATCGCTTCAACAGCAATTCCTAGAAGAATTTACGTCGCTCCTAGAGATTCATACGCTATCCTCAGATCGCATTATAATAACAGGCGACTTTAACATACATGTGGATAATAGCCAGGATACTTTCGCTGTCAACTTTCTGCGAACTCTAGCCATGTTTTCCCTGAAGCAACACGTCACAGATTCCACTCACACTGGAGGCCATATTTTGGACTTGGTAATTACACATGAAAATGAACCTCTGATTATTGGAAAAACAGTTGTGCGTGATCTTGTATCTGATCAGTTTCTAATCACCTGTGGTTTGGATAAGATATCTTCTGAATTAGCGTCAAAATGTATCAAATATCGCAAATTCAAAGACATCGATATTGAGCAGTTTAAAAAGGATACACGTGAATCAGTTTTATGCAATCCTGAGGATATGTCGACTGAATGTCTAGTAGACATACAACTCTACACTCACAAATCTGGTAAACAAGCATGCCCCTTTACTTGAGCGCAAGATCACAGAGCTACACCACAAACTGAAACACATGCGCTCGCGTGCATAAGCCAAATCATACTTTCGGTGTTTCGAATAAAATGCGCAAGAATTTTGAATTTCGACTGCGAAGGAACCGGGTAAAGAAATGAAAGAAATGACAGAAAATTATGGCAGAAATATCGCATAACAGCTCATACTCGGAACATAAAAGAAACTGAAACTTGAAACCATTTGTTAAAACTTTTAATAATTTTTTGATTATATCATACGGGTTGTTAAAAACCCGATTTGCTCTTTGGTGCAAGAGACATTTGATATTTAGGCGAAATCTCTCTATCATTTCTTTCATTTTTTCCAGGTTATTTTATTCGAAACGCAGGAATTTTTGCGCATTTTTATTTGGAACGCCCTAAGTGTGATTTGGCTTATACACACATACAGAGAGAGAATGTCCAGACGCTATATCTCTTCCCTCGGTCGGGGAGACATAATAACAAAAATCTATCTTGTTAGAAAAGTATTCACAAGCAGGTTATAAAGCAAGCGGAATAATGTGTAATGTACCCATACTGTTATGCCCCAGTCAGAAATGGGCGATAACATAATATTTACCTTGATATACGTTTCTGTTGAAAATATATCTACTTTATTTGACTTCACTCCCTTTAACGGTACTGTTATAAAGACACTCTTATCTGACTCCTCCCATCTGTAATCCTTGATTATAATTGGCATGATTTCACTCGGTTTTGAGAAAAACCTAACAACTGTCAACAATAGGGAAAGACTATTCCTTCATGAGTTACAACGATCTCGAGCAAGTTTTAAGGAATTATAGGAAATGTTAGAGAAACACTATGTGATTAAATAATAGAAATGATATAAATAACAAAAAATAGCAAGAAACAAAGTCTTGTTCTGGTAACATAACATGGAATTACTGCGGAAAAGTCTTCTTCTGGTAACATAGCATATAAATTAGTCTATCAAAGAACATCTTTACTTTGCAATATTTTAAAGCTGAAATAACATGACTCAATGTGTTAATACACAAAACATTGAGTAAAATCATAATAATGCTACATAATATACAAGTAGGATAAGAACGTCAAATCTCGGGACTCTGGGTCTTTTTGTGTGTGTGAAAAGCTTTTTGTTCTTTAGTTACAACGTCTGAGGTACAACGAAGGACTTCTCTACATTTTTAACTGCTAGCCAAGAGGAGTTTGTTGCCATCAGTATTGCTTTGACTATGCCGCAGAATGGCTGCAAGAAGCCAGGCTATATGCATTATGTAATGTCCCTATTTTACGACACTGGGAACGGTAACGATGTCAGAAAACATTCAAATTTATCTTGAGCGGGATCAGAGAGATGTTTGTCTGAGACAACATCGTCAGTGACTTATAACATCACTTGGCCATTATAAGGGCCACAACTTAATATAAAAAAAGCGTTAATGTTTTGCTGTTTTGTTTGTGTGCTTGTGTGTGTGTGTGCGTGCATATATTTTTAATACACCTCCCCCCCCCCCCCAAAAAAAAAAAACAAAAAAAAAAAACTTGTCTCCAAAAAAAAAAACAAAAAAAAAAAAAAAACAACAACTTGACCAAAATTATGCAAGTAAAAAACTGACTAAAAAAACCTGCGTTCTGAGAACTGGTATTGTTTTGCTTATATATCACCGCTTTCAGCAGTTTGAGATTTTTATTTAAGCTTAAATCAAACAAAACATGCACGATCATCATTCTTAAGCAGCATGAAATCGAGCAATACAGTGAATAAAGTCATGAATGATTTTTTACGTTTAAGCCCAAACTATTTTTTAATTTTCACCCCCGGCATTCCCAAAATCTTTTCTCGTTCTTGTTTTTTTTCTTTCTCCAAAAATAGTGCAGACGTTTTATATAATTTTCATTTAACACAATATTTACATTATGACAAAGTTTTTAGTTAAAGCATTTGAAGTGTCTCTTGTACGAAACTGCAAAAACAGAAGACAAGTGCGCAAAGTGTTGAGAATAATTTCTCATCGAAAAGGATATTTTTAGTACTTTTCTGCCTTTCCTGCAAAAACTGTTAACTTTGGCAGTTAGATTAAGAGATATTTAAGTTGGAAGAGTAATCATATACAAATTTTACACATTACCACTTAATCAGTCTAATATGTATCCAATTTAAAGGCAACGTTTATACCATCCTTGCTCCTTTCAATGCCACACTTTGCTTTGTGGACTTAACATCAACTTAGGACATGCAATGAATGATATAATATTATGACATGGCGGTTTATGTCAACAAGTTCAGCCACAGTGAATACAGGGTACACCTTAAAGGAGAGTGAAGGGTTTTTACTTTTTATACATTTTGTTTTATCTTATGACCTGGTGTGTTTTATTATCATTTGATTATCAAACATGCAATATCTCCCACCTGTTCCACCTGACAAATCTTTGAAACCTGGGTGGAGGAGCAAAAAATACAGACCTTCCTAGGGTCCATATTTATATTGAGTTTTCATCCAAATTGAGAATAAAATAAAATGTAGAACCTTAATTAGTTGGAAACGTGAGGGTCTGATGGAAGGTATTCTAAAAACAGTGTTATTAGGAGGGTTATCCAACGATCTGTCCCTTGAAATATCTATTCCTGGATAAAATCCAGCTGACTGCCAGAAGAAGCAGATCAAGCATATGATGTTTTTGTAATTTATGTGAAACCCCTAAAACAGATATTTCTTTTAGAAATCTTAAATCACATGGGAAGAGATAAAGACATTTTACGAAGAGATAGTTCACAGACTCAGTTGAATTTAAGCAATAAACTGGCATGAAAATGTGATTTAATAATAAATAGCTGATACACTCTGTATATAGCCATTCTACACTTTTTGGACGTGAGAATCCTAGTGTTTCTTTCATGATAGTTTTGTCAATCATTATCCAAAAAATCCTATTTCCTGTTTCTTTCACATTTGTTTACCATATTAATTAATAACAAAAACACGTGGTTTTCTATTTTTAGATCATCACACGTGTTTCACACATGTTTCCTTTTTGTGTTTGTTTTGATTTTTATGATAAAATCTTTCGGCAAATCATTTCACATCATTGGCGAAAATAGGGATGTCACGAAGGTGAAGGACTTTTGCTTTTTTCGTTGTTATAAAACAGCTGACCTCTGAGGAGTCCAACAATGGTTTTCTTTTAACAATAATATGAAAATTATTCAATGAGACAAGATGAAATGTAAATTTGTTGTTTATTATCATTTCTATTTGCATGGCAACAACTCTTATTCCGTACAGACGTCAAACACGAGCGATACCTTATCTCTCCTATTGCTGTGAAATATGGGCAAATACACCCAAAACAAAATGACAACTATTATTTATATCGTGCTTAATGTTTGTGTCGTGTCTTTACCGGTATAACTGTATATTAGTACCTCATGTGTGTTTGTGATTGGTATGTTCGTGCTGTAGTATAAAATTTTAAACTTCCAACTACGCCTTTCTGTTTTCCAAACATTTACTCGAAATCATTCAAAAATTATGTTTGGACATAGATGCATGATTTACTATGGTACTGCAACTGTATTTTTTGAAAATAGAACAGAAAAGATACCAATCACTCAATAAATGACTCCCCAGTCTGTTTCTTTCAGAATGATATGTGTTCAAAACAAAGTGCTATCAATCAGAGTGACGTCATGTTCACGTGATCAAAACACGGTCCCTTGTTTACGATTTTTATTGCCTGAAAGAAACACTAGGGATGTTACCATTACAGTCAAATCGAGTAATGTTGACGGTATGCAAGTTCTTGTACGTTCGGTTTTGGTCTGTGGATAGCTCATTAAGGCATATTCGTTTGCTAGGTGTTACCTTCAAAAATTATGTGGTTTGACTGCAGATTTTTCAAACACTCACGGGCGAAAATAGGAGGGCGGTCAACCTCATACGAAGTTGACGACCAGAAATAGAGAATGAATAAGCAGATTCGTACTTAGGCTTTTACTGAAAAGTTTTTGCGCTTTGACTGAATTCAGTTGGGATAAGGATATAAAGAAATGATGAAAAAAAGGCGAAAATCAACAAAATAAGCCAAATCACACTTTGACTTTTGCCGAAAAGTTTTTGCGTTTCGACTGAATTCAGTGGGGATTAGGATATAAAAAAAAAACTGGAAAAATTCAACAAATTTCCATTTTGCTGGAACATATTCACATATTGGCTATTAAAGGGACTGAATAATATGTAAAATAGTTTTTAAAAGATCACATGATGGGTTTATAAATTTGAAAGTGTGCATGTTGAAAGAAAATTAGAATTTTGATGTTTTTCCTTATCATTTCTTTATAATTTATCCCTGATAAATTGCAGTCAAAACAACATGTCCACCGGAAAGACCCGAAAGTGCGAATTGGCTTATTCCATTTTGCCAAAACATATTCACATGTTGGCTATCAAAGTGACTGAATAATATATGAAATAGTTTTTAAAAGATCATATGATTGCTTTTTAAATTTGAAGGTGTGTATGTTGAAAGATAATTATAATTTCAGTGCATTTATCTTATCGTTTGTTTATAATTTATCCAAAAAATTGCAGTCGAAAGGACACCTCCATCGGAAAGATCCGAAAGTACGAATTGACTAATATGTAAAGTAGTTTTTAAAAGAGCATGTGATGGCTTTATAAATTCGAAAGTGTGCATGTTAAAGGAAATGAGAATTCTGATGTTTTTCCCTGATCATTTCTTTATAATTTATCCCCCCAAAAAATTGCAATCGAAACGACACCTCCATCGGAAAGTGCGAATTGGCTTATTAATTTTGGAAAGGTCACAACAATATCAGAACCTTTGGAAGGCTTAAAATCAATGCCTAACATTTTTAGTGACTTTACAATGTCACTCCCTCCTGTCCTTATTGAACCGGTGACTTCATAAAGTCACTTAAGTTTTCAGTGACTTTGTAAAGTCACTGATTTCACAGATCCACAATTGTATCGGATAGTGAGAAATGTTCAAATTATCATTAATTTGTTCCAATTTGGAATTTATCGATGGTCAAGGTTATGTACGGGGAAGAATACTAGTACAAAACCCAGACCGTAGAATGCAGTGGCGGATCCAAGGGGAGGGGGGTCGGGGGTTGCAACCCCTCTCCCCCCTAAATCCGAAAAAAATAGACTCCCAGCTGGCTTAGGAGCTCGCGCATGCCCTACTTCCACGCTGGCCCAAGTTGAACCTCCCCCTTGTCCGAAAGCTGTGTCCGCCACTGGCAGAATTGAGACTTCGTAAAATTTTCTTTAAAAAGTTAGTCGCCCGGCAAAAAAAGTTAGTTGCACATAAGTTAGTTGCAAAATTTGTCTAGCCCACCTCACATGAAAAAACAGCAACAAAATGGTGTTAAAACAATCAACAGTATTTACCTGAAAATACTCAGAAAAAAGTTAGTCGCCAGTCGGACGACCAACTCGAAAAAGTTGGTCGCCCGGGCCAAAAGTTGGTCGCTACGGGCGACCGCGAAATCTGAACCCTGGCCACTGGAATGGGATGGATGGAAGAATGAGAAATTTGACGTAGATAGCCTGAAACCTACTGTACTCATTTTACTATTGGTTATCCTTAGAACCAAATACCTGGGAAAGTGTATCTCGTAATATTGTAACAGAAATCTGAGAATATCATTTGGTGTTCTGGCTACGCATCCAGTTGCACAGAAGTCCTTTCCGGTGCTCCGTAAGGTACTGTTCTTGGAGCGCTTCTCTTCCTGCTGTACATTAATGACATTTTGGCTGATTTAAAATGTGAAGTTATTCGCTGACATAGTCTTCTGTACAGAAAAATCAGTAACCCATCTGACCTTGTCATTTTCCAGGAAGATTGAGAAAAGTTATCTATTTGGACTCAAAAAATGGGATGTGAAATTTAACGTGTCAAAATGTGCAGTGATGTCGATAACCCGAAAGAAATCTCCCTCAGTAGTGCAGTACACAATGAACACACACTTGCCCTGGAATAACGATAAATTGTTCTCTCACCTGGAACAACCACGTTCAAAACGTACAGACCAAGAGTAACAGCATCCAGGGTCTTCTAAGAAGGGCCCTACATCCGTTCTCGAGAGAGATGAAAAGGAAAAAGTATAAATCATTAGTCAGACCAAAGTTCGAATACGCCACGCCAGCCTGGTACCATTTTGCGCAAAAAGAAGAAGGAGCAGCTGGAGAGAGCCACAATGAGCTGCTGCCCGATTCGTGTGCAGTTACTACAAAAGCACCGAAAGTGTGTCGGCGATGCAAAGCAGCCTAGAATGAGATACCCTGACACCAGGACCCGAGCGATTCACCAGTAGAAGTACATGGAGGTGTCGACGTCCACCCAAACCTGCCGACATTCTTACGTACTATGCCTGTGTTTAAATACTTAACCTGCGAAAGCCGTGGGAGGTACAACATTTGGGATATTCTCAGCTGCCACCCTCCCCGCCATCCGACAATACTTAGCACAATCCGAGATTTTCGTGTTTGAGTGAGCACCTGCACGATCTTATCTACACTGTAAATATGCGCACTGTACACATAATAGACACCGCAGCAGCGACTGAGGAATACCTCCAATTGCAGTACTATAGTTGAAGACTTGAAGACTCAAGAGAAAAGTTAGCAAAACTAACTAGATTGATCTGCGATTTTTGGTGACGTCGCCATCTTGGTTCCTCGACTTAGTTTGTATCGCTTTTGCTGATTGGTTCTTGTGCAGACCGTCGCTGTATTGGTTATACTACATCGCTTGGGTCGCTTTTGGTGATTAGTTCACGTGCACATCATATTTTATTTCCCAAACTTGTGTATTGTTTACCTTAGAAATACGGTTTATACTTTTTTGCATTCATAATGGTTTATGATTGAATCTTGTGGTAATGGCACACTGTTTCCGGCTATATAAAAGCATGCACACATGTAGTTTGCTTCGAGTCTGATCCAGGTATCCAGTAAAACAACAACCGGTGAACAGTTTCCATATTATTGATCTTCACCACCACACATTTTATTGTCTATATACTGAATTTGCTGTGTTGTGTATGAGCAATGTTTAGTTCGACCTCCCCTGTCAGCAGTATGTTTTTGTTACGTAATTTAAGCTATATTATAATTTCCCTCAAACCATTAAAAACCCATAATTGTACCCGAAGTACTCTCTTACTTGCACACCCTAAGGCTGCGTATGGGTCAAGATTTTATCCCACCCAACTTTTGTAGGTGGGCTATTCCCGCCACTAGTCGGTCGTGATGTGTGTGTGACAAATTTTCAAAATGCTCCTGCTATTTCTAGTCCGTTTTAAAATTTGACAGGAATGTTCCCTAGCCTGTATGTATTTATATATCTCCCGTGTAAAGGAGGGAAATAGTTATGAGCTTGTCCGTCCGTCCGCATGCGGTCTGGGCTATATCTCCAAGAGTACAGGTTGGATTGTTTTGAATCAGGATTCCCACGCACCTGGAAAAAACCTGGAAATGAAAATCTGAACCTGGAAAACACCTGGAAATTGAAAATTTTTCGAAAAAAGTGAAAAAACCTGGAAAACATCTGTAAATCGATTCCTGAAATTTTCCAGGTTCCAGGTTTTTGTTCAAGGCTTTCCAAGTTTTTCTTGTAATATCTCATACGAACCAGTTTCATATATTGAATATTGTTTGATTTTTCCGCGCCTTCGGCGTTCTGTAGTAATAATAATCTGTGTTTTTCAGTCACTGTGGTGCCTATGCTGTACTTTACAAACGTGGTTTAAATTGTGGCAGGCAAAAAGTAAAGATCTCCCAAACTCCTTAACTGTGTTGTGCGTGGGTGGAACGGACGGGTATAAGGGGTGGAGACCACCAAATTAGCCCTGTAAGGTAGTAAATTTCTGGTTTTAAAAATGTGGAAAAACCTGGAAAACACCTGGAAATTGAAATCACCGAAGGCATGGGAACCCTGGCTAGATTCCATAACTAATGTTTCGATTGTGTTGCAATCTCACACGCGGATAGAACATCGTCGTACTTCTGTTTTGATTCATAAAAATGATCAGAACGCATATTGATATAATTTTGTCCGCGTAATGCAAAGTATCATCTAGGCTCTGTCTCCAAAACTGTTCATAGCATTTTTTAATATTTCACACATGGATAAAACATATGTTGAAAACTGTCATAATAATTGTTTTTAAATATAGAACTCAGTTTTTGTCGAAATTTTAAAATGTAAAACTGTTGCGAATTGTAAAAAACGTGATGAAAGTGGCAGTAGTATGACACTTTGCAGACCGAGCTTAGCACTGATTTCACATATCGTCCGCGCTACACATGGAATGTGTCTCTCTGAGGCCCTAATGTTTTTATTGCCCAAAACGGCAAAATATCAGAAGACACAAGAAAAATGCTATTATTCCGACATATCCGGTCGGATCGTTTTCGTAGTTAGAGGAACGTTCCGCAGAGGTTCCTCTACTAGGCTTGTATTTTTTTGCGATTTGGCCACTGTATTGGCCAGAAACGTTGAAATTAAATGAAACACAAAAATTCTACCCTGCTTACAAATGTGGTCCGATCGCTGTAGAATTTGACCAAAATGTTCCTTGAAATTCCTGTATCAGGCTTGTACTTTGTTGGCGATTGTTGGTGACTTGGTCAAAAAACGGCCAAATTTCTGAAAATCCCAGAATGCAACTACAGTCCGTCACATTTAAATCGAAACACGCTTAATTCGAAGCGTTTTCTCTGCCCTGCCTTTCTTCTATAGATACCTATTAAATAGGTATTTGGAGTCGGTTAATTCGAACACGTTTAATTCAAATTTCGATTCATTCGAAGTAAGTGTTTGGTCCCAGTATTAGTTCACATTACAACGGACAATTCGAAATGCGAATTTTGACGTCTGGCCTTGATTGAAGTGCGTGTAGAGGACACACAGTTGTATGCTTTGTTTGACAATTACCGCCAATATTCATTATCTGCTTACTTGAGTACATACCCTGCTTGAGAATTTCTTGAGTAAGATTATAGCTACAACTTACTGAGATCGGCGGCAAATCAATTGTTAGATTAGTAATTAGAAAACGCACACATATTTAAACAAAGTGCCGGAGTTCTCTTGTTTCAGTTATATAGGATTGTAAGTGTTTATGATTATAAAAACAGCGTGCTGGCTCGGCTTTAGACATATCAGTATATAAAAATTCGATTGTAGGACTTTTGGATTCAGTTGCCTTTTGTATTGTAGTCAAATTGCGTTAAATTTTCAGAAATCCCAAAATTAACCAGTAAGCCCGAGTTTATAAATTACTGAATTAAACATGAATAATAAATGCCTTTTTTTTTTCAAAAAAATAGCGTGTGTTTGTTGTATGGTAAAATGGCGGAAAAGGTTTCTGTCGATTCGTTTAATTCGAAACACGGATAATTCGGAGTAATTTGCCCTGTCCCGACCACTTCGAATTATCCTGAAGGACATCACCGTGCTTGCACAGTTTTAGGTGGAGAGCTCCGAAAATGTCGGCATAGTCCTTATGTAGTATTCAGTTTTTTTGTTTTTTTTTTTTTTTTGATGATTCGCTAAATTTGCTTTCCAGCTTAATATATTGGTCAGTAGTGTATCAATCATTAAACTTATCCAAAAGAAGCTTTGTATTACCTCTGACTCGGTAAGATGTATCAGAGATTTTTAAATCATTAGAATCGTGCTTCTGTGGGCTTAGACCTTAGGTAGTGACAATCTGCGGCCGTATTCACAAAAGTTAACTGTACAGTTAACAAATTTCGTTAGCTTGTCATGTAGGGTAGTATTTATACACCACAGGTTAAACACTTGAAATAGAGGGTTTCTTTTTTCCAGAGGCTAATTCGTCTTCAAACCTTGAACCAAGTCCGCCAAGCGAATGGATTACCTGTGAATATCGGTGTTCTTTTCACCCCACAACAGGAAGCTTGGGTAGTTGAGCGCTTTGGAAAGTTCAACAGAATTCTCAGTCCTGTAAGTGAAATTTTAAAAAAAATATTCTTTTTAACACGATACGATTTGAATGTTATGTTGTGTTAAGTGGCCATAAATCCACGTCATTGAATAGGAAAGTAGTTCAACTTAAAAACATTGCTATGTTTGATTTGCAGGGTTTAAATTTTGCCATTCCCATTGTTGATCAAGTGAAATACGTGCAGAGCCTAAAAGAGCTGGCCATTGATATACCAAAACAGAGTGCAATTTCAAAAGGTATGACACTCACAGGGTAACCCCAAGAACCCCATCTAGTGAGACGTCGTCTCACAAAAGCTGAATAATCGAGTAAGTAATGGCAAAACAAAACAAAAAATCGGTCTTAAAATATATAATATGAACAGATCCAGCAATTTGAAACCTCGAGCTGTCTCCACCTCTAAAGAAATTGTCATGAATTCAAACGACGAAAATAATTTTGGGTCAACAACTAAAACAGCTTGTAGACAAGCTGACGAAAACATGCTCGTTCCTCATTGCTACAGATTCTGACCGAGTTCAAGTCACTCTTCTTATCGAAGTCGGAGAACGGGAGAGGGGAGGTGGGGAAGGGGGTGGAGGAGGGGGCACTGAAGCTACTACAATTATTTTCGAAAGGTGTAACCACGATAAAGAGATGGTGGTTCCTTTGTTTAGTCGAGAATTTTTCAACATATTATCTGCTCTTACAAGTACTATGTTAAACTTTACAAGATCACTTCGGCACCTGTTCCACAGCGATAAGATTTAAAACAGGCGCTTCATTCGTCTTGTAGGTAACGAAACTTAATGTACATGCTCATTCATAAAGTTAGAAGCTGAAAACTGCCACATTTAAATCGCGTCTTAAAATGCCAGTGCCCTGTATGTATATGGAACTTTGAAAAGATAAAATTGCTTCCCACAGGAAAATGAACTAGCCCAAAATTCTTTAAAACTCGGTGGTCGATTGTGCAATTCATGGCATTATTGGTGGCGAAACGTTGCCATAAGCCCATAAGTGAGCCAAAAAAAAAAAAAAAAATCCAGTGTAAGTTCGTTTTTAAAAAAAAAAAAAACGCTTAGCGGTCTGTAGGTTTAGAATCTTGCTGTACTTTTCTTATTTATATTTTCGCCTGTCCTAGCTTTCCAGGGCTGTTTTTCACACGTCTTAACTTTTAGAAAGTTGAAAGGTGTGTCTTTTAGAATCGTACTGTTGGTGAGTTTTGTGGCGATGCTGTGCAAGAAACCGTTCTAGTGGCTTTGTAGCCTTCTTGAATCCATCTGGACCCTCTTCACTTTGAAAGACAACCGTATTGTCTTGAATTATGTAGAGTCTCTCAGGCCACGCGCCATACATTTCTAGAGCTTCATCAGCCATTGTATCCACGAGTAATGTGCAGTTAAAGGCTTCATCACTCAGATTTGTATGATGGTATAATTTTCTTGCATACTCCATGCGCTCACTGAGTGTCTTTGGTTGGTAGACTTTAAATATCTGACCTAAAGAAAAAACAAATGACTTTAAAATACTTTGGGTGCTAATCGGAAAGCTCTGATACAGTTTTACTGTGTGTGGGATAACTTGCCACCGGACAAGTGGTCACCAGAGAGAACAACCCCTCAGAATTGTAATAACAAAATTTATGTATTTGAAAAATAAAAAAAGTCTTCTCAGCTGGTATCGACACGAGTTAACCAAAGTGGAGGGGGCGGCATCTGGAAAGATTTCAGTATCGTGATTTTGATCTGATTTCAACAAAACGTCGGATGGAGTTGTTTGAATGTGGCTCCTTGCATATCGAGCAGGGACAGAGACTTTGGGTAGGCGACCGTTGTTGTACATCACTGATAGATAAGATGGCCTTGAGTCTCGGTCGATACTAAAGCTTATAGTGGGAGGGTGGGGGCCGCCTAAAGGTTAATGTATTTATACACTTTGAAATATTCTAAGGTAAGCAAATAAATTCTCGTACCTTCAAAGTTGTTGAGTTGGGCTTCTTGTATATAAATGAGTGCGAAGTCTGCAACATCTGTGAAGGTGGCCACAGTGTTCTGAAACCAGGCCAGCTTCTCCACAAACGGCAGTCAGCTGCAGCTGCCAAAATTCAAGACAAGAAGCCTTCCCACTTGTCTCCCAGGGGCGACTTGAAGCAGTTTGGTTTGCTTGTTGGTGTGGTAATCCACTACCGTGGGGTTGGGCGCCGCCTCACCCATGACTGCCTGTATTCGGGCCCTCTGTACGTATAAGCCTCGCGCAATGGTCGTGTACTGTTTCCAAGTTGTCAAACTTCTTGCGAATTCCTCATACTTAATGTTCACTGAATCCATTCCAGAGGCCACGTAGAACTTGCGAACAGCTCTGTGGTAAAATCTTGGGCATAAATACCAAGCTATAAGTAAAACTAGTTCCTTCAGGGTAAATAAAATAACTACATAAACTGCCTTTACTTTTTTCTCGAGAAAAGCCGCCCATGGCTTGTTGGGATTGCCAGTACCCTCAGCCATGACCGGCGCTTCGTGTGGCTAAACTAATAAGAAAACATTGATTGCAGAAGCTGCCCTTGTTTGGCCTTTGGTTTCGTTTCTTATCACGTGCATATCACGTGCGCATGGCCCACATTAGGCATGTTACCACTAAACAGGTCATTGCATGCCCGCTTCTTTTACATTAAAAACAAAGATAAGCGCCAACGTTTGTGTTGAAAAGTTTTCTTGAAAGAAATACAGATGTAAATCATTGACCCGTTAACAACAGAGTTTACCTTATTTTTTACTCTACATTGTTTTTCTTCTGTTTGTTCATTAGTAATATCTAAAACTGCTGATCCTAACCACTCCGTGTAATTTCTCTTTCAGATAACGTGACGTTGCAGATTGATGGAGTGCTTTACTTGAAAATATTTGATCCATATAAGGTAAATGGATGTGTTTTCCTGACCGCTGAAAAGTCGTCGCGTTGTCTAAAGCTGCAGTGTTCACCCCAACATTTGTCTTAAATTTCTTTACCAAAGCAAACACGCATAGTTAGTTTCATCCAAAATAATTTAGTTAAATGCAATCGGTCGTGGGTAACCAACTGTGCAAATGACTAGCGTGTTTTTGTGAGGTGCTAGTAGACCTACATACAGCATTGAAAAATTCGACGTCATTTATAGAAAACGCGAGAAAAGCGCCTGACCCAAGGTAAGATGAAAAAGCACCGACCGTGAAAATTGGATGCAATTAGGAAAGGGATTTTTAACAGTGCATGGGAATTACAAAGGCCGTTAAAAAGATATTCATTTCAGTCCTACAGTTTCTATGGCGAGGTTGATAGAGTTGTGACGAAAAAATTGCTGATTTATTCATTGGTTAGATGAGCTTCGACTAAGAAATAAAGTTCATAGGCAGTTGTATAAGGATGATGAGGCAGCTGCCCCCTCTTCCCCGCGGACAATGGTGTCCTTGTAATGTGGTGTTGGGTTTTTTTTCAGGCGAGTTATGGAGTGGAAGACGCACAGTACGCCATTACGCAGTTGGCGCAAACTACGATGAGGTCGGAATTGGGAAAAATTTCGCTCGACACCGTATTCCAGGAAAGAGAGAGTCTCAACGTCGCTATCGTTGGTGAGGGCTGACTTAAAACAGGTCACGTGACTCCGTTCCGTCGTTCCTGCTGATAGCCTTAGTCACTATGTGGGCATTTAAAATGTTGTACTGATTAAAAAAAACCATTGAAAGCTACAAAATCAGTCCTAGATTTGAAAGTGCCCCCAGAGCAACATGTAATAAGATTCTTAATAAAAAAAATTAAATAGATCCTCCATTTGGAAGTTGCTGTATGGTAATGTTTAATGTGTGACACGTAGTACTGTAGAAGTGTATTATTTTACTTCCAGAGGCCATCAATAAAGCAGCAGAGTCGTGGGGTATCGATGCACAACGTTATGAAATCCGTAAGTAATAGGACGTGCAAGTACGTGTTTGGGACAGAACACCATCCATTTCCGAAAACTCTTTCTTGTATGTTTCTTTCAAGAGATACGAACCAAAACAAATACGCGTTTTTGGAAGAAACATGAAGAAAGAAAATGCCCAATGTTTTTAGTCTATGGGTACAAGTCTCACCAGACAGGTACCGGCTTCAAAACGGAGGAATATTAATGGTCAAGATTCAGTGTTATAATTCAGCGTAGTTCAACTGAAATCACGTTAGAACAAGGGTCCGGTTATAAAATTAACACCTGTATATGCAGAATCTGTGAATTAGAAGTTCTTAAGTGGCAAATAGAAGGTAAAGCATTGCTGTGACTAAATGCGCCCGTAAGGAGAGGAGAATGTGCGCTTCATGTAGCTGTTATGGGTATTCTAACGTGTCGTGATTAGGCACTGGTAGTACTCCTGGAAGCGACCATAGGCGTTCCGTTCACGGACTTCTCACGACTCGATGGCTCAACCCCTGCATTAGAAAAAAGAGCAAGCTCCGTATCGTATCGTATTGGCGATACCTGAAATGTGCATGTGCATCATGTGTGTGTGTTTGTCAAACATGAGACTGGAGATGGCGATTTGTTGACACTGTGCAGGTGACATTAAGCTGCCGGACAGGGTGCAGGAGGCCATGCAGATGCAGGTGGAGGCGGAGCGAAAGAAGAGAGCCGCTGTGCTAGAGTCAGAGGGTGAGTTCAAGAATCATTGCATCGGCGTTTGGTGAAGTTTCCAAGTCACGGTGCAATTTTCTTTTGATCTAAAAAGGAAACCAGGATTAAAAGGATTTAAGACCCAGCATCTGTAATTACACCAATGATATTAATGCGCATGTTGAATAATTAGCTAAAATTATGAGAGTACCGTAGTAGAAAACAGATGATGGGCAAAGAGTCGTTGGGAAAATAAGAAGGTCTGATTATAACACAATAGCCTATACCAGTATTTGGCGGAGGGGGGACATGTGCTGTACCGCCGTGGCTGCTACTGTTGATTGTCTGTGAACAACGCAGGTGTGCGCGAGGCGGACATCAACGTGGCTGAGGGCAAGAAGAAGGCGCGCATTCTGACGTCCGAGGCGTACATGACAGAGCAAGTGAACCGCGCCCGAGGCGAGGCTGAGGCCGTGCTGGCCAAGGCTGGCGCGCAGGCCGAGGCCATTCAGCGCGTTGCCGAAGCCCTCAATAAGGAGGTGCTCTCCCCAGGCTGCTTTCTTCTCACACAGGGCCAATATTGCTGGTCAAAAATCGCTAAAATAAAAAATTCAAAGGAACAAGTAAAAAAATCGTTTGACTTTGAAAAATGTAAAATAGCATTTTTGTGTGTGAAATAAGTTTAAGATTTCTGTATGGTTGTAGTTTTAGTGTAATATCTAAATACAATACAGTGAGTACGCAAACATTTCAAATCATATGCTATGATTTCAGAATGGGCATAACGCGGTTAGCATATCTGTGGCAGAAAAATATATCCAAGCGTTCCAGAATCTGGCAAAAGAAGGAAATACTATTTTATTGCCAAGTAACACAGGCGATGTATCAAGTATGGTCGCCCAGGTAATCTCAGGTTTTGAGTTCATTTTTCTTACTAAATCGGATGCAGAGAAAATTTTGTGGGAGTGTATTTTTTCCGGTTAAACACCGGAAAGTGAGGCGTAACGTTTCTTAGAATCCGCAAGTCAGATTATTGCATCTATGTAAAGCTATAATGTGATGAAACGTTGACTTTATTTATTTCTATAAACGATAAAAAATACGTAGATGTGTGCAACAGCTTATAGTAGTTGATATTGCAGCTTGGGAAATTGAATTTTGAATTTTCCATTTCAGGCGCTCTCAATATACAAAGCAGTTGATGTCACAAAAACAAGTAACACAAAAACTGAATCGGTAGAAGACGCAGAAACGACTGAACAAATAGATTTCCAGGCGGCGACAGAATATGGTCAGGAGATGCCACATGAACGTTTTCAGTCTCAGGAGAACAAGAACAAAAAACCGGAAGTCTGATGATTCATCCCTGCGGCTTAGGGAATTAAAGAAGTATCCTACAAAAATTGTATAAATTTGTTGCAGGACTTGTGTTTGTTTCAGTTTGACTGTAAAAGGTAAACAGAAAAAAGATACTATTTACCCCAGATTTTGTCATGCTGGTCCAAGTACATTAAATTATTGTCTGTTTGCCCCGTTTATATTTTGCACAAGAGAGTCATAAGGACATATGTTTACTTTCGCTTTCTTGTATTCTTCGTTGTTAGCACTCGCACACAAAGTGGTTAACTCCAAATGTGACTTGGGACCCTAGGAGCTAAGGCTAAATGTTCCCCCCGTCTCTTAACTTCGAAGGACAGTAACTTTTTTTTTGCAAAATTTGAGTTAGGAGGTGGCGCGCACAAATGTCTGCAGTAAAAAGTATTTATTTTCCTCTGCTTTGTTTGGATGGAAGTGTACTTCGGTTGGAAACACATGGTTTTTCATTACTTGTATTAGGCATCTTAGAAGGAACCAGTGTAGTCAGGGATTTCGCAGTGAGCAAACAGGTAGTTTATTTTGAATATACTATATGTATATTGTAGAAGTGACTGGCGAAGTGTTATCGAACTGGACACAAGAATAATGTGTGGTGTGGAAATTCATGTAACCGCGAAACTGCTGTCAGTTAAATTGTTATTCAAAATATTGAATTATTAGGGTGATACATGATGTGTGATCGATCATCGCATAAAATAACCAAGTTTCTTGAAGCAGTGGACAGTGTGTAGGAGTTACCAGTCGGCTCAGTTCTCTCATCCATGATACAAGCAACAGTTAAATCAGGCAAATTTTCTGAAAATTTCAGGAAGTTTGTAAGCTTCCTGATTTGGGGGCTTGAAAATTTGACAGTGCTTAAAATGAATTTTGACAGTGCTTAAAATGAATTTTGTGAATCTTATGAAACTGCCCTTTTCGGCAAGTAAAATACAAGCCGGGTGCAGAAATGTTGGGAAACATTACTGCCGCATTTCCGAGTGCTTGGGCAGGATTTTTAAAAAGAGTAGCATTATTGTTTTTGTTTGTTTTTTTCTGAAATTTTTCTAAAACTTTTGTCAAATGCTAAATAAAATACAGACTGGGTGGATGACCACCTGTCGGGAACATTTCTGTCGACTTTCAAAACAATCAGGCCAGAAATGTAAGGGTAGCATTTTTTGAAAGAAATGTTTACACACATAACGAACGACTGATGGCCCACCATGATGGAAACACACCACCCACAGAAGTCGGTTGGGCTAAAAACTGCTCACATTTCCAACCAGAATTGTGATCATTAAAAGTGGTAGCTACTCTCCGGGCTTTAATACTAGTGTGATGAATGGAATAGATTCCAGAAATTTGATTTGGGCTTGTCACCGACAGGAATGAAAATGACACGTACAAAATTTGCTGTAAAAACTGGGGCACTAAAAGCCAAATATTCCAGAAAGCAGTTTGTGTGTAGCAGATGTTAACCTTGAAACTAGAAACCAAGTGTCGTTTCGTCAGGCTGTCCAGTTTGAATCAAAATGTGGTTATTTGCAGGTTTCCCGAATCCGAAGTTATTTGATGGTGTGACATTCTGAAATTGGGGAAAATAATTGAAAATTTTGATTTCAGTTCGATAGAGAAGTTAACATGTATTTGCGTGGTTTTAGCTACAAACTGCGGTATTGGATTCACCTGTTCTGTATATCAATAAATGTGTCATTGGTTCTTATCATTTTAAAATGTTTCGTGAGTGATATCAACACGTTGGAAAAAGTGAAAGAAGCAACATAATTGTGAAACTGGTTTTTCTTATACTTTTGACGAGGTTATTCATAGCACTTTCCCGATCTTTTTCTTTCAAAATTTCCTAGTGTTACATGTGGTCTCCTTACCGTCGTGCCTGGCTATTTCTCAGATGATCTTCTCTCAGGCTATTACTAAGAAAATAGTGAGTGGTGGGGCCTTAAAAAATAAACATTTGTAAAACCAACATTTTTAATATGCTACGATTCCTGTCCTCAGTTCGCATTCAAATTTGACAGATTTTCTGCCTTTGCAATGAGTGGTCATATCCACTTAATACCCACCAACAACAAATGGCGGAATTAAGAACAAATTTCTTAACTGGGTGTCTAGAGAAAATCCTTTAGGATTTGTTCACCGATCCTGAAGAGGAGTGGGGGGGGGGGGGGGTTATGATTTTGTGAATACTTCCGGGGAGACATACTAATCAATCGGCTAAGCTAGGGGAGAACAGATAATACTTACGCTGGGGGAGGGGGGACTGTGGGGCGGGAAAGAGTGCAGTGATCCCGCAAAAAATATTTGAAGCCTTTATCCAGATGACATTAAATTCTAACTGCAATGGTAATAAGTTTGGCTTATCGGCTTGAAGGTTTAAAAGCAAGTTACATCAGTAAAAGCCGGCCAGACAAATCACAACTAAACCGTTAACCCCGTGAAGTACTTAACACAAAAAGACTCAGTTTCTAATTTTTAGGCCTTTCTTTCAAACTTTTTGTCAAACATTCAGGAATATAATGTTACCAAAAAAAAAGGTTCCTTAGAAGCAGGCTCATCAGCACATGAAGTGCATCGCAAAAACAAAACAATGTGAAAACTAGGGCTGGTGATGGGTTCTCTCAGCCATTTTCTTCCTACACCCAGCACATCTGGGAACTTCAAATTACAACCAACATATACACAGAAATATAACTATATCTTAAGTAGACTAGCGTTATAGGGGTTAAGATGGACCAGATTCCTGCCATGTTGCCACCTCAGTGATTCAGGCGTTGCCATGGTGCAACAAACTATCGTACTACCTCTGCCATACTACACAATTTAATACAGTCTGAAATCTGTATCACAGTAAATTTCTTACAACTAATCACCAATTAATCTAAAAAGAGATTCTTTGTAGTTATTAAAGTATATTTCAGCTTCATTGTTTCACACTACAAAATACACAGATTTGATTCGTGTCAAGATCATAAATGCAAATATAAATGTTAAGTGGCAAAAGAATTATTAGCGCCCAGATTGGTAATAATTCTAGTTCTCGATCAAACTCTGCTCCCCATACAACCAATTCTGTAATGAAACGCATTGCAAAATGGTACACAGGTTTCTAGCGGTTACATATACAAGACTTCTAATCGTTATTGGAAGGTTTATATAGCATGAAATGCCTGGTTAGTAACATATACCAACCCAGTGCAGACGGCATTTCATTTCGTAGGTTCACACGGAGCAGAACAAGGAAGGGTGTGGTTCGCTTAATAATGACAAAAATAACAGACTTAACAATCTTTAGGCCGCCGCGTAATTTGGTTTACGGAGCAAATGGACTGTCACACCCACCAGACCAGACTTGCATTTCATTTGACAGGACTCAATAAGAAATTTTATACAAACGTAACTTAACATGTTAGTGTTTATACGCATCTGTGCACGTCTTAAGCAAGGACATACTTGGAACTATCAACAAAGCGACATTTAAGGCTAACAGCACAGCTGCCCAATTTGATTTCATTGCCGAATTGAATTTGCTTTATTCAAAATCATCCGCAGTAGACATTATTTACGTAAGCATACACCAGGATAGAACGAAAATAAAGACAATACGGCGCGATTCGTATATAACCCTTGACATTCCAAATCATGTTTAAACCGGGTTTACGAAATCCAGTCCTTACTTCTGATCTGGGAGAATCTTTAAATAAGCGTTGAAGTTAACAACAAAGTTGCACGCATCAAATTATTCCTTTATGAAATAATCACATGGTCTGTACGAAGGGTACCGTTGATAATTCACTTCAATTCATAAAATAGCTGAACGAGGCGACTGGGAACAAACCTAAATACAGAGACTAGCGGTTACTCTAAGTCAAATCTCGGATATATCTCCATCAATCCCCCCCTCCTCTCCTCCCCCCCCCCCCCCGGCCCAATGCCCAAAGAAACACAAGGTTAAAAGCTCGACCAATAAAATAAGTCCAACATCACGTCGGGCTGTGGACTATGGCTGCACGATGGTCAACGCTGGCAAGCAGGCATAGCTGGTGCACAAATAGTCTGGCAGCGTAAACGCCCCATAAGGTAATTTTCCAAACGATTAGGCGTCTGTTATTACCCAGAATGGCAATATTTACAAGACTGGCCCAGAACCCAGAGCTACTCTTTCTTTTTGCTTTTTATAACAAAATAACGTAGATGACGAGGAACGTATGGTAGTCCGGAACGTATGGTAGCCCGGAACGTATGGTAGTCCGGGGACGTGCACGTGTTCTGACGCATGAATACCAGTCTGTCTCACTGCGAAAACCATGCAAGCTAACTTATAGCCTGTCTGCCGATCTGTCTATCCTCTCGTCTGTCCATCGCCGGCTGTAACTCTCACCATCATAACCCAGGGTTATCCTCTGATATTTGGCATATAGATGACCTATCACAGTGGGTAGTTACTTTTTATTTTGATCATACCCAAATTTCAATGTCATAACGCCCACTATCTTCGTTTTTTAATCCGACTGTGCCACAGGCTGTGCTCTTTCAGGTAGCTTTTTTGTTGTTATAGCATATAAGTGCATGTCGCCATTTCCTCGGATAAACGGAGCCCATAGATCAATTAATGGCAATGCATATGAATTTTTGAATTTTTTTTTGGTTGTCTACAGCAATGTCTACGGATTTTAAAACCGTCCTTTTTCATTAATCAAGTACATTGACACAGCCTTTTCCGGAAACATTCGTACATGGCAACGCATCCTGTAGAAAACAACTTCCCACCCCCCAGTTCCAAGGTTAAAGAAAATTTATCAAAAAACGTGAGTGTTCAGTACTGGCCATAACCTATAAACTGGTCCATACTTAACAAACCAGGCCCTTGGGCCTGCAATATAGGGCCATACAGCAGCAGGATTCCGCTAAACTACGTCAACAACTAGTCAGCCAGTCCAAGGTCTTCTCTTCATCTAACTCATTTTTCACAAGGCCTTCGCGTATTTGCCGCTCGGAAAACCCGAATTCTTTGAACATGTGCTGCAGTCTCAGATACTTGTTAGCTTTCGCTTCGTCGTTATTGAGCAACAGTAAAGCGCTTTCTGCATCCTCTTGCTTAAATCCCTTTTCACATAAGCGATTTACTCCACATAAATAGTCCAAAACCTGCAACAGACAAATACATAGAATCATTAATTTTCTTAACCTAAAAGCAGGGCTAATCAAACAAACACGTTTTAATTATAGTTTCAAGGGTTATAAGTTCAATGTATCTATGAACGGGCAAAATGCATTAAGTATATTAATTAACGGTCTATGGTCAACTCGGCACCTTGCCAACTCGGCACCTGACCAACTCGGCACTTTTTGGTTAACTCGGCACCCACCAACTCGGCACCCGCCTTGCCAACTCGGCACCTGGATATACCAACTCGGCACCCATTATAACAGACTTATATTTTAAACCCTGACACTATCTTTTTGTAACAAAATGCAATTATTCTCGAGAGTGACGTACCAAAGGTAAGTATTTAATCCCTTTCATCACAATAACAGAGACCAATTGAAAAGTCTGTGATTTTCTGTGTTGTTTCTTATTGCAATTAAGTACATATCAGAGATCGGTCTTTTATCAATTTAAACGGTTCAAAATGCGGAGGTTCCCTTTTTTTGTTTTGTACTGAAGTGTCACAGTTTCCCTGGTAAATTGCAATTCAGGTATGAGGGTATAATTGCAATTGGAATAATATTTGACAAGCAATATTTTTGTTTTGTACTGAAGTGTCACAGTTTCCCTGGTAAATTGCAATTCAGGTATGAGGGTATAATTGCAATTGGAATAATATTTGACAAGCAATGTGATTGGTTTGCACTTGACTGAGTAATTTACGAAGTAACCTTTGACAAGCAGTTTTGATTGGTTCGGTTGCATAGCTCCAGGGTATTAAAAGAGGGGGTCAGGACATCTTGCCATAAATCCAACTACTTTTTTTGCATACATTTTACACACCTTTTCGTGAGAATGTCCTCTTTTACTCAAGTTTAATTTCATGCTTTCATTTTTTATGCATGTTTAAGTTAATGTTTGTGGTTTTTTCGCTTTTTTTTTTTTGCTTCAGTTTTACACACCATTTTAAGTTTAGCAACAATGGATCGCAATTCCTTTAATTGAAATACATGAAAGTAATTCAGTAAAACCTGGAGAGAAGCAAGTAGTTGGAAATACACTTGAGTATAAGTGGGAGATATTGTACTTGTTCTTGAAATGAAATTGCAATCCCACTATAAGCGGGAGAGATTGCAATTATTTTTTAAATGAAATTGCAATGGAGTGCTAGTTGGAGATATTGCAATTATTTTTGAAATGAAATTGCAATTGAGTGTTAATGGGAGATATTTCAATTATTTTTAAAGTTAAATTGTAATGGAGTGTTAATAAGGGAGATTGCAATTGTTCATAGTCATAGTTAACCAATGAGACTAGCGAAATGAAGAGAGAGCTCTGTCACTGGGTAACCCGACAGACCAATCACACTACGACACAGTGCAGTTTTCCTGTACAAAAGGAGTAAATTTTTGGTCTTGAAATCAGTTCAACAAATCTGGATAATTAAATTTGTTTTTCCTTCTATTTCTTACTTTTTAAAACCCCTATTCGATAGTTAACAATTTCCTTATGCACGGACACTCTGTTTAGTTCTTGTATTTTACACACCTTTTTTCGGTTGTAACCAATATATATACAAGGCCGAAAGGGCATTTGAAAACTATGGCGAGCTGGCAAGACCTATGGCGAGTTGGTAAGCATTTCGGAAATTATGGCGACTTGGTTTATGGCGACTTGGCATTATGGCGAGTTGTCCATACTCCTTAAAAGAGATGTTTTGTGAAAGAAAGATTCATCACAACTCAATGCAGATAACTACGATTTATGAAATAAGCCTAGGATAACTGCAATTTGAAAAATAGACTTAGGATAATTGCGTTCAACTTGTTTTTTCTGTGCACTTAGATGCCACTGGATAAATGTATTTACGGCAAAGAGGTTCTTAGACCTCGGCAGCAGATCGTGAATTGTATTAACTATTCTAAATTGCAACATAGGACATGCCTCACGGAAATTTCCAGACTGATTATCACGCTGCGAAAAGAGGTTGCCTACATGCATTTTATAATTTTACAGTGAAAATGAGAATCAAACAGTGAGAATGGTAATATTATAAAGATGCAAGTTATTTGTATTTCTATTATTGGAAATGCAATTAATAAATAAACTAGAGTGCAATTATAACAAGCAAACAAAAAACTCAAAATAAGAACTAGAGCCTGAGTAAGGCAGGATCCCGCGTGACTTTTTCATTTATTTACGGTGGGTTTTTTTTTTTTCGGGTGCCGAGTTGGTATCATCGGGTGCCGAGTTGGTCACACCGGGTGCCGAGTTGGTAAGAATTTAGGTGCCGAGTTGGTAAACGCGGGTGCCGAGTTGGCAGGTGCCGAGTTGGCAAGGTGCCGAGTTGACCAAACCCCTAATTAACCATTACACATGCAGATAAATGTTCTGTTACAGTACAATCCGATTATCCCGAAGCTGCCGGAAAGATTGCTACATTTATTTTATTTTAATCCTGTTGTTAACTTATACTTTGAGCATGACCGGTTGATGACGCATTTGTCACTTGGCTTGTACTAAGACTCTGGCCCGGACTCGCTAGTATTCGTTGCACCGCTACGCCCAACCGCTACAACGTACGGCGGAGAAGCGCTATTCTCTGCAGGTGTACAAATGTGCACACAAAATAATAAGATTTTTGACGCTTTCAGCTTCCTGCTGAGTGCACATCCAGTGATTTGAATGAAACGTTTTTGAACGTACAGGATTTACCTTTTTGTTATCTTGGCCCAATTTTTCCACAGCCGTCACGACTCGGGTGCGTAAAAATCCCATGTCCGATATGCGATTCACAAACCCTTTGCACTGAATGGACATGTTACTGTTAAATATACCAAAAAAATGTTGATCACCACTGACAGCGTAACAGCGTGTCACTGACATGTTTTTACTCTGTGTATATTTTTTGAACTACTTCCAAAAGAGAAAAAACAAAATGATATGAATGTCAAAACTATTTTTATTTGTTTTGATAGCGATCCATGTTTACTTTTTTTTTTGGGGGGGGGGGGGGGGGCTCCACAATTTTTGAACGATTCAGTGCAGAATGAAAATCAAACAGATAACATGTTTTTTTTATAGTTTAAGATTATCAGTTGTTAAGGATTACCAATCTTCTGCATTATGATGCTTTTGCCGCAAATTTCAGAGCATGCTGACAACTTACTTATAAGGATTCGCTTCCGGTCCTTTGACGGCCGATTCTGACGACTCGTGGTTTTTCGTCTCCGTGCCAGTGGGTGGTAATACTGATTTCTGAAATCAATCCAATCAGCTCTTCAGATGGCTTTTTGTTGATTACAGGAAGCGCATGATTTTGAGTGAACATGATTTTTATTTTATTTTTTAAATCCCGAGACGGGACCTATAAAAGAGGATGAGATGTCGAGTCTTGTTGGTGATCCGTTAGTCCGTCACATTTGTAAAATCTTATCCACTGAAAATTACTTACAAAAGGAAAAATAAATAAATAAATATATCTTACATTCGGAACAACTGGCTGTTGGTTTGAAACACCACAAGAATTGGTCGTTACAAGTGCAGACGCTTTCGTAAACGTGACGTCATCACTGCCAGCACAAGCGGCCAAATCGGAAGTGCTTTTGGCATTTCGCAAGCCATTCTGAGAGGGCTCGGGAGTGTGACTTCGCGAGTGGCTCTGTGATTTTGAGCCACCGTCAAAACTACCCGAGAACTGTGAAAGGCCCTGCCCATGTCTGTTGTTATTGTGGTTATTGGGAGTTTTATCCGGGCTAGACTTTTGGTAAAATTCTTCCCAGCGTGGTGCATTGTTGAACGTCGCCGCGCTCTGCTGTACGCTTTGCATGTGAGGCCCCTCCCAATTCGTCGTTCCGAATGGATTACCGTAACTGGAGGCTGTACTTAAATGCTCTCGCGTTTGATTAGATGAGCTAAAACTGGGACTAAAATTGTTCGACATAACACCACTAGCTGGTGAAGGATTAGCCGTACTATTTACTTGCGAGATTTGTAGCCCCGACACAGGGTTATTCAGAGCAGGCCGGGGCACATTTGCCCGGTTCTGACTTGCGTAAAACGGATCATATGCACTACTGTTAGTGTATCTGGCGTGAAGATTTGCGTTTAACCACTGACTACCACTTTGAACTGTTGGCCCATTCGCTTGACTTTGAGGCTGAAAGGTCACTGAACTTGCCCCTGAGTCTAATGCTACTGCAGCATCTGAGGGACGATCATACCCACTTCCTAAACTAATATCCGGATATCCAATATTCTTAACAGACGATGTGTATACTGGCCCTTGCGACTTTTGGACCTGTGCCGGAGAATAAATTGACGCAACTTGGAATGTGGACAATGCCCCAACTGAATTATTTGCACGCCCATACGTTGAAGTCTGTCCGAATTTATCAGTCACGGTACTCGTAGCGGAATAGTCTACCACACCAGTATTTGGTACTGAATTTACGTAAGTATTACTTGACGGAACAGTTTTCGGTGGCTGTGGCACTTGAACACTTTGCAGAACTTTATTTAACTCGGCCATATCATCCAGCGTTTTCAATTCCAAAGTTTCGAATGGATCTTGAGCGACGCTCTCAAAGTCCTTCGGATCAAAAGCAGTCGAAGCGCTACTTGCGGCAGCCTGTTGCGGGATCGAGGGTTGCGCGGGTAATGGCGTTAAAATCCCGCCGGTGGCACCACAAAACATGGGCTGTGGAGTCGAGTATGACGTCACTTGCTGGGCCATTGGGACCCACGATGACGTCACTGGTTGGCCTAATGGCGGTGACGTCACGGACTCCGTCTGCGTTACAGATTTGGGCGCAATTTCCCCATGCACAGGACCGTTCTTTTGCTCTATTTCTGGCTCGGGAGTAGTGGACTGGGCACTGGGACTGCTTTCGGACTGTTCCGTTTCTTGTGATTCTTGGTGACCAAGAGTTTTCGCACTGTCTTCCGAGCTAGAAGCTTTCTCTCTCGTGAGCCTAGTTTCCAAAAGACACAAAAAATCATTATATCATTAACAAAGGCAATAAAAATCCCATTTTTCTTCAAAGTGGTCCAAACAGCTGTCAGTTCCGCTTCATCAAAAACTAATTAGGGCGTTCGTGTATTTGTTAGCTAATTAAAAGAAACAGACGAGAAGACAGACCCCTTCTGATCCAAAGTATATCCCAAATATATTACCTTTACGCACATTTCTTGTTCTCAGTATAAATACGTCTCGTAAATCATTACTGCATGTTTTTTTTTAAATGTGAAAACTTCATTTTACAGATGCAAATTTATATATTAAAATCCCTTCAGTATACACTGTTTGAAATACTGTTTGAGTTAATTATCAATGACTGGGCTTATGGGGTGAACCTTGCAGTTTCTTCCTCGCGGGCCTTTCTCTCGGCCTCTTCCTGCGCCAGTTTGGCTGCCTCCTCCAGTGCTCGTTGTCTCTCTGCCGCCACTTCTTTTTGTCTATCACACCACTTTATCACCTTCTCCTCCAGGGAAAAATCATACTGAAAATATAGCGAAGAATTAAAAGCAAATATCTAAAGTACTACAGATCTGAACATCCTTCAACTTCTTTCTTTCTTTTTTTTTTTTTTTTCTTCTTCTTTTTTTTTTTTTTTTTTTGTTTTTTTGTTTTTTTTTTTTTGTTTTTTTTATTATTGGTTTTAGGCAACCATGCAAAGCTCTACATTTTACGAAAAAACCTTATAACCATCAACTTTCGCTCATCGTTTCTCTGTACCAAGAACGCACGTACCTCCATGAACAACACCTCTGTTGGGTTTCCAATCTCAAAACTCACTGGAAGAGAAACCTGGAAGCAAGACGGAACAATATTTTAGTTAAACATGTTATTTTTTTCTTCACAAATATATGCTCCATTTCGTGAAACTTCAAGTTAGTATTTTTTGGCCAACAGTTTTTGCAGCAAAAACAAATTTTGAATTAAATTTACAGTAAGAATGTCAGGGCCCATTACTGAAAAAATTTCAAGGTGAAAGCCAACTATACTAAACGCGGCAGTTGCATGGTCTAGCTGTATCTTAAATGCTAGCGGACGTAAAGAACAACGCAATGGTCGGGACCCCAGGGTTTTGTCATGCGGCTTCTGGTTCCATTTTCAGTCTATTTTCACATATTAGTTAGCACCATTCAAATCATTTTTTTTTTGGCTGAATTTTGGAGCATTTGGATGCATTGGTTCGGTATACACATATGCACATAATTTTGTGGTCAAAACAAACTGAAATGAGCTTTACCTTTTGAGGGGGAATCAGCTTCTCAGTAATCTTCATTTCCACCCCGTCTACATAGATCGTACCAAACGCTAGCAATTGCAAAAAAAAAAAAAAAAAATGAATTAAAGGCAAAAACTAATTGCTCATGTAAGAAAAGTGATTTTGGTGTTTGTTTACTTTTAACCACACTATTACTACAACACATTTTGACTGCAATGCACAAAATTCGAAACTTTAACTGAGATGCTCTTCGATGAACTTTAACTTCCAGAACTCACCAATTTAAGAAACAGGCTTTAAGGACAAAGGAACGAAGTGAAAAGTGCAGTATATTAACAGAACTCACAATGAAATCCACCCTGTGCCATCGCGCTACTGATTTGCTTGAAGCTTCAAAGTCAGAAATTCTTTAGTTTCGTTGCACAATTCAAAATGTCTCTTCTGCCGCTTTCTCAGTGGAGGGGTGCATTTTTCGACCTTTAAGTATATGGAAAAGCCTTGGTATGTATTCTAAATACAATCAAGGAACAGATGCGCTGGATTTTACGCTTCGACTGCAAATCATCCGGGTGAAAAAAATAAAAGAAATGATAGGATAAATATAGCAAACATAACTCTTTCTCAGAACATATACGCCATTACAATTTAAACTTTATTTTTTAAGATTTTTAAGCGTTTAAAATAGCACTTAGACGAATTCTTTCTATAATTTCTTTAATTACTTATCAGGTTAGTTTGCAGTCAAACTACAGAATTTGTTTACATTTTTGTGATTTGGCTTATAAGCGGATTTGTAGTTTGAATTCTTCAGGAATCTTAGACAACTCCCACCCGCCTATTCCCACCCGTGCCAACTCTCACCCATGTGAACTCTCAAACGTATCTTTGAAAATAAAACTGTATCACAAAAAATCTGTTTATTTCACAATTAACCTATCCAGTACACACAGAAAAAAAATTTGACGAAATAATATGCTGAGAAATTCACTGTTCAATATTTCTAAAATATCAGTCTGTAAAATATTCCAAATACTACAGTTCTGTCACCCTATATTACCAAAACTACAAATTAACTTTTAATACACGCTCTACTAATCCAAAACTCATGTCTGTGTGACAAATCCAATGATTCGTGTGATCTTTCTGTAATCTATCACATCCCGGAGTCGACAGCTAACAGCAATTTGCACGTTCTTAATATAGTCCATCATCGACCAAAGTCGAAAACTAATTACTTCTAGTAACACATCAGACATCTGGTATTTGAAGCGTGATTGCAACTGAAATGGACCCAGTATAATACGGATAAAACTTAATAGACTGAAGTACGTGACTGATCATTGTGCCTCAAAAGAAGCAAATTACATTTAATGCAAGCTCACACGACTTCAATTGAAAACTGAAAATTCAAAACTGTAACAATTTCGTGCACATTTACATTTCAAAACGGGTGGTAACTGGCTCGTATGGGATTTGGCACGGGTGGGAATTGGAGGGTGGGAGTTGGTCGGGTGGGAGTGTTCTGTTCAGGCATCATACCGGCGGGAAAATTGATCATACTTAAATAGATATACATATTCTCAAGAGCGACATAGCCGCTGTGTAATTTCACGAGCGCCGAAAATTCATTGCAGATTTCCACTGATATCTAAGTCCGCTCAGATTGGCCCTAAAAAGCCGAAGTCCATAAACTGCCGGAAAAGTGCCCCAAGTCAGCCAAAACGTTTGAACGTTTCGGGCCAATGGCGTTATTTTAAAAAGGGTGCATCACATAAATTGCTTAATTATGGCGCATATTTTTTTTTTTTTTTTTTTTTTAGCCAGTTCGAATCTTGATGACTCGGAACGTGCGCGACAGATCGAAAGCTAAGATCCATGGCCATTTCTATTACAGGAACTGTGACCCTTTCTGTCCTGGAAAGGCAGAGAGGGTCTGCTGGGACTACTTCACATCTGGACTATAAAGGGGCAGAATACGTCAAATAGTTTTGATCAATCTTATATGGTGACTTACTAAATTTAAAAACACCTATATTAAAAGAAATATTTTTTTTTGTCTTATTATTTCTTTATAATTTATATATAACAAAGATCCACAGCTTGCAGATTTGTTATTTTCGCTCATTTCATTTATCCGACCTGACTTATGAAAACAGAGTTCGAGCCTCTTACAGCAGGTTAGCTCCAAGAAGCGGCCCCCTATAACCTATAGTCGGCGTACCCGATTCAAATCCTCGCTATATAACGATATACAAGTCAACTACGCTCGCTTTGAGGCACATTTGTGGCGATATTGTGCAAAATTCAACGACTCACAAGTCTCCATTGGCATTCGTTAAAGGCCCTCAAAGTACAACGACAATGATGATTCTGTATTACGCTTTCTATGAACGAAAAAAATATGGAAATAACCACAAATCCCCCGCAATAACTGATATTTGTTTACATTCATGGAGCATGGTTTATTACATAAAAACGTGACAGTAAATTTTGTAATTATTCACCAAAAACTTTTGAATTGATATTTCAAAAAGCATGGAGGTTACTAAAATGAATTGCTATGGGTGTGTAGAATAAATTTATATAGTACCAAAGAAGATTAATGACCAAGAACGCTCACTCCTGCTATTTTGTGTAACAACAGAGATAGCTGGCCCTCTGGCGGACGCTGGTGTTTCCACATGCAAACATAGAAGGAAGCACTACAAAAAATGCTGCAAAAAAACTTTGTGCTGCGTGGGGGTGTAATAATTACAGACAAACAAGAAAGGACATATCTTTTTTTTTTCTTTTCCGCGTGAACGAGAAAGATGCAGTAAATGGATACAAAATCTCCGACGTAAAGATTTGGCATTTTTGGAAGAGTTGTTAAAATTGGCTTTCAAAAATTACGAAAACCTTTACAACGCGGTCTTTGCCATGTTTAAAGGGTTGGCAAATGCCCTAAGCTGCTGTGGGAAGATTTACATAAAATCACGGTATTAAATTTTTACTGACCAGCCGTATGAATCAAGATTGTTTAGAATTTTTTTCTCAATAATTAGAGGCAAAGGGGGACACCGCGATAATCCGGATCCAGTTCAATTTCGGGCTGCTTATCGGGCTATATGTGTCGATTCAATGTTTGTAAAAAGTAATAACAGTAACTGTCAAGGCGAATTTGACTGTTTTTACTTAGATTACAATGATTTCCAGAAGTTGATCAAAATGTACATGTCCCAAATATTCCACAAGAAAATGCATTGTTTCCGGACAGAGAAATACCAAATAATTTGTTGGATCTGCTTTCAATTGCAAACAGTTCGATAACTGATTTGTCACTACCTGAAGAAAATGTTGTCGTTTATCTTGCTGGGTATTTACTATCACAAGCCCAAAAACGCCTCTCATATGATAATTGTCTATCTAAATGGATCAGTTCTGAAAATAATGACAGAAAATTTAAAAAAATGTCTGTTTTTCTGAGCGAAAAAAAATTGACAGTAACTTCAAAATTATTGGTTCCTTCCGAAAATGTTATTAAGTTTGTTTCGGAATGCGAAAACCTTTTCATGAAATTGTTTGAATGCGTCATGTATTGTGATAAAGTTCGGGGTCATAGAAGCAGGCTGCGCAACAAATATCTCCTGTGATAAAAGGGAATGTGATAAAATAGCACACTACATAATAGATTTATATCTCACTGTCAGAATAACACATTCCCTAAAAATGCAGAACAGAGATTTGGAAACCAGGGGCGCTTCTCGAAATAGAAAAATAATGAAACTGAAGCACTTGTAAATTTACAGAGAAATAATATTTAACCGATTGATCTGAGGTGATAAAATGTGTTAAGAATGTTGTTAATTTATTGTTTCAAGTCTAACGAAAATAGCAAACTGTGTATGAAAGAGCACACACAAAAGAAGACACATACAAAAGCAACAAAATGCCTTTGAGGATGCCCCAAAGTGCACAATAGATGTGCATTCTCATAGTGATAACACCAGTGACCACCAGACGGCGCTGTGCCATCTGGATAAACATAGCAGTCAATGGGAGTGAGCTTTCTTGTTCATTCATATTCTTTGATAGTACATAATTCTGCCTCTATCAATTATTTGAGTATATATTTCAAAGCCTTTGTTTCAATTTCTGATCACTTGACTTTGGTTACGTGACTTTTGACAGGTGAATGCGGAAGCTAACTTTTCTGCATTTTAACGAAGAAATTAACGTTATGCAGCCGATTAAAAATTGTGCCTGTTTTGCAAGAGGGTAGTCCCTGCAGACCCTTTCTATCTTCCTAGGACAGAAAGGGTCACAGTTCCTGTAATAGAAATGGTCGCTGATCTCAACTTTCAAGGCTATGGTTCTTTCGGCGCACATTCTAATCCACCGATGTTTGAACTGCATGGCAGGCGTTTTCTTTAGAAGCGCATAGAGAAAAGTCCTGGTGCGTAATTTTCGACCTCGAAGAAACTCCCAAACTTGAGTAAAATCTCTTTTTGAAATGGTATATTTGTTGGTGTTGTGGGCGATAATGGGGGTTCCTATATTTTGATCTTGAGAAAACTATTTTTTAGTACAAAATTATTGTTTCACTGTAAAAATTGTGAGCCATAATTTATAACAGGGCAGTTTATGTGATGGTTCCTTTCTAAAACAACGGCATTGGCAAGTGTCGTGCGCCGACATTGCCAAAATCGACACCAATAGTAAGTTTTATTATACGAACTATGAGTCTGGCTGTCATAGAAGGGCCGCAAGAGTCATCTGGGACCAGCAAAAGGTCTATTTTGTGCACGAACTAACAGTAAGTGTTTCAATAATAAGCAAAATCGCACTTTCGGGTCTTCCCGGCGGAGGTGTTGTTTCGACTGCAATTTTTTGGGATAAATAATAAGGAAATGATAAGGGAAAACATCAAAACTCTAATTTTCTTTCAACATACACACTTTCCAGTTTATAAAGCTATCATATGATCTTGTAAGAACTATTTTACATATTATTCTGCCCTATTAATAACCAACATGGGAACATGTTTCTGGCAAAATGTAATTTTTTTTATTTTTGCCGTTTTTTTCCGATCATTTCGTTATATCCTTATCCCAACTGAATTCAGCAGAAACGCAAATTTTTTCGGCAAAAGTGCGAATTGGCTTATAGGGACTACTATGCAGGATTCGTGCTTATGAACATATGAAGTTGACCCCTATTAGTGGAACAACGTAAGGCTTCGTAGCTCTGATAGAAACATATACCAAGTTATTTAAGTCAGAGCTAACTCGGAGCTAACAGCAGGTAAAATCCACTTGGGGCTCAGACGGCATCGTTATCAGTGTATACATGTTTTAACTTATTTGGACATGGCATAGACGATCTCCTACTGTCATACTGAGCAAGACCTTGATGCTGACATCACAGTGACATTTTATAAGCTGCTTAAAATGACATTTCTTAACTACTTCATTTCCTTGATCAAGCATAAGCTATCGGATAAAAATGTCGACATTACCCAATCAAAGGGTGTGTTCTTTTTGGGTAATCGCACAATCAAAACAAACAAAGTTCAGTCATGCGCAGTCGATGTATGTCAGGTCAAATAGAGGTTATATTTTGGAGAACAATCAGACGAAGGGAACGTGGTAAGATAGTGATCACAATCAGAAAATGGCGACGAATGCCCTGACGGTGAATGTCTCAGATGCTTTGTGTGAAACTGGAAAATATGAAGATAAGTAAGTACAAAAAAGTGCGCTCTTGTGATCAATATGCAGATTGTGGCGTAAGTGAAAGATTTTGTTAATTTTTTCTTCGCTGTAGGGTTCCGCCATGTTTGTTTACATGCTGTGTGTCAAGGCCATTCAACTGATCACATCCACGATCAGGCACAATCAAAACATTGAAACCGGATGCACATGGTAAGCACATGTTTTGGCCTGATCGTGACAACAATCAAACAAAGAAAACACCAGATCGTGATTGCGATCGATCGCAATCACCAAAAAGAACACGCCCAAAATTACAAGTACCAATTAGCTTTCGGATGGAAGAGGAATTCTTTTAAGAGTTGCCGAAAAAGATGCGTTATAATGACAGGAAATATAAGAGTGATTTATTTAGTTTATTGTAATTCATCGTATTTGACCAAAATGCTGCAGGTATAAGTAACAAACAGTGAAAATGCTGAAATTTTTCAATTATATCTAGAAATACCTGTGCCAAGGTCCATATTAAAAACGGCATGGTCATTGAAGATTTGCTGATGGTAATAGGGTGAATCGCATCAGAGAGTAAATCTTTGATAATTTTGAGGGTGGATGACAATTTTTGTTCTCTTGTTAAGCAATTTCACAGTCAATCTGGACAGAATTTAATATTTCATGTAAGCTATAACAGTTAATGAATGCTTTTAGAGTACAGGTACGAAATATGCTAAGGAGAGAATATCGCTATGGTTATTCAGTATTTTAAAATGTCATCAATATAACGTTTCTTGTATTTCGCTCAAGACGTATTCGTTGACCTTTTCTGTGAGAAAGCTCATTTAAAGGTAACTTTATGTGAAATATGGTGTTCTGAGTCTTTACACTGCTTAAAAGTTGGCTATATGGCTTACCTGGTGCAGATAAGTAACAAATCTGGCCGGAATATTTTATGTGCAGTCTTGCTAAGCTGTCATTTGAGCAAGATGCTCGGCATAGGTGGTAACAACCGGAAAAGACTGGTCAAAATCTGTGAAGACACTTGTGAGAGAACATCAACCTGGATGTGGCTTAGAAGACAGGAAGCGAACTGGTCATCATCATGATTGTGCCACCGCGTTCCGGAATGTGGGACGTCATGCCTCCCATAGGCCCGCCATTTGGAAGGTCTGGTGTCTAAAGGGCCGAAACTCTACCAACTCCAAATGGTCCACTACTGATGATGACTGAACGCGGGTTGCAGACACCGAACAATATCTGTAAGTAAAACATTCACTCCTGGATACCAGTGACCGCTGGGAACAGGCCGGCTACAGCTCGGTAAGACGGCAATTATACAACCCGGAAAGACGGTCAAAGACAACATGGTGGGTTGACAGCCCGACATGCAGTGATAATAATACCGCCACAAGTACAACAAAGAGAATATGTCCCCAGGACGACCCGTAAGGGGGGGGGGGGGAAACGAGTTGTCCAAACGGACTTGAAACGAAATAATGACCAGAAACATCGATCTCATGGACGAGAATACGAACAAGACCGGGTATGCAGGTGTGGAAGAGAATTCAAAAGAAAATTAGGATTGCGAATCCACCAGGCAAAGACAAAGTGTTGAGAAAAGCAGCAGCAACGCGCAGTGCGTGAATTCGTGACTGGTGAGGAGGAGAGCAAGGGCCAGGATGCAAGCCACAGTGCCCGAGTTCACCAAGCTGTTGATGAAGGCACCGAAGAGAAGCGGAAACTTATTAAATGGCCATCCAGTAAAGAAGAACAGGAATGGAAGAATCTAGAAGAAGACCTGATCAACATCTTGAATAACACCATAGTAGGGAAAGTGAAAGACCGACTAAGAACATTTACGCAATTTAGTATACACGGTAAGCAAGGAAAGATTTGGAGAGAGGGAATGTCGTCAAAGAACAGCAGCAAACAATACAAATAGAGCAGAAAACAGATGAGACAATAGACAGAATTAAAAGCTCTGTCGAGAAGATGGAAAGATTCCGGTGAGGTAAGAAAGGCTATCAATGAACTAAGAGCAGTACTGCACAACATTGCCAAAGCAGAAAGAGAAAGACGAAAAAGAAAGAAATATAGGAAGACCAGAGAAGCCTTCACATCGAACTCGTTCAGATTTACTTTGGGGCTGCTGGAGAAAAATGGAATATTGGAATGCCCTAGAGAAGAAGTAGAGACCTACTTAGGAAACCTCCACAATGACGGTAAAAGAGACATGCCTCTGGAAATTAACGTTGAAATAGAAAATCCAGATTTGCCCAATGTTGAGTTTGACGTCAAGGATATCACCTGAAAGGAGATCCAGCAGGTGGTTCGAAAGTATGAGCGAAGTCAGCACCGGGACCAAGCGGAATCCCAGCTGGTGACGGTCTGGAGAAAAGGAGTAATCCCTGAAGCATGGACAAAGGCGGAAGGTCCTTTGTCCCTAAGGAAGCAAATTCCAGTGCTATCACACAATTCAGAACCATTTCGCTATCAGATGTCGAGGGAAAGCTCTTCTTTTCGGTAGTGGTAAGAAGACTCACGAAATACATGACGGCGAACGGTTACATAGACACATCAATACAGAAAGGAGGAATCGAAGGCCTTTCCCGATGCTAGGAGCATAACAGCATCATCACTGAAGTCTTATCTAACGCCAAAGCTAACAAAGGTGACATCAGCATAGTATGGCTAGACCTCGCCAACGCCTATGGCTCTGTGCCACACGAATTAGTTAAGCTGTCACTAAAAAAGTACCACGTACCACAGAAAGTCCAGGACATTATCAGGACATTCTTCGACGGCATTAAATTGAGGTTCACAACCACAAATTACACAAGCTGGCAGTGATTAGAAAAAGACATTGTTACAGGTTGCACAATCTCCGTCGTCGTGTTCTTAGCAGCAATCAACATCATCATAAAAACAGCCGAAGGAGAATGTAAGGGCCCACATATAAACAAAATCCAATAAAAGTCGCTGATGGGATTTATGGATGACATGACAGTCAACACTGCCCATTCCAAAGGAACCGGATGGATACTTCACAAGCTACATGAGCTTACAACGTGGGCCAGAATTTCGATCAAACCTAAGAAGCATTGTAATAAAGAAAGGAAAAGTGCAAAAGAACATTAGATTCTCCATTGGCACTGAGGAAATACCGATAGTGAATGAAGAACAGATAAAATGTCTAGAAAAATGGTACGATGGCAGTCTTCGTGACACGGAAAATTCCCGTAAAACAATGAACCAGCTACTTCAAACATGGCGTGATGCCAAGACTAACATGGCCTATGCTTATGTACAATATTCCCATGAGCCGAGTGGACGAGATGGAACGATAAGAGAGTAGGCATTCGCGCCGTTGGCGAGGCGTCCCACGAGCTTTTCGGTAGTGGGACTCTATAGCACGTCATGCATGCTACAGCTACCATTGGCGTTAATAGCAGAGGAGTGCAAAGTGTCACGCGTTAGGGGCCAGTCTCTTCTAGACGCGACCTCTGACCCAAGGATATAGAAGGCGAATGTCCGATTAAGCCAGAGTGAGAGCTGGTCTGTGCAACAAACTATCGATGAGGCCAAAAGTCGAGTCATGCATAAGGAGCTCGTCGGCACAGTACACAAAGGAGGAGAGGCCTTGAGGTGACCGACAAGAAAAGATGGTCCACGGCGAGTAAAGCAGAAAGGCGAAAGATCATTCAAATTGAAGTTAGGGAAGGCGAAGAAGACAAGCGAAGATCAAAAGCAGTTTCGATGGGCTTGCATGGCGCGTGGACCAGGTGGGAGCATGCAACACCAAGAAAGCTGACATGGCACGACCTGTTAAGAAGAGAACATCTGCAATTAGGGTTCCTTTTGAGAAGCGTATATGATCTTCTGCCAAGGCCAGTGAACTTGAAGCGGTGGTACTACTTAGAAACGGATGAATGCTCCCTATGCCAGAAAAGACGTACCTTGGAACACGTTCTGTTGTCATGTCACGTAGCACTCTCACAAGGAAGATACAGGTGGAGACATGACAAAGTACTCGAAGAAATTGCATCATTCCTAGAACCACTGTTAAAGACCAACCAAAAGAAACCAAGAAACCTCACATTCTTTAAATTTGTTAAAGCAGGAGAGGTGGCAAAGAAGTCGCAAGAAATCGACGGAATATTGGCAACAGCATGTAACGGGCAGATGAGAGCGGACCTGAAGCAAAGATTACAATTCCCAGCTAAAATAGTTCATACGTCATTGAGACCAGATAGTGTCATATGGTCAGTCGCCACGAAGCAGGTCATCATGATCGAGCTAGCAATACCATGGAAAGAGAGGCTGGATGAAGAATTATAGATTGAATGCGAGAGGAAAGGTTGGGGAGCTTGGTGTACACCGATACAGACGGGATGGAGAGGTTTTGTTGGAAGGTCGATGTGGACTATGAGAAAGATGCTCGGCATAGGTGGTAACAACCGGAAAAGACTGATCAAAATCTGTGAAGACACTTGTGAAAGAACACCAAACTGGATATGGTTTAGAAAACAGGAAGCGAACTGGTCATCATCATGATTGTTCCACCGCGTTCCGGAATGTGGGACGCCATGCCTCCCACAGGCCCACCATTTGGAAGGTCTAGTGTCTAAAGGGCCGAAACTCTACCAACTCCAAATGGTCCACTACTGATGATAACGGTACGCGGGTTGCAGATCCGGAACAATATATGTAAGTAAAACACGCCAATGTTCCTGTCTTATACAATCCGATAAACATGAAAGTTTGGTTATCTACAATTTTTATATCTTTAATACAATGTTCATGTTCATGTTTCAACTTGTTTGTACGTGGATTGCTGATTTCTGGCATTGCTGATCCTTTGAACTTTAGCTCTTGGTTTTATCGAACTGGTTTCATTCAGTAAACACTTTCCGGCTATAAAGAACTATATTTTATTATAGGTGATTTCTGGCGATTTTTTGAGAAACCCGCTCCTAATGACTTTCCTCAGTGTTACCATTTTCTTTGCATCGGGCTTGAAAACAGGACAGTTTCATCTCTTCAGTGTCCTTTTAACTTCAGCAAGCAGTATAGGATTGCAGGGTCATTGAACGCGCAGTTGAACACACGTCAGTCGAGCTCATTGTCCCCTCGTGGTCGGTACACTAAAAACTTTTTTACAACCACCATATCATCTCTGAGTCTGTCATGCGAGCATTGGTCGTGTTGCGAAGACTTTACTCAATACCAAGCGGTGGATCCCTTAGAGAGGGTCTCCAAACTCTCCACTTGGTTTGCACAGCGGCAACGTACCTCTAGCGGTTGTGTCACTTATCTTGACTCTGTGTCGGGTGATGCACTCTCCAATGGATCGACTTTGTCAATGGATCGACTTTGTCAAGTGTCAAGTGGTTATTTCCCCATCACTGGCGGTCAGACATGTAGCTTCTTTTGAGTTATGGTCACTGGCTTGTTGCCCTTTTATTGTTTTCGCGGTGACCATCCGAGCGGCAGCGGTTAAAATTTTCCCGAGATGCTGCCGCCACTGATTGCTACTCTCACGGATAGTAACATGAACAAAAGGTACTAATGTAGTGTCCTCGAGGTACTGGCGTCACTCTTTATCACTTTTATGGGTGGTCACATCATCAACTGCTGTTTCAACGAGTCGTGACTATGTTGTGCTGTACATGGGTAGACCACGTGATGAATGGTGTATGTAACGCCCCACGGTCACCTGTGCCACGGACATTTATCATGCGTTGATACATCGGGTAAACCTTGCGACGAGTTGCGTACGTCACAGGTCGTACATATCATGGTGCGAGCTTACAGTAAATGGTGAATGTTTCGGGTCGTACATGCAAAGTTCACTCATTTGTCCTGTCGAGCATGTAGCGTACGTGAAACGACCGCTCCATCACGGGCCTGTCGTTGATGGACAACCAGACAGTGGTATCGACTTGTGGTCTCGTCAGTCGTTTTGTGTGCTCGATACAATGGATCTGTCATTCAAGCTTCGCACAGAGCAGGCATGTTGAGTGTCTTCGACGACTTCGCTTATAGAGTAGGGATCGTTCACACGGAATGGGTCTTAGCGGAGTTCATATTTCGTTGGATGGTTAGTCAATTTACTTGGAGTTCACGCAGGTGGAATTTTTTACAGATCATCTTAATCATCGTCTTACGGTTTATGTATGTCATCAGAATATAGAGGTGTTAGCTTACCCTGCTTGAGCAGATTGCTTTGGTTAGTGATATTTGCGTTCCCACTTAACAATAATACTGAAACTTCTTCAGAAAACCTGGCACGAAAGAGCTCTCTAGGGAGCTGTCATGGTTTTCTTTGTTGATTCAATTACCGTGCATCAAAGGTCTCGCAGTTTCCCTAGAATATAGCAGTCTCAAGCAAATTATTGATAGTTTTACCAAAACCACGGTTGTTTCAGCTACATACTTTTTGAAGAACAATGATTTGTCCAGAAAATGATTCATAAAATGGAAATGGTTCACAGAAATTGGTTATTATTCAAATCCTTGTGTCTAGTTAGAGGCATTTCTCCTGCAGCAGCCACGGCAATGGCTTGTTGCTATGTTTATCCTGCTTGTTAACCATCCCACCAATCAGCGTCGGTACAGTTCCTGTCACGTAATTTAACCATACCCAACTTATCGTACCACACGATACCAATTGATGGTGAGGTGGGCGGGAATGTTATGGTGATCAAAGGGTTCCTTTTAAAGGTGTGAAGTTCGTCTTTTTTGTGTGGTGCCCAGGCGTTTCCCGCTCCCAATTTTGTTACTGGTAAGTCAAACGTGCTCTCTTGACCACGTGTATCTCGGTACCAGTTTTTCTTTGAAGTGTGTTAAAGGAGAAGCTGTTTTGGGATTTTAAGGCCCGCATAGTCTGTAAATATAGAATTTTGTTTTATATTAGCTCGTGTTACTTGGGAAAAATTCCGTGTAATTATTGAAGTGATTTCATGCACTAGTTTCGGGCCGTAATTGACCTTTGTGAGTTTGGTCGGCATATTGGTGTCAAATTTAAAGACGTTTATTTCTTTTTCTTATTGCATTGTACTCACATTTTCCACTTTCGGCCTTTTATTCCGTCACAGGTATAATTCAAGTGATGGCTTCTACGTCTACAAGATATTTTACCCATAAAGATGAGTATTAAGAAATTAAATACGTCAGTTTTAATTTTGAAAATATGGGCTTGTAGACTACAAAGCCCTCACTATGGGAAACTGAAACTGAAACTGAATTGAATACCCAATGCATACGAACTGCTTGATACACTGTCTACAAGACATTATGTCGCAAAAAAGGAAGAAATAAAAGAGATCGAGATCGATTTATCTTTTAATTTCCACGGGGTCTTACAGCATACTGAAAATTCAATAATAATAACAACAATCCGTGGGGTTTCACCAAGAAGTGCCCATTGTGAACAATATAAAGCTCGACCATACCAACATCGTCATACGACCCAAAGCCCCCTCCCCCTCTTTTCACAAAGAGAGGAATCCAGTAAATAGCGAAGGTTCCTGCTAAACGATCAGCCGACCCTTCGCGGTAGCCTATTATACCATGTGCAAAACCTCACTGTCTAAAAACCTGGCTATGGTTCAAGACACCACTGTGCCGGGTAGGCAACACAACAGTCACGTGATATATAGTCGCTGGAGTTCCGAACTGTGCCTCAACCCAAAGTCTATTTAGCCGTCTTCTTCTTCTTGTAGGGCTTCTTTCCAGCGGACTGTTGGGGAGGCCTGCGAGAAGGAGAACTATCATGAACCACTGATTCAGCAGCAACAAACGGGCCAAGGCTATGCAAATTATTCAAGACATAAATTGTAAACTCTTGCAAATGATGCTTAATAAACGTGTTTGGCGAGACCTAACAGCCAACCCGTAGTAAGTCGCACATCGAAACACCATTAGCGTTACGTAAGGAGTGCGCTACATGTCTGACATGATGAGCTATAATTATTGACAATTGCTTTGAAAGATATAATTACGCATGAAAGATACAAATAGACGACGCTTTTACGTGTTGCGATAAGCCCTAGATCGTTTAGTATACGCGCGTAGTTGGGAGATGGGGCATAACGACGGTTGTCGACACCGCCAAGTGACCTTGCTCCTGGCAAGGTTGGTATCATAATTTGCGTTATTAAACATACCTAAGCCTTTACTCGTACCCAAACGTATCCAGAAAAGACGGTAACGGTTTTAGGACCACCGACGCCTATGAACCATTGACCTGACTAATAGAGTTTTGCAAGCAATGCATTTTGCCCCGTCGGTTATCAGAGGCCAATGCCACGAGAAATACACACATTAAGGTAAGTAACTTGTCTCAGATGATAGAATGATAGAAAAGTAGCGATGTGAGATATCTCAAAACCAGTGACAAATCCCAAGGCACCACTGTCCTGTCAGAAATAGGCCGTTCGAACTGAAAGGACCTAAGCGAATCCGAGAACACCTCACACGAGGACAAATCATAACCCGATGCTCGCTTCAAAATAAACGTGATAGCCGTCGCTGCTACAGGATCGATATCCCTATCAAAGCAGCATGACTCGAACAATCGCCAGTTTGACAAATACACTTTGTTCGTGGAGTCTTTATGAATGCTGTCTATTCTCTGTATCATTCGACGAGAGAAACCCTTGGATTTCAGGAAAGAAAATTTATGCATCAAAGTTTCAGTCGAAACAACTGAGGATTCGGGGTTGATGTCACACTCCAGGGCAATTGGGAGACTCATGACGCAGGATAACCGCATCAACAAAGGAAATCAAGATAGTTCTGGAAGATTGGGGGCTATTAGCAAGATTCTCTCGTGCCAAACCTTCACCATGACAGACGACGGTGGAACGCAAACAACGTCTCCATGGGCCACTGACACAGCAACTCATCGATCACTATGGCCACCGCATCCGGACACGGAGACATGTACACTGGAAGACTATGGCTGATACGATTGGCAAAGAGATCGACCTGCCGAGGACCCCATGGAGACTGCGAAGTAATCCAGTGAAATCCGCTGCAATCCGCTAACGCCCACTCGGTGTGAACAACCTCGCCCATCCGAGAAGTGAAGTCCGCGAGAATATGCAAACTGCTTGCAATGTGCGAGGGTTGAATGGAGAAACCACAACCTTGAGCAATCATGAGGACCTGCTTGGTGAGACGAAACAACGTCGGTGAGCGCATAGCGCCCTGCTTGGACAAATAAGACACCACGAAGAAACCGAGAAGTGACTCTAATTGCGAAACATGAGGCTTGGGTGTAGACATGATCCGGGTAATGAGAGACATAGTTTTTTTGGATTCGACTTTGCGTGGGAAACGCTCACAAAATCTAACAATTCTCCCAAGACTCTTTCTTCTGAGTTGAAACCAATTCTGACTTGCTGCGATTGACCAATAGACCCAGAACATCGCACTATCCCAGCAGGGTGTCCAACTGAGTTAAAAGCAGTTGCCTGTTTGTGCTTAACAACAACCAATTGTCGAGATATTGGAACAGAAGCAAACCTACTTGACGACCCCAGCGTTTGACTATCTTCATCACCTGGGTAAAACTAAAGGTGACGTCGACAAACCAAATGGTAAGGCAAGAAACCAATAATTTTTTCCGCAAGAAAACGACACCACATTTCGTGCATCGAAATGTGTAGGTATGTATGACAGACTCTGAACGGACGGACGGACGGGTGAACGCGAAGGAATTATCATGGCTTATGTTTTACGCATTTTATTCACTCGTCAATGGTAAAACTGTATAAACATAACAAAAAAGATATCTTATTAAATAACATGAATAAAAGAATGAAGGAGACATGCAGCAGATTCTCTTTACAAGCCGAATTCAGTCATAATCTCCCACCTGCAAAAATCACTAGCATGATAATATCAATTTCATGTCTATTAAAATATTTTCTCACAGCACAAGTGATAATCCTTAAAACGCATTTTATTGCAGAACAAATAGCATCAGTGCTAGTTTCGAACACTGGTCAGGTTGGAAATTGATTAAACATCTCAACCTGATATCGAAGAATCGATCAACTCTTTATCGATATAATCGATATAATTCTTTAATACTAACCGAAGTTAGGCCATGAACCCCTATTTACAGCATCACTGCACAGCTGTGGACAAACATGCCCCTTCACTGTCGTCAATTTAAAGAAAAACAAAAATAAGAACTATAATTAGCTGTATTGTATTAACACCACCTCATATAATAATACTTGGAACATTACACGTGTAACGAACACGTGGTAACACGTGCTGACACGAGCCGTGGTATATCGAAGTGCATATGTACTACCGACATCATATAACTGTTTTGAATCACGAAAAAAATGACACTGACGGAGCAGAGATACAGCTTTAATGGTTAGATTCATTAAGCGGCTATTTATCATAGCCAAAATCGAATAATCAGAATAATTATAATATTCTTATGTGCTTTCACACAAAATATTTGTAAGCACATGATTTTCTAGTAAGAGAACTCAGATTTGCTGTCAAAATTTTATGTCGTAGCACGAAATCTTCTATTTTCGCCCATTAAGCTCAAAGACATCAAGTAAAATCTCGAGCTACACCAGCAAGCGCACATAAAAATGTTTAAATACTCACAATCTTTCGAAAGCATTTAACTTCTCACAACGATTGGTTGATGTTCACTCGTCGAAAGCCACATGGCAAAAGGGACGAAAAGAGGTAGGTCCCACTATTTATACGACACAAAATCCTTTTTTTCAAGAATGACCGGCCCAGTGCCGAAACATGGCTCCCCAAAATTAGAGAAGCTAATTTTACAATATGAAATTAATAACAATATCAAACAATACTAACACTCAGTGCAACATTCAATAATAAGGATAATAACTTATCTTACAATTCTATATGCATTCTATAAAGGTTCCCCGACGGGGAATTACCCTATACAGACATCAAAACTGAATAAACAATGCTTCTTTAGGCTTCAACTATTAACACCAATTTATGAACAGGGCGCTCTAAATACATTACATGCCTTTTACGTTTTCCCTGTTTATCTAATTTGCTATCTGCGGCAGCAAGTTTTACGCTACGAACAACATTATCATCAGAAACAAAAATCTCTGTTATACGACCTAAAGTCCATATGTTCCGAGGAACATTATCTTCCTTTACAATCACAATGTCACCAATTTGAGGAACAACGTTAGTAAATGGAGGACACGGCTCTAAGCGATCACTTGGCAAATCTGCCATCTTTGGAGACTGAAACAAGGTACGAACCTTCCTACAAACCACACAGTTATGAATGTACCTTGAAACACAAGAACCTCCACCTACAATCCAATACCCAGAAGCTCTAATGTCATTAAGAGTCATTCCTCTACCTTGATGTTTAACTGCTAGGTGACTTTGTCGAATAATAAGCTGCGTGAAATGACCGAACGCGGGGAGCAGAATTGGATGTTTCAAATTATCACTAAACTCAGATCTTCTAACCCTACCTCCTACTCTCAAAATTCCTTGACTGTCTATGAATGGGTCTAACTTTGTAATGGGACTTGTTTTCTTAAGACTTTGGGTTTCGCTTTTAACTATCTGAATCTCATCATGAAATACCTTTTGCTGTACTAAAGAAACGATGAGCAATTCCGCTTCCTTGAGATCTGCTACTTGAATTGAATCATATAAACGACCTTCACTCTTTTTGATTCCTCGAATCTTAGCTTTTAAAGTTCTTCCAAACTTCAAACATAAGGCAACAGCTTTCTTGAGACGATATAAAGATGAAACATGCTCGAAACGCTCGAGCGCAAACTCTCTGGACGACTTAATTGCAAAGGATTGTGTCCTTTTTATCTCAGGATCACTGCTAACTAACTGTCCATCTACCGAGCCAAAACTTGAAAGAGGAGCACTCCATAAAAACTCTGGGCCATTAAACCGACGTGAATTTTGTAATCCCGCTGCAGAGTTACCTCTTGATGCTATGTCTGCAACATTCTTTGCGCTTGGGATGTAATTCCACTGTTTCATTTCGGTATTGCTGTGAATAAACCCTACTCGATTGGCCACAAATAAATGGTAGCGCCTGGACTCATTTGCTAAATAGCCAAGTACGACTTTGCTGTCAGTCCAGTAGAAATGTTTGGGTTTTGAATAACTAAACTCCTTTGCGAGATATAAAGCTGCTTTCACAGCCACAACGCAGGCAGCTAATTCAAGCCTTGGAACTGTCATGGGTTTTATTGGAGATACTCGAGACTTCCCTAGTACCAAGGAGACATGGGGAGAACCTTTCTCATTTAATAGTCTTACATACGAACAAACCCCATAACCTAGCAAACTAGCGTCACAAAAATGATGAAACTCTACTTCTACAACCTGAAATCCTTCAGGCTTCACGCAACGCTCTATTTCCATTTCACGAACACCAACAAAATCGGGAAGCCACTCTTGCCATTTTGAACGCAAATCATCTGGTATGGGATCGTCCCAATCAAGACCACTAATGCAAAGTCGCTGCAAAATTCTCTTTCCCACTAAGGTAAGGGGGGCCAGAAATCCTAGTGGATCGTAAACCGAAGCCACAGTAGACAACAAGCCTCGTCTCGTGAATGGTCTATCTTTCAGCATAACATGAAATTTGAAAGTGTCTGATTTAATACACCATTCTATCCTTAGAGCTCTTTCTATCTGCAAACTACCGAATCCCAAATCTACATCTTGTACTTGTTCTTTGTCGATATTTTCTATCACTTTTCTTGAGTTTGAAATGAACTTATGCAGCTTCAACTTCCCCTTTAGACAAAGCTGGATAGTTCTGAAAATGAGATCTATGGCTACCTCTTCAGACTGAACGGACTTCAAACCATCATCTACGTAAAAGTTTTGCCTGATGAAGTCTCCAACGTCATACCCAAATTTGGATTCGAAGTCGGAAGCCACTTGTTTTAAACCAAAGTTCGAACAACCCGGAGAGCTGGTGGCACCGAAAATATGCACTGTCATTCTGTACTGAGTCGGCTTTGAGGAAGTATCACCGTTTTCCCACCAAAGAAACCTCACGAAATCTCGTTGTTGTGGAGGGACCAGAAACTGATAAAACATTTTTTGGATATCGCACATGAAAGCAACGTTCTCTTCCCGAAACCTACACAAGACACCGATTAGTGTATTCGTCAAATCAGGCCCACTCAACAGGCAATCATTCAATGATTTTCCCTTATACCTAGCACTGCAATCAAAAACAATGCGTATCTTCTCTTTTTTCGCATGGTAGACACCATGATGGGGAATATACCAAGCACTGGACTTCTCTAATTCCTCCACCGGGACCTTTTCTGCATGACCGCTATTGAACATGTCATCCATAAACCGTACATAGTCCTCCTTATACTTGGAGTCTTTATCTAATCGTGACCTAAGATGCTCCAATCGCTTCTGTGCTTGCCCTAAGTTATTCACCAAACCGTTCGGCTTACCATTCTTAAAAGGTAAAGACATCTCATAGTGCCCATCATCAAGCTGTCTTGTTTCACTTTCCATGATTTCCAAAAATTTGTTGTCATCTTTAGACATACCTAAACCCTGAGTAGTATCCTGAAAATCGGACTCCAAAATGTTCAACACCTCTCGGGGAGTAATCTCTTTTGCACTTGCTCTAAATGAAATCTGTACGGGTCGATCTGAATTGAGAGCCTGATAAGTTAAGATCCTATGGCTATGCCCTATTGTATCTTCCAAATTGCAACCACCTTCAATGACGCCAACAATACCCCAACCTAAATCAGTTCTTTGCGCATATGGCCCATTGTCTTTGGAGGTAATCACCTCCCTTGGAACTAAAGCTTTCGGACAGTTATATCCAATTAGAAGACCGACTTCACAATTTCTCAGAGGCATTAACTTGTGCTTTACTGATCTAAGATGAGGCCATTTTTCTGCCATCTCACGCGTTGGAATGTGAGATCTATTCACTGGCATAATATTGCGAGTAAACACCGCGGGTAAACTAATCTTGAGGCTTCTGTCGTGACCTCTAACGATAAGACCACTGACTCGTTCACAATCAACTTGCTTGTGTTCAGCTAACATTGTGGAAAGCAACAATTTTGTCTTTGAACCCTCTACCCCCAACGATTTAGCTGTAGCGTCCAACACAAAGGACGTGTCCGATTGAGTGTCTAATAACGCAGAGACTAATATGTCCTTCGACGGATCACTAACGTGAGAAAGATACACCGGTACTATCATCGAACTCAACACACCCTCACGAGACACGCTCAAAGACACCGCACCTGAACACGCACCACTAGATTGCAAAACATTAATTTCCTTTCCAGGCTCAAAGGAAACTGCATTAGGTCGTAATTTCGATTTAGGACTTGACTGACCGTAAGACGGATCATGAATAGCTGTAGGATGTCTTTTTTTACAAGTGTCACAAGTTGACCTTCGTTTACAATCCTTGCTAATATGACCTTTTCCTAAACAACCGAAACATAAGTTGCTTGACTTTATAAATGACTTTCGATCGTCAAGAGACAACTTGAGGAACGCCTTGCAACTGTTCAGGACATGGTTTTTCTTGCAATGATAACAGCTCAGAACCCTTTTGGCTGAAGTGCTATGTGCTGTACCTTTCTTAATCCGACTGCTTTTTTCATCCGATGAAGCCTTTAAAGAGCTGAGCGAAGTGACCGGGTCATTTGCTATGTCAGATTCTTTCTCCAAAAAGTTCACAAATTCCGAAAACGGCGGAAATGAACACCTTGTAATCTTCCAATTAGCCACAGTCCGACCCCACCTTGTAACGATCCATTCCGGAAGTTTCCCAAGAATTTTACGGTTTTCGCGATCGTCATCTAAAAATCGTAAATTGTCAATTACTTTCATTGCGCTTTCAGTTTGACGCAGAAAGTCAACTAACTTTCTAAGGCCTATGCTATCCTTGCTTGCAACCTTGGGCCATTGCTCAAGTTTATCGCGAAAGGCATTGGCAATGACAAACTTGTCACCAAATCTTTTTTCCAACAAACGAAAAGCCTCGACAAAACCGGTTCGGGAAGGAAATAAAAAACATCCTTCAATACAAGTCTTGGCTTCTCCACTTATGTACCTTTTCAAAAAATGCAAGCACTCTTCCTTAGGTACAGAACGACTAGTGATTAATGTCTCGAAAGCCACCTTCCAACTTGGAAACTCTAAAGGATCGCCCGTAAAAACGCTTGGTTCAGGAATGGGCAACCTTGCCAGCGACAATTGGGAAAACATTTCTTTGTAAAACTCTTGTTGGGGTTCAGCCTTGTTAGATTCAGCATTGACATAAGATCTGACATAATCTTCATGATTGATATCTTTATCTAAACCCGCTAAAACTGACACATCACTGTCGGCAACATCTAAGTTTTCAATACGACTTATAGCTTCAACCCTGGCCTTAGCTATCTCTAACCTTTTTGCCGCCTGTGTTTTTTCAAGCTGTCCCTTTTGTTGCAACTCGACATCCAAATATTTACATTTAGTTTCAAGCTCAGCCACCTCAGCTGCGGCTTCAGCCAACATAGACTTGCTAATATTTGACTGATTCGATGCCATTGAACAAGCACTTTGCGACTTCTTGTCAGAATGCTTACTACGTACTGAAACATTGCTACGGGTTTCTAACATGAGTTGATTGATTGTGCTACCAACATTGAGAAGCACTTCGCACGACCTCGCCTCAATCTCCTCAAACTTATCTTGAAGCTTAGGATCAACCTGATCATTTGTCAAATGCTTTAAATCTTCGAAACACGAACTAACACTATTTAAAGCAAATTCATAGCCATCTCTAGCCTTCCTTAAGTCTTCAACACTAGTCTCTTGTGACAATAAACGGCTAATGACTAACGAGGATTTATTCAGTGCTGAAACCCTATCTTTGAAACCCTTTATCAACTGTGAAATCTTATACTCTTTACCCCTTTGGGTGAGAACTCGTTGGCGAGCACCTCTTCCTAGAGGCTCTTCTACTTTACTATCACTCTGAGAGCAAAGTTTACCTGAATCCAGTTTGAATTCGGGCTCATACAAATCTTTCGAGTCAACTGGAGACGCCAAACGTTCGATATCAGAGAGCAATTCCATGAAGGGACCCTTTATAGACATCGTGACCTTAAACAACTACGGCTCTTAAAAAAACAATAAAAACGATAACTTTCCTAACTACAATTTCGCCATGGTGAAAGGATAAATCTTCGTAAACATCAACTCAAGCTATGAGATAAAAAATGTCTATCATCTGCCTATCAAACAGAAACTTCAGTTAATAGCAATATCATCTCCCTTTCAATTTAACTTCACCTCGCTGCAATGATTTCCTTTAAATGTGATTACTATAATTGAAAAATAAAATGAAAGAATATTTCCCAACGGTTCAGCTGACCACAAAGTCACTGGACATCCTAAGTTCATTCAACTACGGAACAGACGCGACACACTAAGAAAAAAAATTAAAAGCAAACAACATCCCGCAAAACCATCAGCTGGCAACGATGTCACAAGACATACAACGTCAAACACAAAAAAAAATAATAAAAATAAAAAAATAAAATGAATAAAAATAAATAATAGTACAGAACGACTAGTGATTAATGTCTCGAAAGCCACCTTCCAACTTGGAAACTCTAAAGGATCGCCCGTAAAAACGCTTGGTTCAGGAATGGGCAACCTTGCCAGCGACAATTGGGAAAACATTTCTTTGTAAAACTCTTGTTGGGGTTCAGCCTTGTTAGATTCAGCATTGACATAAGATCTGACATAATCTTCATGATTGATATCTTTATCTAAACCCGCTAAAACTGACACATCACTGTCGGCAACATCTAAGTTTTCAATACGACTTATAGCTTCAACCCTGGCCTTAGCTATCTCTAACCTTTTTGCCGCCTGTGTTTTTTCAAGCTGTCCCTTTTGTTGCAACTCGACATCCAAATATTTACATTTAGTTTCAAGCTCAGCCACCTCAGCTGCGGCTTCAGCCAACATAGACTTGCTAATATTTGACTGATTCGATGCCATTGAACAAGCACTTTGCGACTTCTTGTCAGAATGCTTACTACGTACTGAAACATTGCTACGGGTTTCTAACATGAGTTGATTGATTGTGCTACCAACATTGAGAAGCACTTCGCACGACCTCGCCTCAATCTCCTCAAACTTATCTTGAAGCTTAGGATCAACCTGATCATTTGTCAAATGCTTTAAATCTTCGAAACACGAACTAACACTATTTAAAGCAAATTCATAGCCATCTCTAGCCTTCCTTAAGTCTTCAACACTAGTCTCTTGTGACAATAAACGGCTAATGACTAACGAGGATTTATTCAGTGCTGAAACCCTATCTTTGAAACCCTTTATCAACTGTGAAATCTTATACTCTTTACCCCTTTGGGTGAGAACTCGTTGGCGAGCACCTCTTCCTAGAGGCTCTTCTACTTTACTATCACTCTGAGAGCAAAGTTTACCTGAATCCAGTTTGAATTCGGGCTCATACAAATCTTTCGAGTCAACTGGAGACGCCAAACGTTCGATATCAGAGAGCAATTCCATGAAGGGACCCTTTATAGACATCGTGACCTTAAACAACTACGGCTCTTAAAAAAACAATAAAAACGATAACTTTCCTAACTACAATTTCGCCATGGTGAAAGGATAAATCTTCGTAAACATCAACTCAAGCTATGAGATAAAAAATGTCTATCATCTGCCTATCAAACAGAAACTTCAGTTAATAGCAATATCATCTCCCTTTCAATTTAACTTCACCTCGCTGCAATGATTTCCTTTAAATGTGATTACTATAATTGAAAAATAAAATGAAAGAATATTTCCCAACGGTTCAGCTGACCACAAAGTCACTGGACATCCTAAGTTCATTCAACTACGGAACAGACGCGACACACTAAGAAAAAAAATTAAAAGCAAACAACATCCCGCAAAACCATCAGCTGGCAACGATGTCACAAGACATACAACGTCAAACACAAAAAAAAATAATAAAAATAAAAAAATAAAATGAATAAAAATAAATAATAAATATTCAAACCTTTAATGAACGTGCTTGAGATTTGACTTAAAATTGTTTAATTCAACCAACGGGCAATTTCAAACACTGAAAGACGGCAAATAGCCGTCTCTAAATACCTGCCGCACAGACACGCGGACGTACACTCTTCAAATAAACATCACACCCACCTACGGACAACAGCCGCACGCTCAAACTTACGGGTTGACACACAGACGGACAGCAGCCGGACACTCTCCAAATAACTTCCCTGTTGACACACAGACGGACAATAGCCGGACACTCTGCACACTACTTCCGGGTTGACACACAGACGGACAACAGCCGGAGGTAGTTTTAACTTATAACTCCTTGAGTGCTGTACACACAAACAACTAACGACCAGCACTATACCTTCAGTGACTTTATCTAAACACACGGGCAGACGGCAAGCCTGACACCTTTAACTTTAAATCCCCTTAAAAATTTAAAACTAGTACACCAAAAAATAAAAAAAAAACATGAAAAGATACAGTGAGAAAAAAGAGAGTCCGTAAAAAGCAAACTACGAACGCCGAACGCACCACATCGTCTCTTTGTAGAAAAGATAGAATTTACCCAAGTGAACCAGTCTAGTTGCTTAACTTTCAGTCCTTGTTAACAGTTGGAAACAGCACTCCCTGTTGGGTTGCGTAGTGGTCACTGCTGAGCTATGTAGTGGTCATTCACGGGGTAGCACGTGGTTGTCCGCCGGATGTAGCTGCCCCATCTTCGTTTTACTATGACAGACTCTGAACGGACGGACGGACGGGTGAACGCGAAGGAATTATCATGGCTTATGTTTTACGCATTTTATTCACTCGTCAATGGTAAAACTGTATAAACATAACAAAAAAGATATCTTATTAAATAACATGAATAAAAGAATGAAGGAGACATGCAGCAGATTCTCTTTACAAGCCGAATTCAGTCATAATCTCCCACCTGCAAAAATCACTAATTAGCATGATAATATCAATTTCATGTCTATTAAAATATTTTCTCACAGCACAAATGATAATCCTTAAAACGCATTTTATTGCAGAACAAATAGCATCAGTGCTAGTTTCGAACACTGGTCAGGTTGGAAATTGATTAAACATCTCAACCTGAGTATCGAAGAATCGATCAACTCTTTATCGATATAATCGATATAATTCTTTAATACTAACCGAAGTTAGGCCATGAACCCCTATTTACAGCATCACTGCACAGCTGTGGACAAACATGCCCCTTCACTGTCGTCAATTTAAAGAAAAACAAAAATAAGAACTATAATTAGCTGTATTGTATTAACACCACCTCATATAATAATACTTGGAACATTACACGTGTAACGAACACGTGGTAACACGTGCTGACACGAGCCGTGGTATATCGAAGTGCATATGTACTACCGAAATCATATAACTGTTTTGAATCACGAAATAATGACACTGACGGAGCAGAGATACAGCTTTAATGGTTAGATTCATTAAGCGGCTATTTATCATAGCCAAAATCGAATAATTAGAATAATTATAATATTCTTATGTGCTTTCACACAAAATATTTGTAAGCACATGATTTTCTAGTAAGAGAACTCAGATTTGCTGTCAAAATTTTATGTCGTAGCACGAAATCTTCTATTTTCGCCCGTAACCCATCGCCTGAAAATCTCGCGGAATTGAGGCAAGCATTGATTGAGGAGTCGCACAGATATCCTCAATACAAAATTAACAGGTTCATAACTTCAAATCATAGTCAAATCCAGGCCCTACTGCGTTCTAATGGACACAACACACGATATTAGTGGCGGTTATAAACATTATAAATAAAAAAAAACTCAAAACGGCATTTACACTGACTTTGATGCTTCAGAAGTTCCATTTTTCGATTATATTGTGGCACTATCTGAGAGGTATCTTTGGTACAAATTGGAAGCCAGTTGAGCAATTAAGTGAGTAACAATAATATTTTTTATTATATGCGAACTTTCTTTAGTCCTTCAGTATAATAGGCGAATGTTAGAAAACGAAGTAATAGGTAAATGTTGGACGAACACTTCGTGAGGAACTGCATTCGACTCCAGCGTGAGATCATTGATCAAGGAAGTGTGTAACACCGATTGAATGGGGGCCTGTAAGCAGGCCTCGCAGTCCCAAAAAAAGTTGCCAAGGGTGAAGTCACATCTACCTGATCGGGATCCATGATGTAAACACCCGGTATCGATACCACAGATTTCGCAAGTGGCAACGGAAGAGCCTAAGGTTCGAGTTTCCTCGGTTGTATCGATCCCTATGCGTTTGTATCCCATCTGACAGCAGTAGGAAGTATAATCGAGTTGATGTAGACGACTTGTCATCCTTAGAACGCATCCTGCTATTCCCCCAAGAAGGAGAAAATGGAGTCGTCAAGATGTACACACTGGTCGCAACGGTTGTCCAATGTGAATTGCAGCGTGCCCTGTGCCCTGATATGTTTATTATGCCTGTCAACAAACCGCCTAATCAGCGCACGCTGCAGTTCCTGCCATGTGACTGACTCATACTCATCTTATCGTACCAGATGATTCCAATTGATGGGTAGGTGGGTGGGTACAATTCGAGTGATGGCTTCTACATCTACAAGATATTTTACTCATAAAAATGAGTATTAAGAAATTAAATACTTCAGTTTTAATGTCGAAAATATCGGCTTGTAGACTACGAAGCCATCACTATGGGAGACTTGAAGTGGCGTACTGCCCTTTTAATAACAATTAGCAACATTCAGTGGGGTTTCATCACGAAATGCCCATTATCTGTAGCTCGATCAGAGTACTATTACCATACGAGCAAGCCTCCGCCTCTTTTAACAAAGAGAGGAGCGTTAGAAAACTGACAAATAATGCAAATAACGAGCCGTCGCAGCAGCAATGATACCATGCGCAAACTGAACTGTCTAAAACCAGGCCATGGTACCCGTGCACTGCGACGAGCCTGCAAGAGAACAGTCACGTGATGGAGTAGTTGACACTCTGTCACTGCCAACCCGAGCTGCGTGGCACGATGAAGTCTGCTTAGCAGACTTCTTCTTCTTATAAGACTTCTTTCCATCCGACTGCTGAAGAGTCCTGCAAGAAGGAAGGCTATTATGAATTACTAATTCAGCAGCAACAAAGGAGCCAAGACCATGTAAATTATTCAACGCATCAGTTGTATACTCTTGCAAGTAGTGGTTAATAAAAGTGTTAGACGATGCCCAACAGCCAACCCGCAACAACTCACCCATTGACACGCCATTAGCATTGCGCAAGGAGTGGGCGACATACCTGATCTGATGAGCTTTAATTGATAAAAGCTTCTGAATTGCATCTTCAGGCTCTTTAATTATATCATCATATGCTACCAAAATAGTTTGCTTGATATAATTTGAAATAGACGCTTTAGAACGGAAGAGTAGCGATGTGAGATACTTCAAAACCAGTGACAAATCTGTATTTGCACTGACAAATAGGTCGCTCCAACTGAAAAGACCTAGCTAAATCGGACAAGACTTTACAGGATGACAAATCATAATCGGATACTCGTTTTAAAATAAACTTGAGAGCGTTACAATACGTCATAATCGATCTGACCGACACTTTTCTGACCTCAAATAAATTCATAAAAAAATCGGCCACTGCCGTAGCAGCCACGGGATCGATGCTCCTGTCCAGACACCATGACTCGAACGAACGTCAATGTGACAAATATACCTTGTTCGTAGAGTTCTTATGAATTCTATCCATTCTCTGGAGAATCGGTTGAGAAAACTTATGCACCAAATTTTTAGTCGAAATAACTGAGGATTTGGATGAAAGTGATCCTAGTGAGGTTGACTCATAAAGTAAGGTAACCGCAACAAAGGAAACCAAGGCAATTCTGGAAGATCGGAGGCTAACAGAAAGCGACGCTGTGGCTTGTCGCAGAGTGTGACACTCTATAAAAACCGCTTTCATCTCCAGGACATTGATAGGTAACCGCTGTTCGTGGCTGGACCAAAAACCCTTCCACATGTGACCCTGGATAACTACACCCCATCCCGTACAAGAAGCGTCCGTCTGCAGTTGCGTGAATGGCGGTGAGAGGGAAAAAGGCACTCCAATTAAAAGATTGGGCGTCAGGACTACCAATCCAGATCCCTGAGAGGCAACAACGGCAACCTTATGCGATGACCGCTCAAGCTGCCTCACCGCACTGCCTTGAGGATCACCCGCTGAAACTCTCAAAAATGACACCTGCCCAGCTCAACCGTCTTTTCCGTTGCCACCAGCAAACCTAGAAGAAACTCCAGCTGTGCTACCCGAGGCCTGTGTATAGACACAGCCTTGGCAATGAGCGACAGTATTTTTCGAATCCGTAAGCCTAATGTTTTGCACTGATCCAACAGAAGACGCATCTGGGTTAGAAGCACATGCCTGTCTGCGCTTACTAGCAACCAATCGTTGACATATTGGAACAACAGCAACCCTACTTATCGACTCCACCGTTTGAGTACCTTCATAACTTGTGTAAGCACAAACGGGGCCGTTGACAATCAGAATGGAAGGGCGAGAAACCAGTAGCTCTGATCCGCCGCCGTGAACGCAAGAAAATGACGTGAGGCCTCGTACATAGGAATGTGGAGATATGCATCGGACAAATCCACTGACACCGCCCATATGCCTTGATTTAGGGACAAATTTGATATACTAGGGAGCACCCATCTTGAAAGATATAAGATGGAGAAACTGATTGAGTTGCAACAAGTCTGTGACAAGACGCTAGCCCCCAACCCCCTAACCTTTTCGGTAATAGAAATACACGACTGAAAAATGCGGGAGTGCCTACCGGCATCTTTTCTACAGCTCTCTTGTCTACAAGATCTTGCTCCATCTGTTGCAACACAAGTTGCTTCTCTGGATTTCGATCGTTCGTTGCACCTAAAGAAGTATTGGGGAGCTTGGCTTGGAAGAATCTGGCAACCCGACCTGTCTCTTGCAAACCCGGTCTGGCAACCCGACCTGTCTCTTACAAACGGTAAAGGGTAACCCCAGTGCAACCACCGGACTACATTTTTGGAAGCTTCCCGAGCTTGCCAAAAATTCCTTAGCCTCCCCCCTATGGGCACATTTAGGTTCGATTTGCGATAGTGACCCACCAAATTTTTGCAGAAACCGAAAGTATTTGGCACAGATCGTCGTGCAATCTGTACCGGTTACTTTGATTGGTTGCTACCTCTGCTTCGGAGTGGCAGCCTGCTTTTTTTAGTCCCGTTTGTGCTTCTTGTGTTGGGGTGTCGACAACGGCAAAGAACCCTGTCTCTTCCGCGGCGTAGCCGACGGAGGGACGACTATGTAACGTTGCTTCGCTGGAGTGGTAGGTAGCCTTAACATTTTGCGCATCAATACATCCTGTGAACTCACGCGTGCCGCTTCAATCACATTTTTAAGTAACTCTGCGGAAACAGGTCAGATTGTCTGCCAATAGGTGGGATTCAAAGCTTCCTGGCATCCTCTGCCTAATGTTTGAATGCGGCAAGACCTGGTCCCTCTGCAAAACCACCAGCAACGACAGTAGATACACGTTCAATTTCAGCAAATCCGACGACGCAGCAACCACAGAATCAAAAACCCGGTCAAATCACACATTAACAGCAATATCTCAGCACTTGAAATGCTGCATTTTGAAAGGAAAGAGCCCGCATGCTCTTCCTGGCAACTTTCTCTAGAGAACGACAGTCACGCTCCGCAAGGGGTACGCTAGAATTCGGACTGATTTTCGGCAACCAGGGAGCCATATCATTAGGACATGTGAGCGGCTGAATGGGCAAGACTGCGTCATTCGACTGATACAAAGCCGTATTCACATGTAGGACCTTTGATGACAATAGTTGGGACCAATGACGAGGCCGAGAATCTTGGAGATATTGAAATTCCTGCATTCTCTCACGCAGAACGTTGGTGACACAGACAGCAGTCGACAAAGTCATGAAATCCTCCCGTGATGCTTGTTGGGACTGAGCCGTAAAAACGAAGCTGGGCTATTAACCTGTGTCTGTAAGTTCATCAGCGTGGCAGAAGAAATTTCAGCAATAAACTTTAAACGGAAAATCTGCTGCCGATAAATCTCCAGTTTACGCCTCTTCCCATCCCTTTTATGGCAAATCAGTCCCTGGAGGTATGGGCTTACGCACTGGCCTAAACGGCCTATATTCCTGATAAGCCACTGAATGCGCGACATCCTATGAAATAGCCTGAGTAAGAATAAGTGGTGCGGGCCGCGATGTGGTAGGATTAACCGATGACACGGCATAGCAACTGCCTTAGTTTGAATAACAGGCGTCCTAATCTGTTCATTGTCACTAACCCAAGGCTGTTCGTCTTCCCCCGACGAAGAGTTCTCCACTGAAGAAGCGGAGGAAGAATCGTAAACCTCCTGACGATGCACACTACGCACACCTTCCGTCAAAGGCTGAATGGGAGCAATGAGAGGGAGGGGGGTTGCAAGTCCTTCGTAGACGATGGCTCAGTGGTGATCGTAGCAGACGGAACTGAGTTTTTGACATGATATCGCCGACGCCATAGACCCTGACTTGCATCTGAGGCGTGATGCAAAGTATCTGGATGCAAATTAAGACTCAATGCAAACTTCTTCAACGGCGATAACTCGAGCCTCTTCGGGGAAGCCCCCGACATTACACGTTTCACAGCCGTGGAAATAGTAACATCCTAATCCGCCGTTACAGGCAACTGTTGTATCGACACTACCTGCGCAAAGGCATTAGTCTCAATAGTGACATCATTAGCCAACGGCACATGCAAGAACGACTGAACAGAACCCTGCAAAGTAGGCGTCGCAGTCACTGAAGAAGTTCCCATGGGCGATGTAACATCCACTCGCCCTTGTTGCACGATATACACAGGCTGCGACGACACCGCAGAATCGAGAAGAGGCAACGGAATAATCTTGGAATTCATCTTCACTTCCTGATACAAGGTCCTGTGCCTCCGTATCCGATCTCACAATCGTTGGTAATACTAGCGGTGAAAGCAATTGTATCGATGCCTACGATTTATCACTCTTGGAACGTTTATGGCCTCTGGCACGGATTCTAGCCGACTCTTGCTGATATAGCAGAAAGGAAAAGACGGCGTCGTCCAAGTGCGCACATTGATCTCAACGATTATCCACGGTTGAATCCCCCAGCGACGTAAACAGCTGGTGCATCGTGAATGCGGATCCCCAGTACGCTTGAGATGTGCACAAGATTTCGGGATATGCAGCCACGCTACAATTAGAACAGCACAAAACATACAATAAGGGCTGAAAACATTATGTAAAACAGAGTATATTAATGATAAAATACGACAAAGCAATCGTTATGCATCATTAAACTGTTTTAAAAGCAACGCACACATTGTAAAAACACAAAGCCACACTGTCCACCCACTATTGCAACGTGTATCACGTGACCAAGTCGCCGCAAACACAACCTCGTGACTTTGCCACCCGTGGCAGGCATGTATAATGAAAGACAGTAGAAGGTGTAACCAGAAATTACTATGTTCAGCAAGGTATAAACGCCTCTGTCATTGCGTGTTCATTTTGTGTTTTCTTCTTGTTTTGGTTTTTTATATAAAAACAACAAGAAATTGCTGAAAATACGTGCTGTAGTTTACATGAAGTTGTCATAAACACGATCCTCAAACGCAGCGATACGCAGCAATTACGACCCGCGAGCACGGCAAGCCGTCGCAAAAACTACTCATAATTACAAGAAGTCGCTGCAATTACAACCCATGACCATATTGAGTCGCCACTACAACGACACGTGATCACTGCATGTCGCTGCAATCAGCGCTGAAATAGGCCAAAAGTCGTTGCAAACACGACTCGTGAGCACAACGCATCTCCGTTGACACGGTAAGTTGACGCAGACACGACTCGTGCATGAAGCAGATCGCTACAAACCCGAACCGTGAGCACAACGAGTCGCTGCAAACACGACACGTGATCACAGCGAGCCGCTGCAAAAACACTACCCGTGAGCACAACGAGTCGCCAAAAACGCGACTAGTGTGCACAGCTAGCAGATGTAATCACGACGTCTGAAGAATAGAAGTCGTAGCAAGCTCGAATCCTGATGACATAAAGACGCCATACACCCTACTCGTGCACGCTGCAAGTCGTTGCAACCACAACCCTCTCATACAGCAGGTCGATGGAGACACGCCTAAGAAAGCTACCAAGTCACTACACACACCACCCCTAAACACGGCAAGTCGGCTCAATCACGATCCGTGAGAAGAAGCCGTGGCAAACACGACGCATGATCACTGTGCGTCACTGCAAACACGACTGGCAAATCAATACAAAATTGTAACGAACACCGTATTGTGTTATACCCGTCACTGCCACGGATTAAAAACACGGTGTCGAAACGCGCACAGGCAGGAAAACAGCCCCATGCTAGCCTCGTACCACGACTTATTATCGATGCTAACACCAAGTTAGTATTGCTGAGAAAGTCATAGTGCCAAGCTGTCTCACCCGCTACAGGCACGAGACGGCTATTCCGACCACATGGTCGATTCTACACCGAGTCAAATGAATATAGAAGCGGCTACACAATTCTTCATCGTGAAAAACAACGCCGGCGCAGAAAGCGTAGGTGTGTAAAAACACGAAAAACAAAAGTGTATGCAACTCTCCCAAGAAAATCACCGCATTATCGAGGTGTTAGGAGTGAAAACTTCCCGAACACTGCAAACTGTGTTTTCCTCACAATCCCCTATCGCTAGCAAAAAGGAAGAAAGACTGTAGAAAAAGTGAAGAAAACCTTCCTGTTTGCCGTTCCTACTAAATGCAAACTGTTTGCTGATAATGAGGGTAACCCTCGAAATGGAAATTGAGAAAATTGCCCAGAAACCATCTCACTGTTCATTACACATAACCTACACTACGCTGTCATGGCAGGGATGCATTTACCCAATAAAAGTCGGTCTGACAAAACCCAGAACAAAGACGTGTAGGAATCAGCAAAGTCAGCAAAACATTCAAAACGTACCTGTAGCCAACAAAAACTTATAGTATAATAGATATAATATATATAATATCCAAGATAAATAATATCTAAAAAGGTATGCATTTACCTTGATTTTGATCCGTCATTTTAACAAGATTCTACCAGAGAGAAATCTCCTGTTTTTCGGATCGCGCTAACTTGGGAATGGGTGAGTCACATGACAGAAACTGTAGCGTGCCCTGATTGGTCGGTTGGTTGACAGGCATGATAAACATAGCAACAGGGCACCTAGTCAGGATACTCATATGGTGCTATGTGTTCGAAAAATTTTTATTATTATGGATCGCGATAAGCAATGTTTAATACATTGAAAAACCCAGAGTGATGGCTTCGTAGTCTACAAGCCGATATTTTCGAAATTAAAAACTCATTTTTATGAGTAAAATATCTCGAATTATACCCGCTCACCTCACCATCAATTGGGATCGTATGGCACGATAAGTTGGGTATGGCTCGATCACATGACAGAAACTGTACCGACGCTGATTGGTCGGATGGTTGACGAGCAGGATAAACATATTAACAGGGCATTTGTTGGGGTACCCATGTATGAAGGTTTATCCCATAAAATTCTTTTTTTATGGATCGCGATAACCAATAACCATTTGAAAACCAAAAGTGATGGCTTCGTAGTCTACAAGCCGATATTTTCGAAATAAAAACTACCTCTTTACTCACGTCATTTGAATTTGAACATCCCTTGAAAGTGGTTTCTTGGGATTTGTCTTTGGTGTTGAAATATCTAAGTTCGACACTCTTTCATCATGCAGTCATTACCAACAAACTTCTTACAGTCAAGTATGTTTCTTTGTAGTGATCAAGTCGGGAAAACCCATGCCCAATAAAAGTCCATCGAGCAAATTTAAATATTTGTGACTAGCTGTTATTTTACAATCTCTACCTTCATTTTCTACCAAAACACCCCAAGGGCTTGGGTACATTCAAGCCGATCATTGTCCCTGCCTCATCGGGCAAAGTTTAAACCTACAACCTGACAAAGTAATGTAATAGGAATTATCTGTTAAATTATATCATCAAATAAGAAAAGTAGAACATTCTTTGCATGTCTCTGTTGGTTTTGCAGTGTTTGATTTTTGAGTATTGATAGCTGAGCCTCACCCAACACATTTATCAATTACTATTTACAAGAGAAAACGACTAACACGTCTATGTGATTGTATAGCCTAGGTTCATATGTATTGCTGACGAATCAGTGATTCATACCGGTCCTTTTTGCTGGGATACGCGGCAACCCGTCTAAATACTAACAAGAAGAAGGCAGCGACACACTTCATACTGCTACCGCACTGAGCACCGTCATGTGACTTCATTGCCTCTTCCTCTGCATCATAGTTGTATTATGGTCGTTGCTGACAATGCCGATTTTCACACGGTACGACACGTCAATGTGCCGGATCGGTATGTTCAGTACCTCTTGAGATCTCGTCGTGTATTCCTTTTTCTCTTGTTTTGAAAGATAGCAATTTTGCAACCAGATAATACGAATCAAACAGTAATCAATAATTACAATAGCGACATTGATTATTTTGTAGAATAAATTCTGGAGTGGCTTTTCGTACAAATTTAAGGGCTTTTTAGTTTTTTTTTCAAACTTAAATACAGTAAGGTCAGGAAGAAAAGCAGTCTTGTTTCTCATCCTGAGTTTCAAAATTTGGCCCAGCCGACGATCTTTTCATTTATCTCGAAACATATATGACCGAGTAGGCATCACACTTTTTCCCTATTGTTATTTAAATTTCCGTGATCCGGCCCTTGGAAGCAATTTAAGTGGTTTGTTTAAAAGAAAATGCGAGCGTAGATATCCACATACTCTCACCACGATCCCTGTAGTAAAATATCTTACAAACAATAATCTGATTGTATATTTTTTAACTAAACTTGTAGTATAGGAGATACAGAGCATGTTGAAGAAAAATGCATATCTGAAATAACGGAAAAAACAGAAAAGCATATTTATCGGAAAGAGGCTATAGGAACACCAAAATCCAATGAATTAAAACACTTTTAAATTCTTATAAATATGAAAACGCTTGAAAATATAATTCTTGAGACATTTGTCATGTTAACAGACATTTTTAATAACGGGCTTCTGAAATGAGTCGATGCTGGAATCTACTTCATTTTTCCTCAAATATACGTTGTTTATAGTTCACTCCATCCGAAACATTTGCTATAGCCTTGTGCACTGCTGTCTCCGAGCGGGTCTATCGGATTCGGGGTAGCCTGTCCGGAATTATTATTATCCTTGAATAAAGCTTAACCATAGCTATCTGTACACCATTATACATACAACAAAAGTCCCTGAGCCACTAAAACGTTTAAGCGCAGCACAAGGTAACCGGAAGTTTCAATGTCGTGAACTTCCACAACTACTATTTCCTCAAATATACGTTGTTTATAGTTCACTCCATTCGAAACATTTGCTATTATACAGAGTGAAAAGGGCTCGGTGGAAACACGCTATTCACGAAAAAAGGATCCGATCCGAATAGTTCTGCGGTGTCTTATCATGAACGTAATGTTAAAAATTAACACACTTGGGGTCTTCCACCGCCTTGCCTTATCAGGGTCCAAACCACTCTCAATGGCTGATTGACGGAAGCATTTTGCCGAGTACATATTGAGGTCTAATCCTGCCAAGTATATGGCGTCCTCGAGAATATTAGACACGGTACGAGCACAAATCGCCTTGTACGGTTTCTTAACTGTCAAAAACACTGGCTTACTGTCCGGTGGACGAAGGTCTTCTATGCGTGTGATGTATACCCGTAGAGCATCAACGGGGTCTAATTTTTGCACTGAAACGGGGGGAATGGTCACGGGAAAACGGTCTCTGTGGGTGTCATTTTTAACTCCGAAAAAGGTGATTTGCAAGTGCCCGTTTTCGAGAAACTTGACCTGTTCCGTAGAAAACATTAAACAGCTTTCACAACCTGAACTCTGGATTTTGGGGAAATGTCAGAAGGGCGCAACATCAGCGTGAATGCTAATAGCGTGATGCATTTAAGTCTCAGTCTTTTAATAGGCAATTCGTAATTCTCCTCCCATTTGGAGAAAAGACGGTTGAAGGGTTCAATGGGCAGTATATTTACCCTTTGACGTGGAGCCTTTGTGCAGGATTTCACAAGGGAGTTCACCAAAAACCGCACATTCTCGTCACAAGGATTTGGAATATCCAAAACGCCAAATAAATAATCCAACGACGCCAGAAATGTGCACAATATTGACCTTGGTCTATTTGATCTGGCTGCCACAACACACAGATAATCGGCGATTACTGAAGAACGCTGAGATGGAAAACACTCCCCATGTAACAAACAGAACTCCCGTAATCGAGTGATTTGTAGGTTATACGTGTGTAGAATAGATGGGGCAAGGCAGAATTTAATAGACCTCGCTGCTTGAGAGCTCCAACCTTGTTTATTTAGTGTTTTCGCCCACTCACTCTCCAGGCAGAATAATTCCACTTGCGGTTTTTAGGGGTTCTGGGTTTTTTCCCCTGCACCATATTTTTGGATTTGGTAATTCTAAAGGAGATGCTATTGACAATTGTTGCAGAGTACGAAACCACGACTGGGCTGGCCACCTTGGAGCGATTATGGTAGCAACTGCTCCTTGCTGTTTTATCACCTCCAATATTTTTGGCAACAGGAACGCTGGTGGGTTGACAAAATTGTTGTGATTTGCCCAGTCCGATTGCGCCAAAGCGTCCACCCCTTCCGTTAACGGATCCCAGTACAGGCTGTTGTACACTGGTGTCTGAAAACTGGTTATATCGGCAAACCTGTCTATCGTGTGATTTCCGTACAGCCTGTTTAAAAGCCTGGAAACGCTGGAATCCAGTTTCCAACTGTAGGTGCTGAATTCCGATAGGCGACTGAGTCTGTCGGAATGCCTGTTTAGAACTCCCGGGTAATGCTTTGCTTGTAGTTCCATGTTGAACTCTGCAGCTAGTTTGTAAATTGCCTTTGTTATTTGAGTTAATTCGGGCACGTTTCCGCCTAAATGATTTATAAATGCTACTGTTGTCACATTGTCTGACCGGATCTGAATACATTTGTTTGCCAAATCGTTTTTAAATGTTTGTAAAGTTAACAACACCGCTAACAATTCCCGATAATTAATTGATCTTTGTTTCACTACATCAGTCCATGGCCCAGCCGCCTCTTTATCATCACAGACGCCTCCCCAGCCTAAGTCCGAGGCATAAGTGTAAACCTGCTTGCCAGTGACTTTTTTAACCACTGGTCGACCGTTCCAAGAATGTAACGCTGACAGCCAGCATTCTAAGTCCTTTATGCTAGGTTTGTCGAGGCAAAGAGTATCCGACCAAGATTTCCTTGTGGACAGTAAGCGATATAAGTTACGCAGTAACAGTTTTGTAGGAGCAATGGCTTTTGTACATGCAATACACTGTCCACAAATACGGGCTATAACACGAGCCGAAGCAGCACTTTTGGCTAATAGCCGATGAATGTCTCTTTTCAGTTTCACAATTCTAGGTTTAGGTATAGCTATCCATGGGCAATCACCTGGCTCATCTGAGTCCAACAGATAGCCAATAAAAACGATCTTGGTGCCAGGCTTTAGCTCCGATTTGTCGTAGTTTATTACTAAACCTAACCTCTCGTAGGTTTCGATTAACAGTTTCTTATGTTTAGCAATGTCGTTCGGCTGAGCTAGTAACAGACCGTCGTCAACAAATGACGTAAACCGCAATAAAGTTTCCCGTAAATACTGAACCACAGCTCTGATTGTTTTATTGAAATAAAAGGGACTAATATTCAATCCAAACTGAAGTACATTCGAAACAAAGAATTTTTCTCTCCAGGCGAACCCAAGGTATTGGCGGTAATCGGTATGCACTCCTACGTGATGGAAACCATCTTTGAGGTCCACGGAAACAAAACGATCGTTAAACTGCAAGACATCGCATACCACGTCTATCCCTTCCTTTTTAAAATACGGCACTGGGATGTGGCTATTTAACGGTCGCAGATCTACAATCAGCCTCAGTTTTTTGTTCCTTTTTCGGGACACAACCTATAGCATTGACGCAATGTGGTTTTTCACTAACCTGAGAAATGGAACCAGAATGTAATAATTTCTTTATTTCACTATCCACGAATTGCGATTGTTCACCAGTAAGTTTATGGTTGTCAAAAACGTATCGAGGGATTTGCGAAGAAAACAGAATTTTTACGCCCTCATTGATCCAGTCAAAGACTTCCTTATTCGCTCCAATTTTATGCCACTCTGCTATGTGTCTTTTTAGAGAACCTACCACAGATATCCCCATCCCTATTGATACTCATCGTTGTTGTGTGGCCTGTTGGCTGGAAATTGTTGGTTTGTAAACTGACTGTAAACATCCGGCCTGTGCTGGTAACGACCTCGTCGGAAAAATCTACCGAAACCTCTAGCGCGTTTCGAATGATTCTTCTCCGCAGTTGCCGGTTGGTAACGGGAACAAACTGATACAGCGTCCTTCAGGTCGGCAAGCGAATCACTATCAAAGGCCGTAGTATGACGTCGAAGTTGTTTGTAAAAGCGTGCTGTCTGAGAATCGAACTGATTGTCTACTATAACTGCGGAATATTCAGTCTGTAGAAATTTCTGCAAAGCACTAGCGACCACAAACACGTCCTGTTTAACACTGTCCACTGATTGACCGTCGTCGTCGGCGGAAGCTATTTTCAATAGAGTTTCACCAAATTTGCCACAGGACGCAATTAAACTTATACGATTCTGGTCCTCTCTCTTAACGCCTGTGCGATCTGTGGAGAGTTTGAATTCCTCTGGAATTGCTAAAGACGAATAACGTTCCTTCAAAGCCTTAAAATCAGCTTGGATGGCGGCGGAAGAGACTATGTCTGACCGCGCACCTGATGTATCCCTTCCTGGCCTGGTATGGCAGGGTCTATTCGGCCTGGTGTGGCAGTTTGCGTAAGCAGTGTCCTCAACCAAATTCCTCCGAACCTCTGGAGGTTGACGAAAGTCCCTGTTGGGACTAAACGATGCCGAGTCTTCACAGAAGACTGATTTTCGTGGGTTTTCAAGTCGTTCTACACGCGTTAGCACGGCATCGAGCTTTCTAGAAACTTCTGTCAAATTTGGTTTTTCTTCTATCTCGGCCACGCGAAAAGATATCGACTCAACTGCTTGTATAATACTATCCAGTTTCCTTTCCAAATTTGGACTTGATGGCTTATCCTTATCAGACATTTTTTAGATAACAATTTTCACAACGGAGGTACGACCCGCAGCGGAAGTAAGCGCAGCACAAGGTAACCGGAAGTTTCAATTTCGTGAACTTCTACAACTACTATGACAAATGCATATCTGAAATAACGATCCACGCTTCTCAACAGAAAATCAATAAGCATGACTAAAGAAAACAGAAAAGCATATTTATCGGAAAGAGGCTATAGGAACACCAAAATCCAATGAATTAAAACACTTTTAAATTCTTATAAATATGAAAACGCTTGAGAATGTAATTCTTGAGCCATTTGTCATGTTAACAGACATTTTTAATAACGGGCTTATGAAATGAGTCGATGCTGGAATCTACTTCATCTTTCCTCAAATATACGTTGTTTATAGTTCACCCCATTCGAAACATTTGCTATAGCCTTGTGCACTCGAGAATATTAGACACGGTAGGAGCACAAATCGCCTTGTACGGTTTCTTAACTGTCAAAAACACTGGCTTACTGTCCGGTGGACGAAGGTCTTCTATGCGTGTGATGTATACCCGTAGAGCATCAACGGGGTCTAATTTTTGCACTGAAACGGGGGGAATGGTCACGGGAAAACCGTCTCTGTGGGTGTCATTTTTAACTCCGAAAAAGGTGATTTGCAAGTGCCCGTTTTCGAGAAACTTGACCTGTTCCGTAGAAAACATTAAACAGCTTTCACAACCTGAACTCTGGATTTTGGGGCAATGTCAGAAGGGCGCAACATCAGCGTGAATGCTAATATAGCGTGATGCATTTAAGTCTCAGTCTTTTAATAGGCAATTCGTAATTCTCCTCCCATTTGGAGAAAAGACGGTTGAAGGGTTCAATGGGCAGTATATTTACCCTTTGACGTGGAGCCTTTGTGCAGGATTTCACAAGGGAGTTCACCGAAAACCGCACATTCTCGTCACAAGGATTTGGAATATCCAAAACGCGAAATAAATAATCCAACGCCGCCAGAAATGTGCACAATATTGACCTTGGTCTATTTGATCTGGCTGCCACAACACACAGATAATCGGCGATTACTGAAGAACGCTGAGATGGAAAACACTCCCCATGTAACAAACAGAACTCCCGTAATCGAGTGATTTGTAGGTTATACGTGTGTAGAATAGATGGGGCAAGGCAGAATTTAATAGACCTGGCTGCTTGAGAGCTCCAACCTTGTTTATTTAGTGTTTCCGCCCACTCACTCTCCAGGCAGAATAATTCCACTTGCGGTTTTTAGGGGTTCTGGGTTTTTTCCCCTGCACCATATTTTTGGATTTGGTAATTCTAAAGGAGATGCTATTGACAATTGTTGCAGAGTACGAAACCACGACTGGGCTGGCCACCTTGGAGCGATTATGGTAGCAACTGCTCCTTGCTGTTTTATCACCTCCAATATTTTTGGCAACAGGAACGCTGGTGGGTTGACAAAATTGTTGTGATTTGCCCAGTCCGATTGCGCCAAAGCGTCCACCCCTTCCGTTAACGGATCCCAGTACAGGCTGTTGTACACTGGTGTCTGAAAACTGGTTATATCGGCAAACCTGTCTATCGTGTGATTTCCGTACAGCCTGTTTAAAAGCCTGGAAACGCTGGAATCCAGTTTCCAACTGTAGGTGCTGAATTCCGATAGGCGACTGAGTCTGTCGGAATGCCTGTTCAGAACTCCCGGGTAATGCTTTGCTTGTAGTTCCATGTTGAACTCTGCAGCTAGTTTGTAAATTGCCTTTGTTATTTGAGTTAATTCGGGCACATTTCCGCCTAAATGATTTATAAATGCTACTGTTGTCACATTGTCTGACCGGATCTGAATACATTTGTTTGCCAAATCGTTTTTAAATGTTTGTAAAGTTAACAACACCGCTAACAATTCCCGATAATTAATTGATCTTTGTTTCACTACATCAGTCCATGGCCCAGCCGCCTCTTTATCATCACAGACGCCTCCCCAGCCTAAGTCCGAGGCATAAGTGTAAACCTGCTTGTCAGTGACTTTTTTAACCACTGGTCGACCGTTCCAAGAATGTAACGCTGACAGCCAGCATTCTAAGTCCTTTATGCTAGGTTTGTCGAGGCAAAGAGTATCCGACCAAGATTTCCTTGTGGACAGTAAGCGATATAAGTTACGCAGTAACAGTTTTGTAGGAGCAATGGCTTTTGTACATGCAATACACTGTCCACAAATACGGGCTATAACACGAGCCGAAGCAGCACTTTTGGCTAATAGCCGATGAATGTCTCTTTTCAGTTTCACAATTCTAGGTTTAGGTATAGCTATCCATGGGCAATCACCTGGCTCATCTGAGTCCAACAGATAGCCAATAAAAACGATCTTGGTGCCAGGCTTTAGCTCCGATTTGTCGTAGTTTATTACTAAACCTAACCTCTCGTAGGTTTCGATTAACAGTTTCTTATGTTTAGCAATGTCGTTCGGCTGAGCTAGTAACAGACCGTCGTCAACAAATGACGTAAACCGCAATAAAGTTTCCCGTAAATACTGAACCACAGCTCTGATTGTTTTATTGAAATAAAAGGGACTAATATTCAATCCAAACTGAAGTACATTCGAAACAAAGAATTTTTCTCTCCAGGCGAACCCAAGGTATTGGCGGTAATCGGTATGCACTCCTACGTGATGGAAACCATCTTTGAGGTCCACGGAAACAAAACGATCGTTAAACTGCAAGACATCGCATACCACGTCTATCCCTTCCTTTTTAAAATACGGCACTGGGATGTGGCTATTTAACGGTCGCAGATCTACAATCAGCCTCAGTTTTTTGTTCCTTTTTCGGGACACAACCTATAGCATTGACGCAATGTGGTTTTTCACTAACCTGAGAAATGGAACCAGAATGTAATAATTTCTTTATTTCACTATCCACGAATTGCGATTGTTCACCAGTAAGTTTATGGTTGTCAAAAACGTATCGAGGGATTTGCGAAGAAAACAGAATTTTTACGCCCTCATTGATCCAGTCAAAGACTTCCTTATTCGCTCCAATTTTATGCCACTCTGCTATGTGTCTTTTTAGAGAACCTACCACAGATATCCCCATCCCTATTGATACTCATCGTTGTTGTGTGGCCTGTTGGCTGGAAATTGTTGGTTTGTAAACTGACTGTAAACATCCGGCCTGTGCTGGTAACGACCTCGTCGGAAAAATCTACCGAAACCTCTAGCGCGTTTCGAATGATTCTTCTCCGCAGTTGCCGGTTGGTAACGGGAACAAACTGATACAGCGTCCTTCAGGTCGGCAAGCGAATCACTATCAAAGGCCGTAGTATGACGTCGAAGTTGTTTGTAAAAGCGTGCTGTCTGAGAATCGAACTGATTGTCTACTATAACTGCGGAATATTCAGTCTGTAGAAATTTCTGCAAAGCACTAGCGACCACAAACACGTCCTGTTTAACACTGTCCACTGATTGACCGTCGTCGTCGGCGGAAGCTATTTTCAATAGAGTTTCACCAAATTTGCCACAGGACGCAATTAAACTTATACGATTCTGGTCCTCTCTCTTAACGCCTGTGCGATCTGTGGAGAGTTTGAATTCCTCTGGAATTGCTAAAGACGAATAACGTTCCTTCAAAGCCTTAAAATCAGCTTGGATGGCGGCGGAAGAGACTATGTCTGACCGCGCACCTGATGTATCCCTTCCTGGCCTGGTATGGCAGGGTCTATTCGGCCTGGTGTGGCAGTTTGCGTAAGCAGTGTCCTCAACCAAATTCCTCCGAACCTCTGGAGGTTGACGAAAGTCCCTGTTGGGACTAAACGATGCCGAGTCTTCACAGAAGACTGATTTTCGTGGGTTTTCAAGTCGTTCTACACGCGTTAGCACGGCATCGAGCTTTCTAGAAACTTCTGTCAAATTTGGTTTTTCTTCTATCTCGGCCACGCGAAAAGATATCGACTCAACTGCTTGTATAATACTATCCAGTTTCCTTTCCAAATTTGGACTTGATGGCTTATCCTTATCAGACATTTTTTAGATAACAATTTTCACAACGGAGGTACGACCCGCAGCGGAAGTAAGCGCAGCACAAGGTAACCGGAAGTTTCAATTTCGTGAACTTCTACAACTACTATGACAAATGCATATCTGAAATAACGATCCACGCTTCTCAACAGAAAATCAATAAGCATGACTAAAGAAAACAGAAAAGCATATTTATCGGAAAGAGGCTATAGGAACACCAAAATCCAATGAATTAAAACACTTTTAAATTCTTATAAATATGAAAACGCTTGAGAATGTAATTCTTGAGCCATTTGTCATGTTAACAGACATTTTTAATAACGGGCTTATGAAATGAGTCGATGCTGGAATCTACTTCATCTTTCCTCAAATATACGTTGTTTATAGTTCACCCCATTCGAAACATTTGCTATAGCCTTGTGCACTCGAGAATATTAGACACGGTACGAGCACAAATCGCCTTGTACGGTTTCTTAACTGTCAAAAACACTGGCTTACTGTCCGGTGGACGAAGGTCTTCTATGCGTGTGATGTATACCCGTAGAGCATCAACGGGGTCTAATTTTTGCACTGAAACGGGGGGAATGGTCACGGGAAAACCGTCTCTGTGGGTGTCATTTTTAACTCCGAAAAAGGTGATTTGCAAGTGCCCGTTTTCGAGAAACTTGACCTGTTCCGTAGAAAACATTAAACAGCTTTTACAACCTGAACTCTGGATTTTGGGGCAATGTCAGAAGGGCGCAACATCAGCGTGAATGCTAATATAGCGTGATGCATTTAAGTCTCAGTCTTTTAATAGGCAATTCGTAATTCTCCTCCCATTTGGAGAAAAGACGGTTGAAGGGTTCAATGGGCAGTATATTTACCCTTTGACGTGGAGCCTTTGTGCAGGATTTCACAAGGGAGTTCACCGAAAACCGCACATTCTCGTCACAAGGATTTGGAATATCCAAAACGCGAAATAAATAATCCAACGCCGCCAGAAATGTGCACAATATTGACCTTGGTCTATTTGATCTGGCTGCCACAACACACAGATAATCGGCGATTACTGAAGAACGCTGAGATGGAAAACACTCCCCATGTAACAAACAGAACTCCCGTAATCGAGTGATTTGTAGGTTATACGTGTGTAGAATAGATGGGGCAAGGCAGAATTTAATAGACCTCGCTGCTTGAGAGCTCCAACCTTGTTTATTTAGTGTTTTCGCCCACTCACTCTCCAGGCAGAATACTTCCACTTGCGGTTTTTAGGGGTTCTGGGTTTTTTCCCCTGCACCATATTTTTGGATTTGGTAATTCTAAAGGAGATGCTATTGACAATTGTTGCAGAGTACGAAACCACGACTGGGCTGGCCACCTTGGAGCGATTATGGTAGCAACTGCTCCTTGCTGTTTTATCACCTCCAATATTTTTGGCAACAGGAACGCTGGTGGGTTGACAAAATTGTTGTGATTTGCCCAGTCCGATTGCGCCAAAGCGTCCACCCCTTCCGTTAACGGATCCCAGTACAGGCTGTTGTACACTGGTGTCTGAAAACTGGTTATATCGGCAAACCTGTCTATCGTGTGATTTCCGTACAGCCTGTTTAAAAGCCTGGAAACGCTGGAATCCAGTTTCCAACTGTAGGTGCTGAATTCCGATAGGCGACTGAGTCTGTCGGAATGCCTGTTCAGAACTCCCGGGTAATGCTTTGCTTGTAGTTCCATGTTGAACTCTGCAGCTAGTTTGTAAATTGCCTTTGTTATTTGAGTTAATTCGGGCACATTTCCGCCTAAATGATTTATAAATGCTACTGTTGTCACATTGTCTGACCGGATCTGAATACATTTGTTTGCCAAATCGTTTTTAAATGTTTGTAAAGTTAACAACACCGCTAACAATTCCCGATAATTAATTGATCTTTGTTTCACTACATCAGTCCATGGCCCAGCCGCCTCTTTATCATCACAGACGCCTCCCCAGCCTAAGTCCGAGGCATAAGTGTAAACCTGCTTGTCAGTGACTTTTTTAACCACTGGTCGACCGTTCCAAGAATGTAACGCTGACAGCCAGCATTCTAAGTCCTTTATGCTAGGTTTGTCGAGGCAAAGAGTATCCGACCAAGATTTCCTTGTGGACAGTAAGCGATATAAGTTACGCAGTAACAGTTTTGTAGGAGCAATGGCTTTTGTACATGCAATACACTGTCCGAGAAACTTGACCTGTTCCGTAGAAAACATTAAACAGCTTTTACAACCTGAACTCTGGATTTTGGGGCAATGTCAGAAGGGCGCAACATCAGCGTGAATGCTAATATAGCGTGATGCATTTAAGTCTCAGTCTTTTAATAGGCAATTCGTAATTCTCCTCCCATTTGGAGAAAAGACGGTTGAAGGGTTCAATGGGCAGTATATTTACCCTTTGACGTGGAGCCTTTGTGCAGGATTTCACAAGGGAGTTCACCGAAAACCGCACATTCTCGTCACAAGGATTTGGAATATCCAAAACGCGAAATAAATAATCCAACGCCGCCAGAAATGTGCACAATATTGACCTTGGTCTATTTGATCTGGCTGCCACAACACACAGATAATCGGCGATTACTGAAGAACGCTGAGATGGAAAACACTCCCCATGTAACAAACAGAACTCCCGTAATCGAGTGATTTGTAGGTTATACGTGTGTAGAATAGATGGGGCAAGGCAGAATTTAATAGACCTCGCTGCTTGAGAGCTCCAACCTTGTTTATTTAGTGTTTTCGCCCACTCACTCTCCAGGCAGAATACTTCCACTTGCGGTTTTTAGGGGTTCTGGGTTTTTTCCCCTGCACCATATTTTTGGATTTGGTAATTCTAAAGGAGATGCTATTGACAATTGTTGCAGAGTACGAAACCACGACTGGGCTGGCCACCTTGGAGCGATTATGGTAGCAACTGCTCCTTGCTGTTTTATCACCTCCAATATTTTTGGCAACAGGAACGCTGGTGGGTTGACAAAATTGTTGTGATTTGCCCAGTCCGATTGCGCCAAAGCGTCCACCCCTTCCGTTAACGGATCCCAGTACAGGCTGTTGTACACTGGTGTCTGAAAACTGGTTATATCGGCAAACCTGTCTATCGTGTGATTTCCGTACAGCCTGTTTAAAAGCCTGGAAACGCTGGAATCCAGTTTCCAACTGTAGGTGCTGAATTCCGATAGGCGACTGAGTCTGTCGGAATGCCTGTTTAGAACTCCCGGGTAATGCTTTGCTTGTAGTTCCATGTTGAACTCTGCAGCTAGTTTGTAAATTGCCTTTGTTATTTGAGTTAATTCGGGCACATTTCCGCCTAAATGATTTATAAATGCTACTGTTGTCACATTGTCTGACCGGATCTGAATACATTTGTTTGCCAAATCGTTTTTAAATGTTTGTAAAGTTAACAACACCGCTAACAATTCCCGATAATTAATTGATCTTTGTTTCACTACATCAGTCCATGGCCCAGCCGCCTCTTTATCATCACAGACGCCTCCCCAGCCTAAGTCCGAGGCATAAGTGTAAACCTGCTTGTCAGTGACTTTTTTAACCACTGGTCGACCGTTCCAAGAATGTAACGCTGACAGCCAGCATTCTAAGTCCTTTATGCTAGGTTTGTCGAGGCAAAGAGTATCCGACCAAGATTTCCTTGTGGACAGTAAGCGATATAAGTTACGCAGTAACAGTTTTGTAGGAGCAATGGCTTTTGTACATGCAATACACTGTCCACAAATACGGGCTATAACACGAGCCGAAGCAGCACTTTTGGCTAATAGCCGATGAATGTCTCTTTTCAGTTTCACAATTCTAGGTTTAGGTATAGCTATCCATGGGCAATCACCTGGCTCATCTGAGTCCAACAGATAGCCAATAAAAACGATCTTGGTGCCAGGCTTTAGCTCCGATTTGTCGTAGTTTATAACTAAACCTAACCTCTCGTAGGTTTCGATTAACAGTTTCTTATGTTTAGCAATGTCGTTCGGCTGAGCTAGTAACAGACCGTCGTCAACAAATGACGTAAACCGCAATAAAGTTTCCCGTAAATACTGAACCACAGCTCTGATTGTTTTATTGAAATAAAAGGGACTAATATTCAATCCAAACTGAAGTACATTCGAAACAAAGAATTTTTCCCTCCAGGCGAACCCAAGGTATTGGCGGTAATCGGTATGCACTCCTACGTGATGGAAACCATCTTTGAGGTCCACGGAAACAAAACGATCGTTAAACTGCAAGACATCGCATACCACGTCTATCCCTTCCTTTTTAAAATACGGCACTGGGATGTGGCTATTTAACGGTCGCAGATCTACAATCAGCCTCAGTTTTTTGTTCCTTTTCGGGACACAACCTATAGCATTGACGCAATGTGGTTTTTCACTAACCTGAGAAATGGCACCAGAATGTAATAATTTCTTTATTTCACTATCCACGAATTGCGATTGTTCACCAGTAAGTTTATGGTTGTCAAAAACGTATCGAGGGATTTGCGAAGAAAACAGAATTTTTACGCCCTCATTGATCCAGTCAAAGACTTCCTTATTCGCTCCAATTTTATGCCACTCTGCTATGTGTCTTTTTAGAGAACCTACCACAGATATCCCCATCCCTATTGATACTCATCGTTGTTGTGTGGCCTGTTGGCTGGAAATTGTTGGTTTGTAAACTGACTGTAAACATCCGGCCTGTGCTGGTAACGACCTCGTCGGAAAAATCTACCGAAACCTCTAGCGCGTTTCGAATGATTCTTCTCCGCAGTTGCCGGTTGGTAACGGGAACAAACTGATACAGCGTCCTTCAGGTCGGCAAGCGAATCACTATCAAAGGCCGTAGTATGACGTCGAAGTTGTTTGTAAAAGCGTGCTGTCTGAGAATCGAACTGATTGTCTACTATAACTGCGGAATATTCAGTCTGTAGAAATTTCTGCAAAGCACTAGCGACCACAAACACGTCCTGTTTAACACTGTCCACTGATTGACCGTCGTCGTCGGCGGAAGCTATTTTCAATAGAGTTTCACCAAATTTGCCACAGGACGCAATTAAACTTATACGATTCTGGTCCTCTCTCTTAACGCCTGTGCGATCTGTGGAGAGTTTGAATTCCTCTGGAATTGCTAAAGACGAATAACGTTCCTTCAAAGCCTTAAAATCAGCTTGGATGGCGGCGGAAGAGACTATGTCTGACCGCGCACCTGATGTATCCCTTCCTGGCCTGGTATGGCAGGGTCTATTCGGCCTGGTGTGGCAGTTTGCGTAAGCAGTGTCCTCAACCAAATTCCTCCGAACCTCTGGAGGTTGACGAAAGTCCCTGTTGGGACTAAACGATGCCGAGTCTTCACAGAAGACTGATTTTCGTGGGTTTTCAAGTCGTTCTACACGCGTTAGCACGGCATCGAGCTTTCTAGAAACTTCTGTCAAATTTGGTTTTTCTTCTATCTCGGCCACGCGAAAAGATATCGACTCAACTGCTTGTATAATACTATCCAGTTTCCTTTCCAAATTTGGACTTGATGGCTTATCCTTATCAGACATTTTTTAGATAACAATTTTCACAACGGAGGTACGACCCGCAGCGGAAGTAAGCGCAGCACAAGGTAACCGGAAGTTTCAATTTCGTGAACTTCTACAACTACTATGACAAATGCATATCTGAAATAACGATCCACGCTTCTCAACAGAAAATCAATAAGCATGACTAAAGAAAACAGAAAAGCATATTTATCGGAAAGAGGCTATAGGAACACCAAAATCCAATGAATTAAAACACTTTTAAATTCTTATAAATATGAAAACGCTTGAGAATGTAATTCTTGAGCCATTTGTCATGTTAACAGACATTTTTAATAACGGGCTTATGAAATGAGTCGATGCTGGAATCTACTTCATCTTTCCTCAAATATACGTTGTTTATAGTTCACCCCATTCGAAACATTTGCTATAGCCTTGTGCACTCGAGAATATTAGACACGGTACGAGCACAAATCGCCTTGTACGGTTTCTTAACTGTCAAAAACACTGGCTTACTGTCCGGTGGACGAAGGTCTTCTATGCGTGTGATGTATACCCGTAGAGCATCAACGGGGTCTAATTTTTGCACTGAAACGGGGGGAATGGTCACGGGAAAACCGTCTCTGTGGGTGTCATTTTTAACTCCGAAAAAGGTGATTTGCAAGTGCCCGTTTTCGAGAAACTTGACCTGTTCCGTAGAAAACATTAAACAGCTTTTACAACCTGAACTCTGGATTTTGGGGCAATGTCAGAAGGGCGCAACATCAGCGTGAATGCTAATATAGCGTGATGCATTTAAGTCTCAGTCTTTTAATAGGCAATTCGTAATTCTCCTCCCATTTGGAGAAAAGACGGTTGAAAGGTTCAATGGGCAGTATCTTTACCCTTTGACGTGGAGTCTTTGTGCAGGATTTCACAAGGGAGTTCACCAAAAACCGCACATTCTCGTCACAAGGATTTGGAATATCCAAAACGCGAAATAAATAATCCAACGCCGCCAGAAATGTGCACAATATTGACCTTGGTCTATTTGATCTGGCTGCCACAACACACAGATAATCGGCGATTACTGAAGAACGCTGAGATGGAAAACACTCCCCATGTAACAAACAGAACTCCCGTAATCGAGTGATTTGTAGGTTATACGTGTGTAGAATAGATGGGGCAAGGCAGAATTTAATAGACCTTGCTGCTTGAGAGCTCCAACCTTGTTTATTTAGTGTTTTCGCCCACTCACTCTCCAGGCAGAATACTTCCACTTGCGGTTTTTAGGGGTTCTGGGTTTTTTCCCCTGCACCATATTTTTGGATTTGGTAATTCTAAAGGAGATGCTATTGACAATTGTTGCAGAGTACGAAACCACGACTGGGCTGGCCACCTTGGAGCGATAATGGTAGCAACTGCTCCTTGCTGTTTTATCACCTCCAATGTTTTGGCAACAGGAACGCTGGTGGGTTGACAAAATTGTTGTGATTTGCCCAGTCCGATTGCGCCAAAGCGTCCACCCCTTCCGTTAACGGATCCCAGTACAGGCTGTTGTACACTGGTGTCTGAAAACTGGTTATATCGGCAAACCTGTCTATCGTGTGATTTCCGTACAGCCTGTTTAAAAGCCTGGAAACGCTGGAATCCAGTTTCCAACTGTAGGTGCTGAATTCCGATAGGCGACTGAGTCTGTCGGAATGCCTGTTTAGAACTCCCGGGTAATGCTTTGCTTGTAGTTCCATGTTGAACTCTGCAGCTAGTTTGTAAATTGCCTTTGTTATTTGAGTTAATTCGGGCACATTTCCGCCTAAATGATTTATAAATGCTACTGTTGTCACATTGTCTGACCGGATCTGAATGCATTTGTTTGCCAAGTCGTTTTTAAATGTTTGTAAAGTTAACAACACCGCTAACAATTTCCGATAATTAATTGATCTTTGTTTCACTACATCAGTCCATGGCCCAGCCGCCTCTTTATCATCACAGACGCCTCCCCAGCCTAAGTCCGAGGCATAAGTGTAAACCTGCTTGTCAGTGACTTTTTAACCACTGGTCGACCGTTCCAAGAATGTAACGCTGACAGCCAGCATTCTAAGTCCTTTATGCTAGGTTTGTCGAGGCAAAGAGTATCCGACCAAGATTTCCTTGTGGACAGTAAGCGATATAAGTTATGCAGTAACAGTTTTGTAGGAGCAATGGCTTTTGTACATGCAATACACTGTCCACAAATACGGGCTATAACACGAGCCGAAGCAGCACTTTTGGCTAATAGCCGATGAATGCCTCTTTTCAGTTTCACAATTCTAGGTTTAGGTATAGCTATCCATGGGCAATCACCTGGCTCATCTGAGTCCAACAGATAGCCAATAAAAACGATCTTGGTGCCAGGCTTTAGCTCCGATTTGTCGTAGTTTATTACTAAACCTAACCTCTCGTAGGTTTCGATTAACAGTTTCTTATGTTTAGCAATGTCGTTCGGCTGAGCTAGTAACAGACCGTCGTCAACAAATGACGTAAACCGCAATAAAGTTTCCCGTAAATACTGAACCACAGCTCTGATTGTTTTATTGAAATAAAAGGGACTAATATTCAATCCAAACTGAAGTACATTCGAAACAAAGAATTTTTCCCTCCAGGCGAACCCAAGGTATTGGCGGTAATCGGTATGCACTCCTACGTGATGGAAACCATCTTTGAGGTCCACGGAAACAAAACGATCGTTAAACTGCAAGACATCGCATACCACGTCTATCCCTTCCTTTTTAAAATACGGCACTGGGATGTGGCTATTTAACGGTCGCAGATCTACAATCAGCCTCAGTTTTTTGTTCCTTTTCGGGACACAACCTATAGCATTGACGCAATGTGGTTTTTCACTAACCTGAGAAATGGCACCAGAATGTAATAATTTCTTTATTTCACTATCCACGAATTGCGATTGTTCACCAGTAAGTTTATGGTTGTCAAAAACGTATCGAGGGATTTGCGAAGAAAACAGAATTTTTACGCCCTCATTGATCCAGTCAAAGACTTCCTTATTCGCTCCAATTTTATGCCACTCTGCTATGTGTCTTTTTAGAGAACCTACCACAGATATCCCCATCCCTATTGATACTCATCGTTGTTGTGTGGCCTGTTGGCTGGAAATTGTTGGTTTGTAAACTGACTGTAAACATCCGGCCTGTGCTGGTAACGACCTCGTCGGGGAAATCTACCGAAACCTCTAGCGCGTTTCGAATGATCCTTTTCCGCAGTTGCCGGTTGGTAACGGGAACAAACTGATACAGCGTCCTTCAGGTCGGCAAGCGAATCACTATCAAAGGCCGTAGTATGACGTCGAAGTTGTTTGTAAAAGCGTGCTGTCTGAGAATCGAACTGATTGTCTACTATAACTGCGGAATATTCAGTCTGTAGAAATTTCTGCAAAGCACTAGCGACCACAAACACGTCCTGTTTAACACTGTCCACTGATTGACCGTCGTCGTCGGCGGAAGCTATTTTCAATAGAGTTTCACCAAATTTGCCACAGGACGCAATTAAATTTATACGATTCTGGTCCTCTCTCTTAACGCCTGTGCGATCTGTGGATAGTTTGAATTCCTCTGGAATTGCTAAAGACGAATAACGTTCCTTCAAAGCCTTAAAATCAGCTTGGATGGCGGCGGAGGAGACTATGTCTGACCGCGCACCTGATGTATCCCTTCATGGCCTGGTATGGCAGGGTCTGTTCGGCCTGGTGTGGTAGTTTCCGTAAGCAGCGTCCTCAACCAAATTCCTCCGAACCTCTGGAGGTTGACGAAAGTCCCTGTTGGGACTAAACGATGCCGAGTCTTCACAGAAGACTGATTTTCGTGGGTTTTCAAGTCGTTCTACACGCGTTAACAAGGCATCGAGCTTTCTAGAAACTTCTGTCAAATTTGGTTTTTCTTCTATCTCGGCCACGCGAAAAGATATCGACTCAACTGCTTGTATAATACTATCCAATTTCCTTTCCAAATTTGGACTTGATGGCTTATCCTTATCAGACATTTTTTAGATAACAATTTTCACAAAGGAGGTACGACCCGCAGCGGAAGTAAGCGCAGCACAAGGTAACCGGAAGTTTCAATTTCGTGAACTTCCACAACTACTATGACAAATGCATATCTGAAATAACGATCCACGCTTCTCAACAGAAAATCAATAAGCATGACTAAAGAAAACAGAAAAGCATATTTATCGGAAAGAGGCTATAGGAACACCAAAATCCAATGAATTAAAACACTTTTAAATTCTTATAAATATGAAAACGCTTGAGAATGTAATTCTTGAGCCATTTGTCATGTTAACAGACATTTTTAATAACGGGCTTCTGAGATGTGTCGATGCTGGAATTACGTCATCTGACTGGTGAATAGTTATTCTTGTGTTTCTGGAAGTTTTGCAGAAGACATTTGCACAATGATCAGCAAGTATTGCAAAATCACATGTGTAACATGTGCAGATTTGTCACTTTTTCTATTTTTGATCATGTTATTAACATTTACAGAAGGTAGGTTTTGTCTATGGGCGTTTTCGTAATTTCCTGAGTGATAATACAGGGTCGTGGTTATAAGCCTAATCACTTTGGGTGTTTCAAATTAAAAAATGATCAAGAATTTTGAATTCGACTGCAAGGGAAACAGGTAAAAAATAAAAAAATGGTAGAACAAATATAGCAAAAACAGCTCATACTTTGAACATAAACAAATTTGGTAAAACTTTTAATTTTTTTTAAAATATGGTACCAGTAACCTAGATTGAACCTGCCTGTGCCTGTAGCATCGCCACCTCCCGAAAACAACAATTATCCCGGAAACGATATTTTTGCCGAACCTCCCGGCAACTGCCACTGGTTCTCGAATGCAAAATACTGATCTGCTGTAAGAAAACTGTTAGTATACACATTCGCCATTTCACAATGATCAAAATACTTGTTTATATACAACTCAGAACGAGGCTCGAATGTCTACAGCAATATTTTCAGGGTCTTCTGCTTTCATTTGGCAACAAAAATGAGACTTGTGAAACAGCAGAAATGTTACAGTATTTTGCAAACATGAACTATTTGTTTATCTTTTTCATACCGGAACATTTTTTTTACGAAATATCTTACAAAACTACTTCACTAAAGTTGTCTATAATGCATATTTAGTCCTTTGAACTGCTTAAATAAACGGGAACTAAATGGAATAATGCATTTTTCACGATAGATCACAATTCCTGCGAAAGGAACCTTTCCAGGTTGATTACGAAGTAAATCTGAGTATTGAGGGTTTTCCGGGGTTCTGACTAAAAATGAAGGTTTTTAAGAGTTTTTGGACCTATCTAAAATAGGGCTTTTCGGGATTTCGCGACCATCATATTTAATAATACTTAAATATGTGATGCATACATTTATATCTACAAAAATTAATAAATCATAAAACACACATTTCAAGTGGTTAGAATTAAAAAAAAAAACCGTCTAACATGTTACTAGAATTTATGAATCAAAATACCTAAACAGAACACATAGCCCTATGAGAATTGGTTCTTGTAAGAATCATATATTATCACCCACAAAACTCGTCAATATGCTCTTAATATAAATGAAATGCAATAATGGTAAGTGAAAATAACTTTTGAAAATTCACTTGTTTATTTGCGATACAAACATATATACTTATGCATAAGTGTTTGAAGACGCTGAAACTGGAATGCACCCTTCTCTAAGTAAAGACTTCAAGAAGAAGGCATTTGACCTGTGTTCCTTTTTCTGCCACTAGATTGCGAATGAAGCATTGCGAAATCGGGAATATGAAGTCAGGTTTAAAAGGCAAGGAACATTCAAATTGACCAGCACATCGTAATTGGTTATTTTACAAACTCGTCTATTGGCTGATGAAAATTATTATGACTCAATAAGAATGTAACAGTGAATGGCATGGTTTAAAGTTTGTAAATAAACATAGAACAACCGCCGCAAACGCTGTTGTCGCATTAAAAGAACACATTTTCAGTTTTGCCAATTATGATGTGCTGTTCAATTTTATGTTTATCTCCTTGTATACTCACATGTAATCCTTATAGCTCTTAGCAGTCATTTTGAAAAGCGAATTGATGGTCTTACAGTTTGCACTTAAAATTTATATTTCGGGATGATAGAATAAAGTGGCGAGTTACAGCTCGAAAATCCTGCCCGAAAAAAAATACATCGACCTGGCATTTTCGTAAATCATTACATTTTACTTCGCGCATAACAGAAAACTTGTGTAAAATCCTGTATTTGCTACATATAAAAGCATATCCGGAACGCGTCTAAAACACGAAAGTTATTGCCGAAAAACCATTGAAAAGGGGCGAACGGTCCTAGGTTACTGGTAGCACACGGATTGTTAAAAACACGTAGCGCAAGAGAAATTTGACATTTAGGCGAAATTTGTCTTATCATTTATTTCATTTTCACCCGGTTACTTTGTATTCGAAACAGTTTTTGCGCAATTGATTCGAAACGCCCAAAGTGTGAAGTTTACAAAAATATAATTCATACACTGGCGCTTTTGCCAACAAGTTAATTCGTGTAGGCAGAACCATTTTTTTCTTACTGTGGCAGTAGCCTGCTGCGAGTATCTCCGAGTCACCTCTTCCTTACACTTACTCGGTATATCTCTTCCTCAGAGCTACGATGCCTTCCATTGTTTCGCTAATAGAGTAGTCCTAGATGACTCTTGCGGTCTTCTTATGGCAGCAAGAGTCATAGTTCTTACGATAGGAAATGTCATTGATGTCAATTTTCAAATCTCGGCGCACGACTGGAGCCAACGGCGTTATTTTAGAAAGGGTGCGTCACATAAATGGCCCAATTATAAATTATGGCGGACAAGTTTTATGGTCAGATTACCATTTTCTTACTGATAAAAATATGTGTTTTCTTGAGATCAGGATATCGAATCCCTCATTACCGCCCACAACACCAGTGAATCACAGTTGCAAAACCACTCTTTACTTTAATTTGGGAGTTTCGCTGAGGTCGAAAATAATGCGCCAGGGTGCTTCTCAGTGTGCTTTTAAAGAAAATGCTTGCCAGTTTGAGCCTCGGTGTCCTTGAACGTGCGCCGAAAGATCCAGAGCCTCGAAAATTGAGATCAATGGCCATTTCTATTGCAGAACTGTGACCCTTTCTATCCTAGGAAGATAGAAAGGGTCCGCTGGGACTACTAATAGAGGTCTACTTCATTTGTAACTCAGTCCCTGGCCAAATCGTCGACAGACCTACTCGTCAACACTTTGGTCAACTCGTCGACAGATTTTTGGTCAGCTCGGCGACAACTGAAAGTCAACTCGTAGACACATAAGTCAACCAGTAGACACGATCTGCTAGATTTTGGACAATCGAAAGTCAGCCAGTTCTATGGAAGTGCTTATATGGGTTTTTAGATTTATCCCTATCAGAATTTTTATTTTGTTTTGTTTTTATTCCCCACAAGGAATATATGCGATCGATTGCGTGTCGGTCGGTCTGTCATCAAGAGCTTGTTAACACGATAACTTAAAAACTCCTGCAAGGATTTTAATTAAACTTGTTATGTAGCTTCTATGGGAACAAACAGAGATCGGTCCAAGGAAAATGGACCAGCTGGACTTGGAAAATTTCAGCTCTTGATTGACTATTGATGGCCGTGTTTAACTGATGGGGGCCTGTTGGGAATATGTTGGCTATGCACACTGCTCTAGTTTTTAGTCCCCCGCCGGGGGGGGGGGGGGGGGCTATAGTTTTCGGGTTTGTCTGTCCGTCTGTCGACACCTTTTTTGTTAACACACTCAAGCCTACATTTTTCGACCGATTGTTAAGATATTGTATATATGATTAGTACTGGAACGAACAAGGATCGGTATTGTAAATGAGCCATGTCGGCCCAATGACATTGGCCCAGCTGAACTTCACAAATTTTCCCATCTTTACTCAGTTGAATGAGTTTGTTAACACACTCAAGCCTACATTTCTGGATCGATTGTTGAAATCTTTTAGATATAGGAAGTATTGGAACCAGCAAAGGTCGGTATTGTAAATGAGCCCTATAGGCCCAAGGACATTGGCCCAGCTGAACTTCACAAATATTCCCAATCCTTACTCATTTGAATGAGTTTGTTAACACACTCAAGCCTACATTTCTGGATCGATTGTTGAAATCTTTTAGATATAGGAAGTATTGGAACCAGCAAAGGTCGGTATTGCAAATGAGCCGTGTTGGTCCATGGACATTGGCCCAGCTGAACTTCACAAATTTACACAACCCCTACATACTGGAATGAGTTTGTTAACACACTCAAGCCCACATTTCTGCATCGATTGACAAGATATCTTAGCTATAAGTAGTATTGGAACCAACAAGTGTTGGTATTGTAAATGAGCCATGTCGGCCCAAGGACATTGGCCCAGCTGAACTTCACAAATATTCCCAATCCTTACTCATTTGAATGAGTTTGTTAACACACTCAAGCCTACATTTCTGGATCGATTGTTGAAATCTTTTAGATATAGGAAGTATTGGAACCAGCAAAGGTCGGTGTTGTAAATGAGCCGTGTTGGTCCAAGGACATTGGCCCAGCTGAACTTCACAAATTTACACAACCCCTACATACTGGAATGAGTTTGTTAACACACTCAAGCCTACATTTCTGCATCGATTGACAAGATATCTTAACTATAAGTAGTATTGGAACCAACAAGTGTTGGTATTGCAAATGAGCCATGTCGGCCCAAGGACATTGGCCAAGCTGAACTTCACAAATTTTCCCAATCCTTACTCATTTGAATGAGTTTGTTAACACACTCAAGCCTACATTTCTGGATCGATTGTTGAAATATTTTACATATAGGAAGTATTGGAACCAACAAAGGTCGGTATTGTAAATGAGCCCTATAGGCCCAAGGACATTGGCCTAGCTGAACTTCAGAAATTTTCTCAATCCTTACATACTGGAATGAGTTTGTTAACACACTCAAGGCTACATTTTTGATCAACTGGCGAAATGTTATACACATAGGTAGTATGGGTGGTAACAAGAATTGGTTTTGTAAATGAGCCAGACTGACCCAAGGACATTGGCCCAGCTGGAATTTTAAAATTCACGAATATGATACGAATTGCTTAAGGGTTGTAGTCCAACCTAACAAAATCAAATACTGGGATTGTACGCCGGCGGGGGACATAGTTAGTTTCACTGACCCACTTGTTTTGTTTTGTTTTGGAGAATCGGTGTTTAGATTTTTGCAACTGGATTTTAACAGTTGCTTTTACAATTTAGTTTCAACATTCTAGACTTTGATAATTTCGCAGTTTGCACTTTAATTATCCCCCGTGAAACGGAGGGATATAGTTTTAAACTTTTCGGTCTGTCCGTCTGTCTGTCTGTCTGTCTGTCCGTCTGTCACGCTTCAGTCTCACGCGCCTACAGGCCACATTAATACATGGATTCGGTTCAAATTTTGTACACGGCTTCTCTGGAACCTTCCGCAGTGCAGTGACCAAGAATTTTCCGGATCGACCAAAAATTGACAAAATGGCGGACATTTGAAAATTGGCACTGGACTTAGCGTATATACGGCAGTCTCACGCGTCTACAGGCCACATTAATAGACGGATTCGTTTCAAATTTTGTACACGGCTTCTCTGGAACCTTCCGCAGTGCAGTGACCAAGAATTTTCCGGATCGGCCAAAAATTGACAAAATGGCGGACATTTGAAAATTGGCACTGGACTTAGCGTATATACGGCAGTCTCACGCGTCTACAGGCTACATTAATAGACGGATTCGTTTCAGATTTTGTACACGGCTTCTCTGGAACGTTCCGCAGTGCAGTGACCAAGAATTTTCCGAATCGGCCAAAAATTGACAAAATGGCGGACATTTGAAAATTGGCACTGGACTTTATATATACGGCAGTCTCACGCGTCTACAAGCCACATTAATGAATGGATTCGTTTCAAATTCTGCACACGGGCTCCCTGGCACCTTCCGCAGTGCAGTGATCAAGCATTTTCCGGATAGGACTTGACAAAATGGCGAATTTTTCAAAATCGGCGCTGTACTTAGCGTACCTACGACATTATCCCCGTGAAACGGAGTGATATAGTTTTGAACTTTTCGGTCTGTCTGTCCGTCTGTCTGTCCGTCTGTCCGTCTGTCACGCTTCAGTCTCACGCGCCTACAGGCCACATTAATACATGGATTCGGTTCAAATTTTGTACACGGCCTCTCTGGAACCTTCCGCAGTGCAGTGACCAAGAATTTTCCGGATCGGCCAAACATTGACAAAATGGCGGACTTTTGAAAATCGGCACTGGACGTAGCGTATATACGGCAGTCTCACGCGGCTTTAGGCCACATTAATAGACGGATTCGTTTCAAATTTTGTACACGGCTTCTCTGGAACCTTCCGCAGTGCAGTGACCAAGAATTTTCCGGATCGACCAAAAATTGACAAAATGGCGGACATTTGAAAATTGGCACTAGATTTTATATATACGGCAGTCTCACGCGTCTACAGGCCACATTAATGAATGGATTTGTTTCAAATTCTGCACACGGGCTCCCTGGCACCTTCCGCAGTGCAGTGATCAAGCATTTTCCGGATAGGACTTGACAAAATGGCGAATTTTTCAAAATCGGCGCTGTACTTAGCGTACCTACGACATTATCCCCGTGAAACGGAGGGATATAGTTTTGAACTTTTCGGTCTGTCCGTCTGTCTGTCCGTCTGTCCGTCCGTCTGTCCGTCTGTCACGCTTCAGTCTCACGCGCCTACAGGCCACATTAATACATGCCTTCGGTTCAAATTTTGTACGCGGCTGCTCTGGAACCTTCCGCAGTGCAGTGACCAAGAATTTTCCGGATCGACTAAAAATTGACAAAATGGCGGACATTTAAAAATTGGCACTGGACTTAGCGTATATACGGCAATCTCACGCGTCTACAGGCCACATTAATAGACGGATTCGTTTCAAATTTTGTACACGGCTTCTCTGGAACCTTCCACAGTGCAGTGACCAAGAATTTTCCGGATCGGCCAAAAATTGACAAAATGGCGGATATTTGAAAATTGGCACTGGACGTAGCGTATATACGGCAGTCTCACGCGTCTACAGGCCACATTAATAGACGGATTCGTTTCAAATTTTGTACACGGCTTCTCTGGAACCTTCCGCAGTGCAGTGATCAAGAATTTTCCGGATCGGCCAAAAATTGACAAAATGGCGGACATTTGAAAATTGGCACTGGACTTAGCGTATATACGGCAGTCTCACGCGTCTACAGGCTACATTAATAGACGGATTCGTTTCAGATTTTGTACACGGCTTCTCTGGAACGTTCCGCAGTGCAGTGACCAAGAATTTTCCGGATCGGCCAAAAATTGACAAAATGGCGGACATTTGAAAATTGGCACTGGACTTTATATATGCGGCAGTCTCACGCGTCTACAAGCCACATTAATAGGCAAATTCGTTTCAAATTTTGTACACGGCTTCTCTGGAACCTTCCGCAGTGCAGTGACCAAGAATTTTCCGGATCGGCCAAAAATTGACAAAATGGCGGACTTTTGAAAATCGGCACTGGACGTAGCGTATATACGGCAGTCTCACGCGTCTTCAGGCCACATTAATAGACGGATTCGTTTCAAATTTTGTACACGGCTTCTCTGGAACCTTCCGCAGTGCAGTGACCAAGAATTTTCTGGATCGACCAAAAATTGACGAAGTGGCGGACATTTGAAAATTGGCACTGGATTTTATATATACGGCAGTCTCACGCATCTACAGGCCACATTAATGAATGGATTCGTTTCAAATTCTGCACACGGGCAACCCTGGCACCTTCCGCAGTGTAGTGATCAAGCATTTTCCGGATAGGACTTGACAAAATGGCGAATTTTTCAAAATCGGCGCTGTACTTAGCGTACCTACGACAGTCTCACGCGAATACTGGTTAATGGATTGATTCGTCTAAATGTTAGACACTACGTCGACTTACATCCTTCCACTTGTAAATTTTTTTTGCGTAGTCAACACGCAACAGCCTTACACAAACCATATCCCCCACGGGGGATAGACGTACTCCTCGAGACGTAGTCAAGTTGATTTTTAAACGCGTTCATTGACATGTGATGGCTTTTCAACTGGAATCTCGATTACACTTCATCAGGTAAGCACAACGAAGATGGAATTAATGATCAAAATCTGAATTGTACTTAACTGAGTTCACAGACAGGTGTTGAGGTGCTTTTTAATTATTTAATAAAGGAGTTCATAGATCTGTAGGCAACCTAAGACGGGATTAACGATTAAAATACTTATTACGCTTCTTAAGGATTCTGATTTGTGATTCTACCTTCAGATCGTGTCTACGAGTTGACTTTTTATGTGTTGACGAGTTGACTTTCAGTTGTCTATGAGTTGATCAAAATTTGTCGACGAGTTGGCCAATTTTGTCGACGAGCAGGTCTGTCAACGATTTGACCAGGATCCTCCCACATACCAGTCCCTATCATTCAAACATTTACAGAAAGTTCATGCCCAGTATACCCTTTTTGTAAAATAGGCACAGTTTTAATGGGCTGTATATTTGTTATTTCTTCATTAAAGTGCACTCACCTGTCAAATGTTTGTTTGCCTTCCGGCCGTTAAATGTCTTGTGACCAAAGTCAAGTGGCCAAAAATTTAAATAAAGTGGTTATAGATTATCTGTAAAATGTATACTCAAATAATCGACAGATACAGAATCGGGCATAAATTTATTCTTTGCACCACAGTATTTAAATTGTCTTTCTTTTCCATGCTTTTTGAAATATCAGTTCAGAAGTTTTTGGCGGATAATTTGCAGAATTTATTGTCACTTTTTCACGTGATAAACTGTGCCCCCTGCATGCACACATATGTCAGTTATTGGGGGAGATTTGTTGTGATTTCCGTATTCTTTTCTTTTAAAGAAAGCGTAACACAGAAGTTGTATGTGATTACCGTTGTACTGAGAGGGCCTTTAGCAAATGCAAATAAAGACTTGTTGGTCGTTGAATATCGCATTAAGTAGCCAAAGAGGGCCTCAAAGCGGACGCAGTTGACTTGCATATCGTTATATAGCGTGCCGCTTCTAGGAGCAAGTAACCTGCGAGCTTCCCAGGACAGAATAGTCCTAGATGACTCTTGAAGTCTTCCTATGACAGCAAGAGTCATAGTCTCTATAATTGATGCCAGTTTTGCTGATCTCGGCACACGGCACGAGCCAATGGCATTATTTTAGAAAGGGTGCATCACATAAATGGCGCAATTGTAAACTATGGCGCAAAATTTTTATGGTCATATAATAGATATAGAAACCGCCATTATTACCTTAAATAACAATGCATAAACAATAGCAAAACAAATATTTACTCCAGTTTGGGAGTTTCGTCGAGGTCGAAAGCATTGCGCCAGGATACTTTTTAGGCCCCAACCCCTGAAAGGGGAGGGGCCTAATAAGTTACCTTCTGTCCGTCTGTCCGTCAACATTTTTTGTAGAGTTTGTCCGCGCCAGTTCTCCGCAAAAATATGGTGTATGATTTTGTTACCCTGCACAGTGAAAATATATATATTACAGATGTGCCTTTTCATATTATTGTTGAAATCGACCAAAAATTGACCAAATTAGGACTTGTTAAATTTATGCGTTCAGTTAGTACAGAGGTAAGACTTTTGTCCGCGACAGTTCTCGAAAACTATTAGGCACATGCTTTTGTTACCTGGCATAGTGGAAATATACATATTGCAGATGTGCCTTTTCGTATTATTGTTGAAATCGGCCAAAAATTGACCAAATTAGGACTTGTTAAATTTATGCGTTCACTTGGTATATAGATGGAGTTTTGTTCGCGACAGTTCTCCAAAGCTATAAAGGCACATGCTTTTGTTACCTTGCATAGTGGAAATATAAATATTGCAGATGTGCCTTTTCGTATTATTGTTGAAATCGGCCAAAAATTGACCAAATTACGACTTGTTAAAACTTGACATAATTTATGCGTTCACTTAGTATATCGGTGGAGTTTTGTCCGCAACAGTTCTCAAAAGCTATAAAGGCACATGCTTTTGTTACCTTGCACAGTAGAAATATATATATTGCAGATGTGCCTTTTCGTATTATTGTTGAAATCGGCAAAAATTGACCAAATTAGAACTTGTTAATGTTTTCTAGGCGATTCTGTCTGCGAATCTTGTAAGGTTTGGGGCCATGTGTATTTCCTAAATATTTTCTTGTGTGCTTTTTAAGAAAGAGCCTGCTAGTTCGAACCTCGATGACCTGGAACGCGCGCCGAAATATTCAGTAATCTCGAAAGTTAAAATCAATGGTCATTTCTATTACAGGAACTGTGACCCTTTCTGTCCTGGAAAGTCAGAAAAAGTAACTGGTAATAAGGTAAAAGCTAATAATGCGAAATAAAAAAAAATCACTTGCTCTTGATTTAATGGAAAAGTTGCAGCAGAATTGAATACACATCATTATTCTGTGAAACTTTTACAGATAAAGTAGCTGGTTCTGAAGGTATGTGATTTGCATGAGTGTTGCGTGACATTTTAGGAAACCTGTGTGTGATTCTGCGTTTACCCGTTTTTTAAGGCCGAACTACTAAAACCTATTTTATCCGTACATTTGTGCATCATCGATCACTGATTGACGTCAAATGACTATGCCGTAACGAGAATCAAATATTATATGGCGGAGGGTTCAACACCTATAGACAAAACCTGTCGATTGATTCACATATGAAGGGTAACTGTTGTGCTTTCCACGAGCTTGTGATTTAGGATAGAAAGCAGTAGGACGGCACCCCAGTGAAACTGAATATATTGTGATCTCTGCCTCTAATAGCGGCGATCAGTGTCAAGCAATATATTCAAACGTTAACCTCAAAATTACAAATACATTTTCTTATAAAATACTTTACTCTATTCTTTCGTCCCTGTGTCAGTATAGGAGACTGTTTTGCTAGTAATTTGAACGCACGGTACCACAACATTTGAGAAATTCTTGTAATTTTTGATATTTTGAATCCTCCTGAACTGGACATTAGCCCCGTTTCGCCCCCTATCATGCTGCAACTGGGCTTTTGACAACGGCAAAATTGTGTCTGTGTGGCAGCATTGATTGGTCGATTTTGCGCTGCGACGCAATTAGTTCGATGTATTAGTTCGATATGTTACTAACACTTGGCCAGTCGAACACTTGCAAAGAATATATTGAAATTGTATGGGGCCAATGTTTACGACCTTTTTCACTGGTCCGTCATTTTGTCTTTATTACTCTTCTGACCATACCGACCCAAGGACGCCCAGATTTCACACATGTGCAGTACTTGGTCTGAAGTTGCATACCTCGCTTTTTGCTTTCGCCTTTGTTTTCATTTTCATGATCGAAATATGAAGCATATATATATATATATATATATATATATATATATATATATATATATATATATATATATATATATATATATATATATATATTTGCATCAAGAAATGTATTGCAGAAGGTCTGCAGCAGCATTTGCGTGTACACCTCTCGCATATGACAACAGCCACAATATGCATTATATAAATAGGTATCCAAGCAGAAGGGCCTTGGACATAAGGGCCTTTCCCAAAACGGCCTTTCCCAAAAAGGCCTTTCCCAAAACGGCCCTAAATGAAAAGTTGGAGAAAAAGGCCGAAAAAATCCGGTTTTCACAAAATCACATGACAGATTATCCGTCATAATGAGTGATCCGTGACATCCCTAGTAAACACCTTGCTAAAACCGGCCTTTTGTGACTGTCTTCCAGAGGCACAGTAAGATCTGTTTTAGTGGCCGCCTTCGAGAATCGGATAAAAAGACGGCAGAAAAACCTACCTGTCGTGACCACCTTCCAGAACCGGAAAAAGAAACATACAGTAAAACCACTAGAGCGACCAAATGCCAGACCCAGATAAAAAAGGCATGAAGTAAAGCTATTTGGCCGACCACATTCATGACCAGTTTTTAGTGACCCCCACCTTCCAGAACCGGGAAAAGAGACGCACAGTAAAACCTCTGTAGTGACCACTTGCCACACCCAGATAAAGAAAACGTACGGTAAAACCTGTTCGGCCGACCACAACCTAGACCCGGATAAAAAAGACGCAGAGTAAGCTCAGTTCATAGTGGCAACATTCCACTTTGCTACACCTGTACCTGGACTTCAATGAAAATTAAGGATAAAGATACGCACAAGGCAGATTGCGTTCCCTGCTCCCTCCCCCCTTCAGAAATTGGATAAATATGTTAGTAACCCGGCGTCCGGGCACATAAGCTTTATTTATTCAGACATATTTATACCGGGTGAAAGGTGTGTATAATTGTCGAAAAACTGGAAAATTGTCACAATAAAACCGAATCCGAAGGAGAATGGAGTAACATTTGTTTTTTTTTTTTTTTTTTGTTTACAAAAACAAAACGACAGTTCTGCCAAACGAAAGTGCTTGACAGATTCGGGTACACAGCTGCTTATGTCTTTGATCTTGAATTACGAAAGTTTATTAATGCAGACTTATTGGTTTGGCTTCTCACTTTTTGCGTTAAAGTGGCGGTTTTCTTGTCCACATTTTAACACTCATTTTAACACTTTTGGATGCAATTTTCAGTGAAGCATCTTGAACGCGTTCTTTTTATGTAGAATGTTCTTGCTTGCCCCAAATTTTCCATCTTTTGTCTTAAAGACAGTACAGATATAAATATAAAATATGGAAGGTTTTGCGCAGTTTTAAGCCGGTAGTCTGCAAACTACAGTAGAAGCTCGCTAATCCGCAGCATCTATCTCAAGGCTTAACAAAAGGGTGGGCTCGTTTAAAGGGACATGGCAATATGATGTGAAAAAACCGAAGTCTGGTGTTCAGATAAACCAACATATTCGTTTATCCAAACTTGTTCGTATAAATATGTGATAAATATTTTTGGGACCGAGCCATTTTGTTTGGAATATCCGATAATTTAGTTTAACCGTGTCCGGATTCATGAGCTTCTACTGTAAAAAATTGCGCCAACTTGGCTAGTGATTTTACCGCGATTACCGAAAGTGTCCGCTACCATTCTCAAAATAATCCAGCATCGAAATAATCATTTAATTAAATCTCTTGTTTGTCAAGCCGTTAAAGCACCAGAGACTTGCGAAGCGAAGTTAACTACACACTAAAGTTGATTGTCTTTGTACAACAACAAAAACTTGTTGCGTCACCTTCATTAGCATATGTTAAATTATTTTAAATGAGCATGAAGTTTTATTGACCATTTATGCTCATTAGCCAATGATATATTCATGATGACTCGAAATAAACCAACGGTATCCGGACATAACGGCGACGGCCATAACGGAGAAGACCAAAACGGCGACGGCCAAAACGGCGACAAGTGCAACCCCGGACAAAACGGCGACGGAGTTTTTTTTAAGTTTATACTTTAAAACGCTTATTAAAAAGAAACAGAAGGTGACAACGTTGCCAACACAGTTCATTTAACTATCAGTGATAAATAAATTTGGACAAAGTGCAGTATTTCTCCCCGCGTGCCCTTCCGGCCCTCTCTAACTCCCTCCTTCCTGTCACCAGCCACTGTCTCGGTAATCTTCCCTTCTCCAATCCCCTCCCCTAACCATCCCTCCCATCTTCGCAGCCTCCCTCCATCCACCCCCCCCCCCCCGTCCCAATTCAGGCCCCACCACTGCAACCAGTCTTTCTCTCAGCTTCCTGACCTTCCTGGGTTTCACATTTCACGGGAGCCCAACGGAATAGTTCATTAAGGCGAGTAAAACATCGGTCGTTCATTGCTGATAATCCGAAATCCTTTTAAAGGCATTTTCATTTTGCTTTTTATTGGTGTGGATTTACGTGCACTAACGGATCAGTGGGCACAGTCGTTGAATACAATGTCTTTCAAAATGTAATTATTTACTCCCCCCCCCCCCCCCCCGCCTCCCGATGGGTTATCGTATAATTGCAACTAGGAATATATGAGAAAATAAGTGCTAAATTATCCATTTTATTTTGCTTTTAAAGTTTAAATAGTGGTTCAACTTATACTTATTCAAGTAGAAATGAACTGATTTATCTGGTAACACTGTTCTTTGTATTTTGATTTTCAACATTAAATTATTAATCTTCGTCGCCGTTTTGTCCGGGGTTGCACTTGTCGCCGTTTTGGCCGTTGCCGTTTTGGTGGTTGCCGTTTTGGTCTTCTCCGTTTTGGCCGTCGCCGTTTTGTCCGGGATTCTAAGCCAACATGTGCTTTATTACATGACTTACCTGGCATGGTGATTACATCGCATGGCTATTTGTGTTCCGGTCAACGGTGAAAACGTTGCTGACTTTGGTATTGAGCATCGGATTACAGCATGTACAGTCGGTATCCAAACATCTCCCATCCCGACATCTTGCATCCGACAACTCGTATCTGGACATCTGGCATCCAAATGAAAAAGTGGACATATCGCATCCGTGATTTTTTGTTTGATTTATCATTGTGTTTTGGCAGTGGGGGTGGGGAGGGGTAGGGGGGGGGTAGATGGTTATAATTTTATTTAGTGTATTTTGACACTGTATTTTACAGTACTACGATTTATCATCATCTCTTTTGGGGTGGGTGGTGGAACGAACTTTATTTAGTGTGTTTTGAAACTGTATGTTACTAGATGCAATGAATAACAATTGATTTACTCAAATAAATTACTTTTTGGAAACCCCTGTTAATGTCGTCGTTTAAACATGCGATGTCGATAGCTTATTGCTGTTTAGTGGTAAATTAGAATAAAATCTGATGCATCGAAAAATGTTAAAACACACGAAAATAAATTCGTTCCACCCCCCCCCCTAAAAAAAAAAACCATGATAAATCGTAGTAAAATACAGTGTCAAAATACACGAAATAAAATTATTACCACATGCCTCCCACAACCCCCCCCCCCCCCCACTGCCAAAACAATGATAAATCAAGCAAAAAATCAGGGATGCGAGATGTCCACTTTTTCATTTGGATGCGAGATGTCCGGTGAACGGTCATCTGCCCCCTGTCAACTGCCCCCCCCCCCCCAGTCAACCCCCGCCCCTTTTTTGCAACCCGGTCGACTGCACCCCCCCCCCCTGCAATTTGACGGGGTCGTCATCTGCCCCCCCCCCCCTCCTTTTTTTAGTGGAAACAAATTCTTTAAAAAATTAGGCAGTTGTGATGTCCCCGTCTACTTCGTCTCTGAAACAATTTATGTTCATTGATCTATTAACCAATATTGATCTTAGGAGAGACTGATAGACTGATCCGTAAACTAATTGCAATTCTAATTGCAATTTTTCCTATTGGTGAATTGCAATTTACCGAGGTGCAATACATTCAATAAAATAAATATAATTTTATTTATTGTGTCTTTGTAAGGCAAGAACCCAAGAACAAATAGTATATGGAGGGGGCAAGCGACCACCCCTGCACTTTGAAGGGGGGGGGGGCATCGACCGGGTTGCAAAAAAAGGGGGGGGCAGATGACAGGGGGGCAGTTGACTGGGGGGGGCAGATGACCGGGATGTCCAGATGCAAGATGTCGCGGATTCACCAAAGTCATGTTGCAGTAGCTAAGGTTCCACGCTGATCTTGTCAAAACTATTTATTGGATTATCTTCAGGTATGATTGAGATACAAGTGCCCCGCCACCCGTTTTACGTGCAGTCGGGCACCGATCTAGCTTTGACGTGTAATACCAGCGAGCGACTTGAGCTGGAGTGGGTGAGGCAGACTCCGGCATCAGGATTCAACAAGCAGGAAATTGTCCCCGAACCTAGCCAGCCGTTTATCATTAGGTAAACACTGGTCTCCTTTTTATTTGCCTCAAGAAGCCAACTTGTTATAAACACCGTATTATTTAAAATAGAAATTCTGAAGCAAATAAGAAACCAGATATTTTCTGGTAGGCTATTCTGGAATAGACTACCGATAAGTCGAATGTCACAGAAATGGAAATTTTTTCATTATTGAATCATTTTTTGTTGCAGATTATATAAACAACTTACTTTCTTCCCTTATAAGTAGAAAAATACGAAAAAAAAAAATGAAAAATAGAGAAAAAAAATGAATTTCAATAGGTTATTCAATACTAAACTGCCCACATTTTAATAAACAGCCAATGTAAATTCAGTTATTCAATATTTTTATTTTCCTTTCGCCAAAAGAGACGAATTCTCATTGTTCAACTTATCTTCACCCTTTGTATAAGAAAAGTGAAGCATTATTGATTTCTGCGACATTCGAATTATCGGTAGGCCATTTCAGAATAGCCTACCAAAAAATATCTGGTTTCTCACTTGCTTCAGAATTCTTATTTTAAATAATACGGTGTTTGTTGTGTTTTACGGACTGGTCTTACCACATCGGTGGGGGGAGGGGGCATCCGTAGTCTGTAGTTACGTACGTAAACTTTTACTTAAAATGCTTCTCCCGCAATTTTGACCGGATTTCTTTCAAATGTTGTACAAATGTTCCCTGGGTGGTCCTGTCTGGAGACGGTTTTGGGCCAAAATGGCGGTATGCCGACCTAACGCCCGACGACATAATGTCCGAAAAAATGCAGGGTGCGACATTTGGACCGATTTTTGCTTCCTCTTTTTTTTTTTGTTTGTTTTTGCTTTAATATATCGCTCCAAACTTCAATTAGCGTCACTCTGTTCAAAAGACATTAAAAGCCTGTCCTTTTTATGCAAGCTCCGGAGTTCCACCACGGTGACTCAGATAAAAAATATATCCGTTTAACGCTGGCTAGTGTCTAATCTACGCGGTCAGTGTGCCCACCACCCGACTACGGTTACGCGAGGCGCTTGTAATCTCCTGCTTAATCCCTTGATACTTCGATGTGAAAACTTTCGTATATAATGGCAGCTGTTTTGCTAAAACATCACACATCAACTACAAGATGGATGTCATAGAAATTAATAAAGGAAAACCAAATTCATGTACAAAAAAAAACACGAAATAAGAACCATATTATGTGGAGCTGTAGCTCTCGTCCGACCAAATGCATGGGATTGCTCAAAACATCTCTAGCTATGGCAGAACCTGAGCTTTGTGTCCAGCTCAATCCCGATCTGAATGTCAGCAAGGTTGGTAATCCGACATTTTAAATACCGAGTGATTTACCAGGAAAGAAAATTGTAGCAAAAAAAAAAAAGATGACTAAAAATCGGTCCAAATTTTACACCTGTACTTTTTTCGGGCCTTATGTCGTCGAGCGTTATGACGTCAGGTGTTATGTCGTGGATTGCAAAATGGCAACGGACATAGTGCCAAGCGGAACAAAATGGCAGGTGGACAAAATGACATTGTGTAAAAACGGATAAAATGGCAAACTAATAAAAAAATGTTAGAAAACAATCGAAACTGACCTACGGTGCATAAAAAAAGCTTCCAGCGTCAGCGTATGTCAAGGGGACAGGAGTAGTACTGGAAGCATAATCCCTATCAGTCGCCGTACACTTTGCTAATTCTTAACACAGACAATGGTAAGTCCAAAACTGTACTTTACTTTTACTCCGGCTGTCAGTATGTGACACGCGTGAGCTATAAAAGGGCAAGGAAAATTCAGTAAAATAGTGACAAGTAGTAAAGGTGGACAGAAGATATGCTTGAATGGATTTGCAAAGATGAACAGTGTGATTAAGTAAAATAATGTAGTACAGATGAACGTTTTTCTTTTGTTTGTGTTGCTATTTTGTCCGCTTTTACAAATTCCATTTTGTCCGCTTGCCATTGTGTCCGTTGCCATTTTGCCCGTTGCCATTATGTCCGATTCGCCAGAAATTGGCCAATTGGTGGCATTTGATCTTTTTGTGAGACTTTATCGAAAAGACCTGCTGCAGTTTGACTGGATTTATTCTAAATTTTAGAAATATGCCTTTATGTGATCTTTTGTTTAATTTCATTTTTGGCGCACGAGCCTGAAGCTGCCATTCGAAATTTTAGGATCAATTTTTTTAAAGTAGTAGCATTTAGTTCTAGTCAGATTGTTGTCAATTGTTAAGCGTAGTCCAGGGTTAGGGCTTCATTTAAATTTGCTTTTTTGGATCCTCTAGATATTAAGTGAATGCCAGTCTTTGAAAAATATTCAGTAATCAGTTTTTTTTCATTCTACTACCGGGTGTCACTTTTTGCAGACCCTATAAGCCTTTTGGTACTTGATTCACTAGATCTCGGCCGGTCACAATGTCCCTGGACATTCTGGCGTTTATGCTTACAAAACAATTTTTCTGCGCTATACTCTGTGCTCATTGGGAATGCTTAGGCTTAGCTTTAACCAGTTTCGAGCATTGCAGTTGTTTCAGCTGGACATGGTCTGTCGTTTTTCTGAATCAGAAAAAAAGCACCCAACAAGATTCGGAAGGTGACGGTGGGCTTTCTTTTCGAATGGTACTGGCAAGGATCATTGTACCTAAGTTGACTTACAATATTTACAAGTAATAATCGTTCGGCTCACGTATTCCTGTCTCATTCAGTTGTGATACCAACGCAGACGAAGGTTTCGCAATATTTCACAGGTGGTTGTCAGAAGAACCAAGTGGATACAGAGAAAGCACTCTGGTTGTAAAGAACGTCACCCTTGATGACAGTTTCACGTACTGGTGTAGAGATGTATCAATCGAACACCAGTTCAGTGTGTTTATAACGGTTTTGGAAAGTAAGTGGGGAGAGAAGAAAGTAAACGGTGTGGAAAAATAGCGAGTTTAGTGGAAATACAACTTCGAGAGTATTTAACTGGAATCACACTTGCACTGTAAACAAACAAGTGCGCAAAGAAGGTTGAGGGTCGATAATGATATAATCAGAAACATGAAATAAAGTTGAAATAATAATAATAAAAAATAAATATAATGTTTGAGATGTCATATTCTAGTTATTGAATAAGAAATACACATAATCATAAGTCACAAAAATTTTCCGAGTTAAAATAAGCTTCGAATGTCTGAAGTTTTAGTTGTCGAATACGCACTTAGTTCCAAACAATACACAAGTACACTGTATCTTTCCTGTGTACACACATACACACATGAGGACGCTGCAAGGCTTCGTTTGGCAGTTACGGGAGAGAGTCAGACGGCGGGCAGGACAGGCGAGGAGTCGCATTTCCTCTGTAGCGTCGCCGGCTTCGAGTCACACCTCCCGCCCATCCAGTACGTGTGGTACTACAACGAGTATCAGATACCCACCACCATGGACAAGTACAGCATCATGTCGGATTCTTCAGGCGTCGGCGTCGCCACCTCCGAGCTGACTGTCAAAGACACAGGTATTTGATTATATAAAGGCCGTATATTTCATCCTAAGGCCAGACGGAGTCCAAGCCCAGACCAAGGATGAGAAATTCAGCTGAAGGGCTTGAAAATCAAAGCTGCTGACCGGAACGGGCTGATTTTCACAAAAATAGTCGCCTTGTTAAATATTATCATGCGACACCGCCCGATTGATTGTATACAAACTGGGAAGTCGTGATAAAGCATTTCTGCTGCGCTGAAATGAGGTGTCAATCATTACACCCGGTGTTCCGTACCGAGAAACATCCCCGTGCGGAGAAACATCCCCCGTTTTCGGGAACGAACCGGGGCGTTCTGAGAAATCACCGTGCTCAGAAACATGATTTAATCCCATTTATAATCCCTTGACTAAACATGTGGCCAAGTGGGCAAACATTCGTGTAATTTAGGTTGAAAATAAAGGACACGAGGTTATTTTAAAGGAAACTTTAAAAGTTAAACAACAGTCATTTCTCGCTTTATTTAACAATAACTATGTAATATAATGCAACAGGATTTTCCTTTCTCATACACTGGAAAGGTGCAATCCAGCCGTTTAAGAATGAATACTTAAAGCTGGAATAGTAGGGAAATAGGTATTAGGAATCTTCGTGATATTTGCTGTTTAATAGCGTTCAAATGGATTAAGGATAACTGTATTGGATTTAATCTTGTGCTGGCCTGCACACAGTTTCATGAATTGTAATTGCAATTGTTCTTTTATTACCGAGAACTTGGAGTATAGGTAATTCCTGTTGCCCTATTAAAGTGAAATAATAAAGTTATTTCATGCATCTTGTATCATTTATTGCATTAACATGCAGCGCAACTAATTTATTGACTTCGTAAATACTACACGTTAAAATCAATAAATACCTGAAACCCCCTTATCTGTTGTTCAAACACAACCCCTTTCCGAAAAAATGCTAGAACTTTTGAGAAAGCGCCGTGCTCGCAAACAGCCCAGCCCCCTTTTACTTGCAAAACCCCTTTCCCATAGACTCCCATAGTAAAGGGATGTTTCTCCGAACGGATGTTTCTCAGCACGGAACACCGGACTGCGCACTCTGATGTAAGCTCTGAAGCATGGTGAGGTTTCGTGTGTTTAGGGAGTCCGCTCATCGAGTCCTCAGCCTCCCTGTTGCTGCGCAGTAAGTGTCTGCGTCGTTAGTCGTTCATGAAACCGGGAAGTGTAGGAGAAAAATGTCAGCCCTAATATCACAGTCGCTTTGCCTCTCAAACTGTTGCTCAGTTTAGGATTCATGATTTCCAACGAGCTTTGCGTGGTCTTGGCTTTTGTACTGAAATATCGTGCTGTAGTCGATTTGTGGAATTTCCCCAACGGAAAATTTTCCACCGAACTTGAAATTTGATCACTGGCAATTCATTACAAGACTGGACTCGTAACCGGTATTTCTGGTGGGGGTGAATAAGGGGGGGGGGGGAGATGGGATTTGTCAGCACTAAAATTTCCGGACAATCTACTTACAATTCCTGGTGAGATAGCCAAATTCGGAATGTCCCTTATTAGAGTTACAAAATATCCGACAATGAAAATTGTGGTGACGCTCTGTGACAACTGCCTGGCCGCAAAATGACCAGCATACCCACTTACGACGTGTGTGGAAACATCTTAATTACCGGTATGTGTTCTTCATAGCCGTGTCGCATAAAGATCGCATCATTTCTTCTTTTTGTGTATTTATTTACTTTACATAAGTTACATATTATGTTTCAGTTGCTAAAGATACCGGGAATTACACTTGTGAATTTATTCTCGGCACAACGCAGGGGGAGTACAAAATATCGAAGAGCTTCTATCTGAACGGTAGGCAAAATCGGCAACAGTGATTTGCGCGAAGAAAATGTAAAAACCTGATGAAACTGCTCAAAGAGTTAAAAGAAGACGAAGTAATAAATTGTCAAAAAGTTAGAAATGAAAGAAATTAAAAACATAACCAGTAAATTAGAATGACGATAATTTAAACGCAGTTGAAAAGAGAAATTGTTCAAAATGTGAAATTTTTCTAAATTTAAAAAAAAAACTAATTTTGCGAATGACGCTGTTGCCAGTGAAACAAACTAACGATTGAGGCGGGCTTGTTTGTTGCTGCAGGGCGGCACCTGGATGACAAGACCTCCAGCAGCAGTCGTGCTACCCCCCGCCCACCCATGCTTTGTGTTCTCGTACTGTCTGCCCTGCTCCATAACCTTATGTGCTCGCTCAAAACGTAGCCCCCCTCCCCCTCCCCCCTACTCATAGTCGCCATAACGCCACCGTGGACGGACCTCGTTGGCCTGTAGGTAATTTGTGTATATACATAAAAAAACTACTGCATATCTGTACCCGCTGCGCATGTGTTTCTGTTTGTGCTGTACGATCGAGGCTTTAGTGATTGTTATCTGCAGATTCCTGTTTGAAATTCTAGTGAGATATGTCTTAACTGTGTGTAGTAGCAGAGAGAGTCTAGCGATTTACAGAGAGAACGTGCGCGTGTATGCTATTGTCAGATCCACCTGCTTGTCACCCACCGCGTAGACGGTGTGGCTGAAGTTCAACTGAAGTGCTTGAGTGTGTGAAATCTCATTCAGGACTGTACTATGCTTCTGTGGCCAATTATCCAAGAAATAGTATTGATGTGATGTGTTCGTAGTTTTTGTTTTACTCTAAGTATTTCTCTTCTTTTAAAACAAAATACAGGGCAAATTTCTCCCGAAGTTGTGTGAAAATTGTTGACAACTGTCTGATTAAAATAATGTACGATATGTCAGCTTTGGGGCAGTATTTTCCGCGGTTGTCAGTGCCAAGTTTTAATGTTTACTCCTGGGGTGCGGGCTAATGCACGAGGGGAGAGAAAAAGCTCAAAAGCACTCAACGTATTTAACCTCTAAAATATACAAACAGTGATTACTCTGCACTGATTCCTGTGTGTGTTGCCACAATTCTGTGTACCGGAAGTCAGTTGTTTCATGTACTGCCAAGGAATTGTGTGCAGTTGCCGAAAGATACACCAAATTTAAATTTTAATTTTCTAATTGAACTCGTTTCAATCAAATTGTGACTTTGAGACAAACAAGTTCTTTTGAACAATTTTTTTCTTTAAAAAATATGATAAAATCTATAACGGTTCGTTCATTACATATATTTCATGGGGATTGTGTGAAACCATTAGATTGTACAGATTTCTATAATGCATGTGCGATGATGTAAGTTATATCGCTCTGTTCCTGTTTGGGTGTTGTTGTTGCGTGGTACGCAGTATTTGATGACGTCATTCACAATCACACAACGCATTCTTTTTTCCAAAACGCAAATAATGGTTCGGAAAAATTTGAAGTTGTTGAAACTGTTTAGCGTTATGGCGAAAAATTTTTTTTTTTAAATAATATATATTATTAGCATTTATGTGTTTAAAAAAGATATTACATTGGTCTTTCTTTTGCGTATCTTTTGTTATTGGTTGTTAGATAGGTTCGATACAGCGTCTGCCATGGACTTCTTACGGTCAGTGTGTTCTATTATCGACTAGTCGCCCGCTCTGCTTGAATACACTGTCTTGCCATCGCGTGGAACCGTGTTTCCAGTGCTAATGATCTTGGTGCATTATCCAGGCTGTCGAGAGGTCATCGTCTGTTACCCCCCCCCCCCCCCATCCTCCGCCCCCGCTGAAGACATGGTCCCTTCAAGACCAAAATCTACATCCCATGGAACAGTGGACCAAATGCAGTGCCACCCCCCCCTTTACCCCCTTCCCCGCCCGCTTCCATCTAGTGTTCTTGGATTAGTTCTCATTAATTCTTGGAATAACCTTTATATTATCTTTGTATGAAGTGATACATGTGTTCGTGCTTCATTTCGTACACTAGTGACGCAACACTAGGCAATGGTTGCCACGATGGACTTTGTGGAAAACCTCTGTAGGGATTGTCATTAGCCCTTCAATAGACTGTCAAAGAAAAGCCCATAAAAATATCGGTTTTGAATTGTAAAATAATGGCCTTTATTTTTCTATTTTTATACGTTTTCTATAGGAAAGGTCATGCCGTGACCTCACGAGGTCACGGAATGGCCTTTCGCACATGTAGCATTATTGTGTAGGCTTGGCAGTATATTTACTATTTACAGTTATTACTCTCGATTGTAAGTCCTGTTGTCGTGGTTTTCTGTAGATTTCTTATGTAATGAGTATACCATTACATTTAATGTAATTTAAAATTTAAAACATATCTTGTAATTTTTACAATGAAGGATTCCACATTTTTTATTTTTTATTCTTCACGTTTTCAAGTTTAGCAGTTGTTCTGTAGTTAATCGCACAGTTAACTGCACCACTTAAACCAAGCTTTTAACCTGCTACTGTATTCACAGAAGTTAAGTACACGGTTAACTATACACTTAACAGAAAAGTTAACGTTTATAGTTAACCGAACAGTTAACTGCAACAGTAAAACCAAAGTTTTTAGTTGACTTGTTTCGTGAATACCAGTTAACCAACACTGTTAATTAATCAAAATTGTTAACCAGTTAACTGCAAAAGTTGACCTTTGTGAATACGGTGCCATGGGTCTTCTGCTTTGGTATTTTTTGTGTGATCCGTTAAATTTACCGAATCAGTTTTTGTTGTTGTCTACTTTTAGGTTATTACAGATTGTTTGACGATGCAGGAAAAAGTCAGGAAGAGATATGGCTATGTTCTGTTAATGTGTTTATCTTCACAGTCTTTGTCGTAGCGGCCGATTTTATTTTGAAAAGCATTAGCCTGTTCATTGGGTACTTACTGATGTCACAAGCATATCACTTGAGTTTTCGAGGTATCTCAATGTTTTTGATCATGTCTGAGTGCATTAAATGCAGAGCGTTTATTATCTGCACCCAAATCGAAGCCCATTGTACCATTGTCTATTTTTTAGCGTTTTCTCAAAAAGTTTGCTTAAATAATTAAATCAGTCAAATTGAAGATGATCATTCGTATTTTTGTCATGATTCCATAGTGTACAGTATTTCTGTTGAAAGCATTCATGGGTAAATTAGAACTTTGAAAGGATGCTGTGGCCGGGCCTTGTGTAAATATGTGTGGTTGTGAGAGTAGGGTGTACGAGAACAAAATCTTGTTTATACGACATATGGCAGGCGGTATCCACCAAAAAAGGCAGCGGCCAAAAAGGCGACGCCCATAAGGCTCCGAGGGCAGCCGTGGACACAATGGCTCGGGGATTTTTTTAAAGTTGGTTTTTAAAAAGCCCTTTAAAAAAAAAACAATAAGTAAAAACATTACTGAGCAGGTTTTATTGAACTAACTGCGGTGAACACGGAGCTACTCTTCGCCATTTCGCTCTCTTTCTTGATCTAGTCCTAACTGAAAGGCTCCCAATGTCCCTACACTCCCCCCGTCCCCTCCGCCTCCCCCGTTCCCTCCCTACCTTCCCTCCCCGTCTCTCTGCTCCGGTCCTCTCCCCGGCTCCGTGCAGTCCCTGGACTCCTTCATCCCCTCGCTGTCCCCTCTCCCGTCACCTTTGTGCCCTCCCTCCCCGTCCATCCACTCCTCTAGCCTCCGCCGTTTTTCTCAGATAAAATTAAAATTTCATTGCTGTGAAATTATAAGCAAAAAAAAAAAAAAAAAAAAACCTTCATAGATGACGATTAAATTACCCAGGCGCTAAATATCCTAGACTTAATATTACATTGGTCTTTCGTTATCTTTGAATTAAAAGGCAAAAGAGCTGTTTATGCAGTCCGTAGATGACTGTTGGCGTACTCAGTCATTAAACAACCCCGCACACAATACTACATAGGTCTTTCATTTATGTGGAGATTAATAATCTAATAATAATAATTATTGTATTTATTTGATTCAGGTCCCTTGCTCACCAGTCCACGGGATTATCATCTAATATTCGGTTACAGCTTCAAATGCAAATCCAGTTATAGTTATTTCCCAATACATATTGCCTTCATTTTTATATACTTCTTAGATATATCTGTCAAAATTAATTTTCAGACTTTGGTTGAAAAATTGAACTTTTGGGGCTATTTTGTCCACGGTTGCACTCGGAGACGTAATGGGCATCGCCTTTTTGGGTGTAGCCTTGAAGGGCGTCGCCATTCTGAAACCAGTTAGAAATATCGGAAGTACTTGTGTTAAGTGTCGAAGCGTTGCTTTTCTAAAACGTTTCATCAAAGTGCTTTGATCTGTGACAATGTTCCTGTAATAAATCGTTGTTATAAAACAGCTTACCTCTGAGGAGATGTATCTGGTAGTATAAACACAAAGCGAATGGATTTTAAACACGTGGTTTTCACGGAATCCGCAGTCGGTCTGCGGAACACAACGGTTTAATACACAACAGACGAAAAAGGCCATAGAATTGGCTGTTGGACAACAACGGTTCAAAAATAAATAAAAATACGACATCTGGAGAAAACGCCGACACGCCGACACGTCGGCAGATAGACCGTCGACAAGTGTAATAGTGGATAAAACGCCGGTCGCTCTCGCATTGGGTAGCATTGGGTAGCATTGGCCAGTGTGTCCTGTGGCTAACAAGTGCTTCTCCCCCCATCCTCCACATGACCACATGATAGTCATTGGGGAGGCAAGGATGATGGAAGGATTGACCTGGAGTTATGTCCCCTTCAGAAGTTTCATGGAATTAAGAAGCCAGTACAATGTCCTGTGTAAACGTGCTCCACATTTGAGGAGTAACGCATTATTTATTGAAGGCACTGTTGAAAAACTGTGTATGCTGTGTCTGGTTCCTCTAGCAGACGTTAAGTATGGATTTATTTCGATGGACGGCAAGGGGTGTTTATTTAAGGTTTTGAAGTTGTGCTGTCTGTTTTTTTTTTTTTTTTGTTTTTTTTTGGCCCTGTTTCATCCATTGTTCAGATTGGGGCAAAATAACTGTAATTTGGCTTTGCTTATATTTGTGGCGGAGATTGTGTATTTGACCATATCACAGATTTATTAATTGTACAACTGATTAAGTTAATTAATAACATTTATTAACAGATTACTTCATTTCAGCAAGCATCAGTTAGTCGACAGTTTATCCGTTTTTGCACTTGTCGACGTTTTGACCGTCGACGTTTTGGCCTGTCGACGTTTTGGCCTGTCGACGTTTTATGAAAACACATGTCAAGATCTTCTTCATTATTATTATTATTATTATTATTATATCGCGCTTATTCAGTTTTAAAAACGCCTAAGCGCTTTAAAATATTAAAAAATATAATTAAACAAGGCTGGCATACTATGATTAAAAAAATAAAATATAAATGTAATATGCTGACTATGTAAAAAAAATTAATATAAACTAAGATGTTTAAAAGTACAAATGTTCACCAAACATGACTAAAATCATAAATTATTTCAACAAAACTGTAATACTGTTTATACCAACATAATACTGTAACATACTATTTGATCTTTGAGCATGCAGAGACCATTTGATTCGTAATTGTTTGATTCGGCAAATGGCAGGCCTCAGAAAATCAACTAAAACGTACGTGTTAGTGATGATCATGGAGACAGTTATGGCCTGGAGGCAGTTATGACAGAAATAGAACTTAGTATACAAAACACTGTACGGTGTGTCCGAGGAGACTGGCTTTGGATTCGCTGCGCGGTGGATTACTGGCATGTATGCTGTTGATATTCGCGGGGGTTATGACAGTTAATAGGGAAAGTTTTAATCCAGCCTTGATTTTGAGTAAACGTTTTGATGTGTCAGGATTATTCACATAATCAAAATGTGACACCAAAGAATCAAAATGCACTGACGTGAACAGTAGTGTCTCGTAATTGTATATAAAAAGGTTGTAATATGCCTTAGTAAGTATCCGATAGAATCTTACATTTATTTGTAAAACATACACAAAAAGAAAATAAAAAAAATCAACTATTTTTTCACTTTCTTATTTTCTAATGTGACCTTAGTTTTTCTTTTGTAATGTAATGTTTCAAGAACGAGTCATTCCTGTAATTCTGTCCCATAGACCAGTACATTTAGTATCTGAGCGTTCTGAGTGGTAGTGTGTGTGTGTGTCAGTCTCTTGTGAACAAAATGTATGCAAGATATCTCGAGAACAAAAAGTCGGATCGACTTCAAACTGTGATTTCATTGCTTAAACTAGAACCTCATTTCCCTAGCGAAATCTTAAACACTTGACAAAAATTAAAACGCAAAAATACTTCCTTCAATGGGTTATTTGTTGAATAATATATTGCAAACAACACAGCTTGAATACGTAGTGTTTGGTTTTTGTTGACTTAAGGTTTTATTGGCTGAGCAGGCATACGCCATGTTATCTATTTACGCAGTGAGAGCTCGCACAAAGCTAAGCAACTGTGTGTTCTGTGCTGTGCGATAAATGCAAAAAATACACTCTTTTCACATAGCGTTTTAAACAAGAAAACGAAATCGAAGGCGAAAATAAAAAATGTCATGCACACGTTTATATCAAGTTCCACCTAAGTCCCAAGTTTCGTGGCCCTAGGGCCCGTAGTGTCAGCTGAGTAGATGACACAAAAAATTCGTTCACTGTCAAGAAAAAAAAAAGATACCAACGGCATGGGCAGTTGAACAGCGTTTCAAGGCCCCGAATTGATTTGGGTCAAAGCATGAAAGATGTCATCCAAAAGCCAGTTGTATACAAATGATTCCAGTTCCTTGCTTACTGCTGGGATTAATGATATTGGGCACAAATCTCTTTGGACATCTGTAGGGGGACGCACTTTTGGCACTGGACATATGATTGCGGATTTCCAGTTTCATGGTACGAAGCCTTCACGAGTTGACGCGTTATAAATGCTAGTTAGCGGAGGGGCTAGATGCATTGCCCAATATTTCAAAATCCAGTTTGGTAACCCCTCGGGGCCCTTTGATTTACGAATATTGATATTTAGAAGTCTTTTTTTTTTCCACATCAGAAAGGCTGTTTATAAATTTATCAGGTACGTATTCGAATGGGGTCGGCAACACCTGTAGTTTAGGTATGTCACACGAAATACTTTGGAAAAAGAGGTTAAGTTTGTTTGGTAGAGTATCCAGCTCGCCATTGCACTCTGCATTTGTATCGACAAAAGTGGGGAACTGGTCTCAGATTTATTCTGAACAGTAAGTTCTTTCATGCATTGCCACAATTTAGCTGGATTGGAACTTTTATCGGCCTCCACTTTTGTTTTATAGTAGTAGCTTTTTGGCGCTTGGACATGCGGTCCACTTGGTTCCTTTGTGTTTTATACATATCTCTTTCACCTTTGTGTAATGCACGTTCCCTCTTCTCAATAAGACTTTAAAATTTTTCTGCAATGAATAGTTTTTCATTGTACACTGATTCTACTAGCGTCTGACATGGTAGGTGCGTTTCTAATAAGTTGAAGACAGTTTGTTCAAAAAGTTGTTCAAAAACTTTTCTCTGCATGACGGCAAGTTATAGTCTTGCACAGATCACTTCTTTCAGGTGATGTACGAATAGAGAACGTTCGTTATGACCTTTAGGGCGTCTGGTAACCGTTTTAAACATCGGTTTTGTCATTGCATTCAATTTAGCTGGCTCGCAGATCACTGCACGATGTCGAAACGGGATAGCCTACCTTGGCGCTAGGATCAAATTGGGTGATGTTGGTGAAAACTTTGTCCAGGATGTTGTCGCCACGAGTTGGCTCAGTAACTAACTGCTGGAATCCATAGGTTTGTCGAATGAAAGAGTGGTTAAATTGCTTGAAATGGGTACAAAGAATGATTCCGCACGATGGATGGGATCTGAGCACGGAGTCAATCGATAGACAAATATGCTTTGATAATAGATTACTTTTAGCATGGGGAGGGTGATACACAATTCCGAGCAGAATATGTGAGCATGTGCGAGGCATTCGGTTGGGCCGTAGAGTAACCCACATGGTTTCTATGTCGTGTGTTTCGAGCTCGTGCAACCTTTTGAAAGGTATTCCTTCTTTCACCGCTAATACGAAGTACCCCCCCCCCCCCATCCCCACTCACTCGTCACCCACGAATCCCCTTACGGCCTTACACACAATTTAGAAACAAAATGACTGACCATGGAATGTTATGATGGTATTTACAGGTCCAAGCAGGTGTAGCTATGCTTTTTTTTGCGCCACAAACTTCTTTTAATTTGGTTGCCAAGCTGTTCCATATGTGGCAGTGATTATGTGTTATGAGGAGCAGCTGACCATTTTGGCCCCAAAATGGGCACTCTCCCAAAACCCCCTCCCACCTAAGTGAGTCATCTGTTCCACAGTTATGAATGTGCGAAGACAAGGTAATATATCATGGCTATAACCACACTTAGGGTGCAGATCGTTGCAGTAACGTTGGGTAAAAGGGTTAAGGTTGCGTTTAGAGTCGTACCTACATTAGAGGGCGGGGTAGGGGGGGGGGGTGTTATTGTTTAGCCCCAAAAAAGTCTCCAATGAAGTACTGAATTGGTGATGTGTACTGACTGCTCTAGTTCCATAGCAGATCGGTATCAAGTAGTAAGCATAATAATGTGATGTTCACAATATTCATGTATTTCAGAAAACGGAGTAGCTTTGCGGATTTCAGGTCACGGAGTGTCTTCTTTATTATCTTTCTTTTTTTTTTCTTAAACTAACCGGTTTGCCAGAATTTTCCTACATTTTTGTTCCTATGAAGAGCTAATTTTCAGCCCTTCACATCCTCCTCTTCATGTCACAAATTTTTATTTTAAAATTTGTTGCATAGACCAGCCGATTGTTTTTTTTTTATCGCACGATTTTAGACCTGACGGGGCCACCTCTGTCAAGATAAGAGATCTCGAATTCAATACAAAACCGATGATCTATCCATATACCAGAAAAGTTGACGATGTGTAAAGCAGATTTTCATATTCAAAATCAGAAATAAAAGTCTTGAATATAGAACACCACAAATGCTTTATTTATCTGACTTTACAACCATTCCTATCTGTTAAAAGCATGTTTTCAAAACATTACATACACTTTTAAAAAACTGAGAAATAGTCAAACAAACAAGAAACAACATGTCCAGCATGCCTACAAAGCTATGCTTAAAACATCATACAGAGACAATGCAGTTCACATTCAATTGCCTAACAATAAAAGCAGTAACACTTTCAAAACAAGAAAAATTCTTTATTAATTTACTAAGCAAGTTCCGAATAGATACCAGTTCATGGCGATGAATTAGTACAAATTTCACTGTCCTGTTCTGTTCGCTCTTATCAAATAACCACAATATATTTTGCTGTTTATTTATTTTTATTATTTTCTATATTTTAAATTGCGATATTTCGCCAAAAGCACTGTACACTCCTCCCCCTTCTTCATTCAAAGAATTTCCGGAACAGGAATAACGCCCTCCATTACTCCATTACTTTTCACTGGAATAATACTTCTGAATCCGACTAGATGACATTAAAATACTAGGGAATTGAGCCATTTCCACTAACCAGACATAAACCACTGTCGATGCCGAGTTTATCTCCAGTACATGCTCAAAATACCTGAAAATGTTCTCGCTATAAGGGCTACAGACTTATCTCTTTTTGCTTGTATAAATACGTACACAGACTCAAAAAATCAACTACATACTTTAATCACTACAAGCAGTGAACATTGGTGAGTTATACGCACACAAGGAGCTGGGAGGAGTGATCTACTCGGTGAGGTCCATATCTTCCACCCTCCCTGTGCCGCGCGCGTGTGTGTGTAGTTTTTTTTTTTTTTTGGGGTGGGGGGGACATCTACTCGGTGAGGTCCATATCCTCCTCGGCGTCCTCGCCACCCTCCGTGTTCCGCGTCAGCATGTAGTTGTCCATGTCGATGGAGCGACAGTTCTGGATGGCGTAGCGCAGACGCTCGGCAAGCACCGCCTTACACGAGTAGGGCGGGAGGCGGAGCTGGAAGAAGCACGTCTGTGACGTAGGCAGTCCGTCAACAACCTGCAGCCAATCAAAACACGCTCTGTTATAGCTCTAATGTGTGTCCAAACTGAGTGCTAATCGCGCAAATTAGGACGAAGTACAGCCCTGCCAGTACAAACATATCGTAAAATATTAAGGTGGATGTGTAGCACTAAGCTTGATTCAACAATGACGAATAAAAAAAAAAAATAACAACGCGGGAGGACTTAAAAATTAAATCTAAATCTTTAGATTGCTGTATGTATTGGAACATATTGTACAGGGCCGATGTAACGGCCGGTAGAAGTGGAGGCCTTACCCTGTCGACCTTCATGATCTGCAAGCGCTGGGAGATGTCTGCGGGATTGGCGGGCAGGCGTGATCTGCCAGACACGAAGCGCATGAAGAGAATGCGCTCGTCGTTACTGAACGACTCGAGCACTTGCCAGAACCAGCGGATCAACTCGTGAGATTCGTCGATTTCACGGTACCTTTAAAAGAACGACCACGGCACTCGGCGGAAATATTTTGATAAGTACATTAAAGGTTAGCCTGTATTACTTCAACCGTTTCTCGCACTACAGAGAAACTATTGGTTTCCATGGTAAATTACTGGTATATGTTTTATATTTTAGAACAAATTCAAAGTGAGATAGTTGAAATTTTTTGGATATGCCGAAAGATTAATTCTCAATAGGTGATCCAACTCACTGCATTAGCTAAGTCAATTGGAAACGTCAATTTCCCGCTTACCATTCCGAGCCAAATTTGAACTCGGGACCCTGGGTTTACCAGACCAACATTCAACCCACTGAGCTTACCGTCACACCCATGACGGGTTTGGAACAAGCAGTCACCGATTTCACGCACGTTATTTTGTGAGCCGATGCAACAAGACAAGTTAACACTTAATTTCAATGCTAGAAGAATTAATTTGCCACTCAAGGAAATACCAGCCGACGCTGTATAAAACCGCGCCTCCCGCACCCCTTCCCTGCCCACCCGTTCTTACCTGACGACCTTCCTGAGCACGTGGACGGGCACCTGCGGCATGCCGCACACGAGGCGTTCCAGGTGCTGTGACGTCAGCAGCGACACTAGCGGTACGGGCACGATCCACGCCATGCCCTCCCTCACTGCCGCCGCCTGGTGGCAGATAATCGCATTACTCAGTAAACCAACTCCCGCCCACCACTGCTTATAGTATTACAAACACATTTTAACTCCAAAACGAAATAATTATCGTTCAAATCATTTATTACAAGAAACATCAATCGCTGTGAAATGACAAAGTGTGTTCTTTCTTTTTATTATAAAGTGGCACCTCAGACCAGCACCGGGGCTCGCTCGCTCGCTCGAGAGAGAGAGAGCTCGATCGAGAGAGAGAGAGAGAGAGAGAGCGAGAGAGAGAGAGAGAGAGAGAGAGAGAATATTTACTAGTAAGTACAACACTAGAATGCTGCACGAGAACAGGGAGAGTGACCTGCTTATCCAGCTCATGAAGTCGGTAGTGGAATGCCCGCTCGGCGTACTCCTGCCTGTTAGCAAACGTCAGCGGGATACTTCTGCCCCCCGCCACCACTGGCACAAAGCTCCCGTCTGAACTCTGGCCTTCGAAGCAATCCAGGGGGATCAACTGAAAGAGTCAACCCACAGATTAAGTATGCCATCATCGGAGAACTGAAATATATCATATCCTCCTTTTTAACGTGTTACAGCAATTTGGTGTCACTACCCTCCCCTCCGCCCTCCCCCCAACCTGACACACAGAATAAATATAGAATAAAATAAATAATAATAAAGACAATGAAACTTACTACTCATCTTCACTTATTTTTCATAGTCAATCTTCTTCCATTAAGAGAGAAAGCTGCTACGGGGGCTTACCTCGTGAAAAGTATCTTGGCTGACACCACTCTCCTGAATATCGGCAATCCCGCGCACGTTCTGCACGAAGAGTAGGTCCACTTCCTCCAGGTCCTGCACGGTCAGGGTCATGGCCGCGAGCAGCTTCCACACGAGCGGCGCTAGGTAAAGGTCCAGCGGCTTCTTGGTGCGCATAGCCACACCCAGTAAAATGCCCAGAAACTTGAACTGCTCTAATTGGTCCTGGCTTGTCAAACGCGGATTCAGAAGAAACCTTAATTTAATCAAACAAAAACTAATTACAATAAAGAAAATCGTTAATCATTACAGTGTTCAATATCACGAACCCCGTCTTTGATCTGCAAATATTGTTTTTTTTCTTTCTTTTCACTGATTTTGTTGTTATTTGCTGTGCTGTACTTGCAAAGTACGGTGTTAGTACAGCAAATCAGAGATGAAGACGTGCGTTGGGCGTGGGGATGAGGATGGGCACTACACCGGGGCTTACCTGTCTCTGTTGTAGCCTATGTCGTTGCGGGCATTGGGCGTTGGGATGAGGATGGGCACTACACCGGGACTTACCTGTCTCTGTTGTAGCCGATGTCGTTGCGGGCGTTGGGCGTGGGGGTGAGGATGGGCACTACACCGGGGCTTGCCTGTCTCTGTTGTAGCCGATATCGTTGCGGGCGTTGGGCGTGGGGATGAAGATGGGCACTACACCGGGACTTACCTGTCTCTGTTGTACCCGATGTCGTTGCGGGCGTTGGGCGTGGGGATGAGGATGGGCACTACACCGGGGCTTACCTGTCTCTGTTGTAGCCGATGTCTTTGCGGGTATTGGGCGTGGGGATGAGGATGGGCACTACACCGGGGCTTACCTGTCTCTGTTGTAGCCGATATCGTTGCGGGCGTTGGGCGTGGGGATGAAGATGGGCACTACACCGGGACTTACCTGTCTCTGTTGTACCCGATGTCGTTGCGGGCGTTGGGCGTGGGGATGAGGATGGGCACTACACCGGGGCTTACCTGTCTCTGTTGTAGCCGATGTCTTTGCGGGTATTGGGCGTGGGGATGAGGATGGGGACTACACCGGGGCTTACCTGTCTCTGTTGTAGCCGATATCGTTGCGGGCGTTGGGCGTGGGGATGAGGATGGGCACTACACCGGGGCTTACCTGTCTCTGTTGTAGCCGATGTCGTTACGGGCGTTGGGCGTGGGGATGAGGATGGGCACTTCACCAGTCTTCAGCTCCTGGCACATCTCCGTGATCGTGTCGTCAAACACACCTTCAAGCAAACAGATACGGCTTTTATTACCAATTGTGTCTCATGGGAAACAATACAGTAGAACGATTCGGTGACCTCCTTGCATAACAGAAATAATTCTTAAAATACGACATGACGTCAAGCTGCAACACCTAAAGCTTTACGTTCGAACTGTCCCAATACATTCCGTTTTACGATTATATTACGTGTGCTGATCTGCCCTACTGCTTCATTCAAGCGGCATGGCAAGCGAACTCTCACCCTCCCTGACACTATGAACTGAGTGCGCGCCATTACCTCCCGCGTCGTCCGCGCCTTCCCCTATGAGCTTCACCTTCCAGGCGCGCGCTGGCAGGCGTAGATCTGCCGCCTTGAGCTCCACCACCTGGCGGGCTATCTGCGTGAACAACGGCTTGCACTTCTTTCCCCTGTTAGTTTGTAAGGAAAATGACCTTGTAACGTAATACTCAAATCTATTTTCAGTGAACTTTCAAATCAAGGGAGGTACAATTACAGCTGAATAACGAAGTCTTTTACCTATCTTTTAAAATGAACATAAACTAGTTATTAAACAGCACAATAGTAGACATGAGACTTTTCACGTGCATTAGTGATTTTATCAACTCAGTAAAAATATATGACATCCTCGTGATTTTCGTTCCCATAGCCGCACTTCGTCTGAATATATAAAGCAAGTCGCTGATCGAAATCTGGTGCTCAAAACTTGTAGGCGTCTGGAACATGAGGCCAAATCGCTGTGACGTCACCACGCGTTAGAGTTGTTCTCACCTTGTACTGAGCCGCTTGACAGTGATCTGTGGTCCGTAGTTTTTACCCTGCACCATGGTTTTGCCGATAGCGCGGACTAGCGGCAGCGTGTAGACCCTGGGCGCGAGAAGATGGCGCAGGTTTCCCTGCACTAATGCCGCGCTGCCCGCGGTGAAATAATTACAGTAATCCTAAAACCAGAACATGTCATGTACGTTAGTTCTATAGGGGTACATTCGGTTTAATTGAGAATACGGTAAAAACCACGCATGAAATGCTGTTATCAAGGCAATATTTTCTGGAATTTATAAAGTCTTTATATCTACTTGCAGACGAAAACCCCATAACCGAAACCCGCCACCCCTCCCCCCCCCCCGATTTAGTGGTTATACTATGAAGTGGGACGCACACATCATTTTACCAACAGCAAGAGAGACTCGGCGCGACGTACGTGACTAGGTAAGAGATTGAACAGACGCCACGAGCTGTATATGAGATCGGAGAAGTGATGTAGCAGTTTGAGACGAGTCCTGACCGCCTCCAGGCTGCAGTCCTTGATGGCCGCGTACTGGGCCGGGACGGCGGGCGGGATTCCCAGGCGCATGCTGGCGGGCACGCCAGGCGTGCGGGGCAGCGCCACCGGGCATGTCCACGCGGCGCTGTGCGTCTTGCCCGCCGCCACCTGCCTCACACGTTTCCCGCTGAGCGCGGAAACGAGCTGTGGTTCCCGCACCGCACCCGTGTGCCCCAAGCCTAGGACAGTACAGACATAACACGTCAGTCACTTGGTGACACTGAAATACCACTTTATACAAAAAATTCACAATATATTGTTAATCTCTTAAAGAACTGAAAGGCACAACAAGTGCATGAGAATAATATGAGCTGTACTTATTAAGTAGCCATTGTATTCCAGTACATTTCAGTCCACTATAATTGGCCTCAATTCAATGACACCATAAGGGTGTCACAGCGACAACTGTGCTTACCGATCTGCGCATCGCCGTTATTGCCCCACCCCCACACGTCGCCCTTGTCTGTGAGCACCAGCGTATAATCGGCGCCCACAGCAATATCCGTCATGCACGCTCCAGGAAGAGTCAACAGCTGTGGTCTGTTGTGCCCGCGCATCCGGCTCTCCGGCTGTCCAATCAAGCGATCTGAGAACATCCAAATAACGGGCAAACTTTAAAATTTAAAACATGAATTTTTAGACTTGTCTTTTCTTAGGTTACCTCCAATTGGGTGCATTCCTTCCTGTCTTAATCACAAAAATGAACCAGTTAAATTTCTTTCATTTCTGTATTCTAGCGCACTTATGCTCCATTTTATAAACAACCTTAGATTTACAGAAATATGGAAATTTTCCGACTGAAATCATACCTTGTCCCCACGTAAAAACACGACCATCCCTGGTCAGTGCTACAGAGTACTGAGACCCACACGCCACTTTCTTGACACCAATGCCACAGAGACTTTCCACTTTGGTGGGTGTCGATTTGGCCGTGCTGTTGCCGAGGCCTAGCTTGCCGTAATCACCGTCGCCGAACGCCCACACAGTCAGGCCGTCGGCGGAGACGCACACCGTGTGGTTAAGCCCGCACGCAACCTAAAGCATGCACACTCACTCTTGTAACGCCACAGTTTTACCTAACTTTACCATGGTCAAATGTCAACATTAAACACAGTTAACAACTTTTATCCTTCATTTATTAATGTTAGTTAATATCATTGTAATTTAATTTCCATTTCATTAATTCGCATATTTATCACGACTTCTTGATTTTACAATACTCATTGAAACACCTCGTCCTTATAGTTACTTACGTAGCCAATCTGATGTCCCTCCAGGGCCATGACGCGCTCGGGGATTTTCTTATTGGCCGTAGAGCCGTGTCCCAGTCTACCATAGTCACCATTACCGAAGGTGTAGAGCTTTCCGTCAACGGTGACGACAGCGCTGTGCTTGTAGCCGCACGCCAGGAACACGACCTCCTCTCCCTGCACCAATCACAGCACAGTCCTACAGTCTCCCCCAAGTACTCCCCCCCCCTCCTCAACGCCTTTTACACCTTCCACAGTAGCGCAGTTTAACAATTTCTCCAGCAGCATGAGCTAAGGTACAGGTTACAGCAAAAATGAAAAGCGCAAAAATTCTGGCTGCTCGGGAACCCGAAAACCAAAACATCACATGAATTATATAACACGAACCGAGTGACAATGCACTTCCGCATAAAGAAATAATAAGTAAGTTTTACGTTCTCTAACCACGTACAAAGCTTCGCTAGTCAGATTCACACGAACATCATGGGTGAAAGTCAACGTGACGAAACACCTGATCACTATGTGTGTATATGCTAGTGTTATAATAGCGATAGAACATGGGGCTAGTGTGCTTTGTATTGGATTCGAGAACATGAGGAAGGCCGCTGAACTAGTCGCTGCGCGTTCGTTCACAGGTCTTCCTCCAATCCAACACAAAGCATGTAGCCCTATGCTCTATCCCTGTCCAAGTTAGATCGTAACTTAGCTCCCCGCACAGTGCTCCATAGTTTAAATTATGTGTCTCCATGACGAATATACAGCGATTACATTTTAGTGACACAAACCAGGGGTTTGCCCCGACAAGGTTGGTGTTGGAAGAGTTACCTGGAGCGCTTCAATCTGTCTGGGCCTGCGTTGCCGGTCGCTGTTGCCGTGACCTAGCTTGCCGTAATCCCCGTCGCCCCAGGAGAAGACCTCCCCGCTCTCCGTCAACGCCATGCTGTGGCCGTCGGAACCCACTGACGTCACTAACTGTGTCACTACAAAACCTGATTGAGAAAAGAACACGCCGGTTTTTGGTGAAATATATCACCTTTTTACGTTACGAGATTTGTTGCAAGAAAGGTACCGAGCAGAAAATGCTTGCACAATGGTGACGGAAATTATCATTTTTCACTGAAAAACTCTGTTTCTTAAAATAAATGCACAGATTCTGGTGGAAGAAGGGGGTTTTGAATATGCAATGATGACCGGGATTGTCGGCAATGAAGACCCACCCTGGAGCGCAGAGATGACGCTGAGTGAGTGAAGGTCATCCGAGTTGCCCTGGCCGAGCCTTCCGTAGCTGCCCTCGCCGCACGCCATCACCGTCCCCGCCCCGGTGATCACAAACGTACAGTTCTGGCCACAGATTATCTGTAATACAACCACGTGACACGATACAACCACGTGACGCGATACAACCACGTGACATGATCCCACTTCTCCGCCTCTGTCAAGCTTCTGACTTCACTGCTGTCTAAAAAGGTTTGTACCTCAGGCAATCTGGTGCTGAGCGAAACGAAGAACATTTAGTCTTACAATATGGTAGAAGAAGTTTTTAAATTCGAATATTTTCAATGATTATAGAGCAGCTACTGAACACATTAACGCATTACATCCAATATCCAGCCACCAATATCCTACCACCATAGGGGGTGCCACGGCCCGAGCAGCGAGGACCAGTAAAGGTGACTACCGGTAAGTACCGAGAACTAGTGAAGATGAAAACTGGCTGGTTACGGACATCACGACGACTCAGCGGAGAGGGGGACGGGGTTCCCGCGCTGTCTGCACAGGTCTAAGGATCCTGCCTTGGGGGGGGGGGGCGAGGGGGGAGGCACCATGACGATTAGGCCCGCCTCGCACAGTTTGGGTAATGGGGGGGGGGGGGGCGGCGGTTCCCGCGTTACCTGTTGAGCACAGGAGAAGGAAGGCGCGTGGGTGGGCATCATGACGATGCGACCCGCCTCGCACAGCTGCCCATGCCGCCCGCCGCCCCACACATACGCCTCGCACTTGCCGCCCATCTGCCAGTCCTCGGGCCTGTGCACCACCCACTGCATGATCTGCTCGTCCATGCGCATGTCCCATATCCGGTTGTCCTGCAAAAACAACCAACAACAGCATGGAAAGGCTCCAAGTATTGTTCTACAAACCCCGCTTGATTTTTTCACTTATATCAATTCAAGCCCTACTTTATTTTTCCTAATAAAACCAACGGCGTAAGGGGCAGTTAATTTAATAGTATCTGCTGAATGTGTGCAAAAATTACAGGGTTTACTTACAGCAGCTGATTTTGAATCGTCATCCATGATGCTGTTAGTGAGATCCTCGTTGAAGAAGGCCTTGGGGAAGGGCTCGCGGGTGGTGAGGGCCTGGGTTGTTCTCACGGCACAGCTGAAGTTGCATAACCAGTTCCACTCCGCAACAATCCCCACACGGTTCATTTCTGAGTCAAAGTAAAAATTCTATGTTAACATAGACAACGTATCAAATTGGTATTGAAAGATTTTAATTCAGTTAATATGAACAGAGCAAGGGTCATTAAGTAAATTCAAAGAAAGGCTAGCAAAATATTGCCCAATACGAAAGACGAGTTGCGAGAACTTTCCTCTTCTTTTTGTTATTTTAATCAAGATATTTATACTTCTTGAAAGCGAAAAAAATGGCTGGGAGCCAGGCTACCTGAAGGCACGACATGGTGGGGCGGTTGGGCGTTGTAACAGAGTACGACATCCAGGCCTAGCCCCACCGCCAGGCAGGCCAAGTTCTGCATAAAAGCGCTGTGTAGTAACTGCTCTCCGCTCAACACTTGTCGCTGTCACAACAGACGTGTGCCCAATCAAAGACAGGTAAAATTGTCCCTTGGTAATTCAATACCGTGATCTCCTTAACTTTTATCATGTGTAACAGCGCGCAAGTGCATAAATTAAAGATTGGTATGTAAAATATATGATTCATTTAACTCATTTCCCTCTTCCCGCCGAAGAATACATAGCACGTCCTGTTATTTTAAAAAATTAAAAAAAAATTAAAAACTTAAAAAAAATACAGCGAAGCTATAATTTAATTTCTATTTAAACAATATGAATAAACCCTGAACACAATTCACTGAAATACCTTTTCATATGTGTATTGTTCTTGAAGCAGAATTGGCAGTCTTTGTATCAACCCTTTAAGAACAGGTGCTTGGTGCAATCCCACAATTCCCTGCTCTCTAAAGCTTCGTCTTGTGGTAGCCAATACCTGGCATTTTTATATTCTCATCATAAACATATTTTATCTCTTCTAATCTTTAACGATAAGTATTTATGTAAATATTGTGAACTAAATCATAACCATTAAGATACAATTAATCTACTTTTAACTTTCAAGTAGAACATATTTTCACTGGTTACAAAATTATCCCCTTTCTCTATTTAAAATATACAATACACCAGTGTTGAGGAGAGTGATCTACAATGTCCTACCTTGTATTTATGGTAGAAATCCGGGTTGCAGTGCACAACAACGATGTCCTTGGACCGGCTGAAGTTGACGGCAAGGCCGTGGTCGGCGTACCAGCACAGGCTCTGTGTGATGCCTACGTCACTAAGTGTCTGCAGCACGCTCCCGTCCTGCCACAATATCCACCCTTATATGTACCGTTACATGTACCAGCAAATGCATCGTTACAAGTACCCATTATGAAATGGCAAATGTACTGGTATATACTTTATAAAGTCGCTGATTCACTTAGCGACTTTGTAAAACCGCTGAAATTTTCAGCATCAGTGTGAGGTCGTTTGTTTCAGGCCAGGGAATTTTGACACATCCGCTGAAATGTGCACGCCTAAACATCTTTCACCTGGGACGCAGAATGGAGTCGAATACAATGATTATCTTAAGCGAGGAGGGAAAATATTGTTGTTTTTCGTCCCATTGTTACCTGTAGCGCCCAGATGTTCATGTAGCCTTTTGCACACCCTGTAGCCAGCAAGAGCGCGTTGGGACTGAACGCCAGGGAGGTGATGTTGGCCCTGTGACCGCGCAGACACACAACCAGAGAGTGGGGGGTGAGGCGCGGGGCGGGGCCGTGTCGAGGAGACTCGGGGGATGCCTGGTTCGTACTGCTGTCCTCGCTGGTTGGCTGTGGGATCGCCCACACATACACCAAACCTTCTGAGGTGCCGCTGTAAAACCGCCCAACAAGATAGACAAATTGAAACTTGATGTTCATAAAAAAACTACCAAAAATCTACTTAAATTTAAACTGGGCCCTCTCATACATTCCTATTTTAAACTTAATCTCTCCCTTTGCCCCGACAACAAAATATACGTCTTTCTAAAATCATGACCTATATGTACTTGCCAAAATACCGGTGAAAGAGTTTTGACATTTAATGTTTGTTTTTTTTTTCTCTGGCAAGAAGAACATATCCGCCCCTAATAGATTCCATAACAGAACAACACAGTCAGTTCAGACGAAACTGGCTAATGGCAGCCCGGTTCTAAGCACCAACCGGTTCCCAAACTACATGCTATTTTAAAACGCCTTGTTTTTTTTTAGCCGGATAAGCGCATAATGGTGTTTTAACACAAACGCCATTTTTAAATGTGAAGACAAATCACCTAACATTCAATTTAATTTAAATACACTGCCACCTCACTACACCGCAGTCAGACAAATACTCACGTGGCGAGCAGTATTTTGGGTTCGGTCGCTTTGCCCGGCAGCGAGCACCACTCCATGATGGACACACCGCCCTGATCGTGCACGATATCATGAGCGCACACGAGGCCTTGCTCCCCTACAGACCACAGCTTCAGGTGTGGCTCGTTGGCGCAGGTTGCTAGCAGATGGCCCGAAGGATCCCACTTCATACACGTAATACCGTGCTGTCAACAACACAGAGATTTTTTTAACAATGCCTCTTCGAAAATTTGTTAGTTTTCTATTACTTGCATTTGTTAAGAATCTGAAACATGTGACGGGTGATGTTCATATCTTATCTTGCTCCATATGTAGTGTAGCCCATATTAGTGGCGGATTAGTTACGTTTACTTCGTTGCGACCCCAGTTATGTGCTCATCGCCTCCAAGTACTTGGGAGGAATAGGATAAAGGGGTTGAAATAATGAACCATTACGCATGGCGGTTAGGGATCAAGCCTAATTAAGACAATAGCATGGGTTTCACGAGTTAAAAGCTTACTTATGTTTGTTGAGTGCTGACTGAAAACACCTCTATAAACAGCTTTAACTGATGATTTAACAGGCCGAAAACCTTGCGCACGTGTTTTACCGATAACCCCTTGACCTATAAACAAGGTGACCTTGACTTTGTGCACTGACCTCGTGCGCCTCGGCGGTGCGTGGGGCGTCGCACTCGTCGCGCGAGGCGACGCTGATGAGGCCGTCGGCGTACGCCACCACGAACACCTTGTCCTCGTCGTACCACGCCAGCTGCGCCACCGCCACTGTGTGTCACATGTCAAACGTGGCAACATGTCAGAATGGCAATAAGAAGTCAGACATGGCAACGGCATGTCAAATGTGGCAGGGCAATGTGACAGTAACGTGTCAGACATGTCAACGGAATGTCAAACGTGGCACTAAAATTTTAGACCTGGCAAGAAATGAAATGTGGCAAAGAGCTGTCAAACACGACAACTTGACATCAACCACAGCAACGAGATGCCAAACATGGCCCATAACCATAACAGGCTTGGGTGAGGGAGGGAAAGAGGAGGGAGACAGGGGTCAAGCATCAATGCAAGTGGGAGCTAAGTCGAAGTTGCCGCTGAAATCGTGGTTTTCTGCATACATCACCACTATATTGTGATGTTTTATTCAAACTTTATTTAATTTTGTAATGGTTCAGTCAAGATGTTCTGCGCTTAGAGCTGATGTAGATTAGGCGCAATATAAATGTAATGAATAATAATAAAAAAGAATAATAATAATAATATATTCTCAAACAGTGTAGATGTGTTATTTTTACCTTAATTTGATTCGTCAGTTCAAATTTAAATCATTAAATACGCAACGCTAACTTTTTAACTTTACTTGTAACAAATATGATAATAAAATTAATACCACCAATTTGCTTGCTCAGATACTGTTTAAACTTAGTAAAAGAAACAAAACCAAAAATGCTTTGGATTAATGTAGCTACCATCAGTTCTGGTGCAATGTTCCAGCTCCTTCCTCCTGTAGTTCTGGCCCACCAGGTCAATGACCGCCACGGAGCCATCAAGCCTGCCCACGAGCAGGTAGTCTGTTGACAGGCCCATGCTGCCTTCAAACACGCCCTTGTGTAAAGGCCACGCCAGGGCCGTCACCCAGTGTGGCTGGACGTCCAGGTGACCTCGACCTCCTGAAACATGGAACTTGTTGAAAGTCGACGACTTTATGACACACTATCGAACCGGTTTGAGTGAAGAGAGTTACATTTTAAATTGCTCTGGCTATACTTCTAAATGTATCAGCACGTATGAAAAAAAAAGAAAAAAAAAAAACATGTGACATTTGGCGCACCTGCCGTGGACCAGATGTTGATCATGGTATCCATGGCGCCGGCCACATACTTGGCGGTGGCGCTCCAGCACACGTGACTGAGCAGGTGCGCGTCCAGCGCGTCGCTGTTGTTGTCGTCGTCGGCGCGTGTGAACACGCACGTCTGCTGCAGGAAGTGCTGGTTCCGGTTCGGCACGCTCCAGATCCGCACCGTCCCGTCTTGTCCGCTGTCAACACAGCGCAAATAGTCTTAAGTGTATCTCTCTCTCTCTCTCTCTCTCTCTCTCTCTCTCTCTCTCTCTCTCTCTCTCTCTAACAGCAATTCGTTCGCGCTAAACAGACAAAGTTAAAGGTTAAAACAATATAACTAGCTTCAGTTTGGCCTTAGATGGGAGAAAGGAGCGGTTTGGGAGAAAAGATTCAAGCATCTACACACCTTGAGGCTATGAGACCCTTTCTAGCACTGAACACACATCCCGTGACCCTGTTCTGATGCGCTTCCAGCTTCGTCGTCGCACAGGCAGGTAAGTCCGACGTCAGATCCGCCATGTTGTCCTGACCGCCACCAGGTGGCGCCACGCCGCTGCGCAGCGACGACAGCGTGTGCAGCAGGTGCTTGCTGGCCCACTGGCGTAGCGAGGAGGCGAGACGGTTTGACATGACGCAGGCGGCCAGAGCATTGGCGAGCTGTAGAGGCGCGGGTTTACAGTCTGGAGTCTTGCTACCGTTGCCAGGGCTACTGCTTAAATCTGAAAATAAACAGCTCATTCTCGGCAAAAAATAAAACATAAATGAATATAAATGGTTGCAAATAGACACGTCAAGCTTGGTCTACAGAAAAAACCATTCTAATAGTTTTACATTTAAATTTCCACAAAAGGTTTATATTTTTAAAAAAGTTATTTTGGTAATTTTCAATATCTGAATTATCCGTGTGTAAAATTTTAAAATTTCCGACTGACAGTTTTGGAGACCGAATTTTTTTTTTAGGTTGCACGCCTGCACTATATGCAATGACAGGATTTCAATACGACAAACACCCATTGAATAGGTCAATTGTGCTTTATTTTCAAAGTTTTCCCATTTTCCAAATTTTTGCGAAAATCTCAAAATTACCCCTCGTTGCACACTTCCATTACATAGTCTTTGCATGTGCGAGAAAACGATTGAATCGCTTCAGTGGTTACAGAGATATAGCGCCGACAAAAAAAAGTGTCGACGGACGGACGGACGGACCCGAATCCTATAGTCCCCCGCTTCGCGCTACGCGGCGGCGGGGGACTAAAAACAATTCTGTTAATAGTTTTGGAGATCTAGCCTGGACACGAAGTCGAAAATACTCGCATAATGGAAAAAAATACTGTCATTTTGACAATTTTTCATGAATCCAAACCCTCATTAGGCCTATATGAATGTGTGACATTTCAAAACAATCGGACCTATAGTTTCGAAGATACAGCTCGACCGCAGAGGGACAAGCTCATAACTACATCCATAACATGGCCGGATAATCACACGACAGTTTTATTTCGCCTTCAATAAAATAAACTTCCTGGATGGGTAATAGCGAGAACATTACAGCTGATGTGGCCAGTGAACTAGCCCTCATATCCAGGGCATTTACACATAACATGTTGAGTTTACGCCAAAGGAGAAAGTAAACGGACCTCTCACACTTGATTTCAATAATTTTCCAATAGGCAAATACCAGATTGTTTTGTTTGTTTGTTTTTCATTTTTTTTATTTTTCTATTAACCAGTGTGACTTCATCTGTAACAAAATTGGATTTTAATGGCATTACCGCGGGTTTTTCTTTTGTTTTTTTTTTTTTATAAGAACACACAGACTGCACAAAACAACCCGCGCAAAACTTACGCTTTAGATTCTCTGCAAAAGAATGCGATTTTCTCAATACTGATGACGTAGGCTTGGTGAGCAAGGCAACCAGCGATTGGATGACAGCAAAGGAAGGACTGGAACACGAGAAGAGATCGAATGCCGGGGAGGGCGGGATCTTGGGCACAAGGCTTGGGCGCTGCTTGAGCTTCGGGTCTTCTATCAGTGACGTATTTAGTCCCATGGCAGCAGTCATCAGTTCCTGACAACGCCCAACAAATACCGTCATCAACATCACAGAATTCAATGTATAATAATTAAAACAAAAGAAAACCGATCATTCCTTAAAGCATTTCACCGCTACACTGCGATTATTATACGTGCATTCCAGTTTCTTAACTCTGGTCGTGTTTAAAGTCTTCTACCTTGTTTTAACCTTCGTACAAACAAGTAAGAAAACCCAAAAAGAGTTTACCTGAGTGCAGAGATGCACTAACAGCTGTGACGCATGGACATTATTCTGAACCAAAGCCCCTATCGCAGCGCTCAGGTGATCCAGTTGGCCCATTTCTTCACTACTCTCCTCGCCAGCTTCTCTCTTGCTGGTGTGGGTCTGCTTGGGGGACTTGGACGAGTGGCAGGCGGATAAGCACATGAGCTTCACCAGTGTGCGGATATCCCCCAGGCCGATGCACTCCAGGCCTGCCGACAGGCTACACGTTGTGTCGCTATAAACAGCAATCAAAAACCCACAAAAATATATAGGCCTACATATGTATTTCGAAACACAAATATCTTGCATTTTTCGCCCTACCAAACAAAACAACAGCTCTATAACAATGATTTTATTTTATACAAACAAAATCATAACAAAAGCAACAAATATATAAACATCATTAATATTGCAACATCATTATTTTTCGAACAAAAGTCTTGCGAAGTTTTTAAGAGTTCTAGAATGAAGCAGGTCACTTACGTCACGCTGAGTAGAGCTAGGGCCTTGACGACCATGGCCCTGGCTATGAGCACCTGCATGGTGGCGATGGTTCTCTTCATGGCCACCAGGCGGTCCTGGGACTTGTGTAGCAACAACGCCTGCTCCCCTAGCGGCTTCCGCTTCCAGTCTTCTATGGATCGCAATTTGGATTCTGGATCAGAATCACACGAAGACTGTAAAATATGCAGCATCTTAACATTGCAGTTATCTAAAAAATCACATATTTTGACAAGTCGCGATTTTGGCAATTTTTGGCCGATTTGAAAAATAACACGACGCTACACAACTTCAATATATATTTTCACTGTGCAAGGTTGCATATGCCTAGGGTAAATAGTTTCGGAGAACTTGCGTGGAAACAAAACAGCATCCAAAGTTCCAAAGTGTGACACACGGACGGATGGACAGACGGACGGCAAGACAGACAGAGGACATTCCCGTAGACCCCCCTCCCCCCCCGGGCTCGCCCGGTTGGGGTCTAAAAAAAAACATGAGGGAATGGGTTACACACAACACAACACATGCTAGCTACAAAGCTTCATCTGGAAATGAATAGGTTCGTTTTCGTCATCACGAGTTATTTATGTGAAATTTACAGGTCTAACCGATAGCTGCAACTGTTCGTTATATTTAAAAGCTAGAGAACTGTAAGCTCAAGAAGGGACACAAACCCTTAAAATTAACAACACAAACGCACTTAAACCGGCCATGACGTCACTTCTCTTGTGTTCCTCTGCCATGAAGTTGTTGCCCAGCGGGTTGGGCTCGGTGAAGGGCAGCGGCTCAGGCACGGGCCTGCGCTCCGACAGGCCCAGACAGCTCATCATGCTCTCAAAGGTCTGAAGCCCGCCCGGCGACAGGTCAAGGTCGTCCGGTAAGATATCCGAGTCACCTACACATAGTTCAGCACCAGGCTTATAGGAAAGTGTATTCTGGTTACAAACACTTTTGTTTTTATTAAAATTTAATCAAGGTTTTTTTGGACTCCTCATACATTTATGCAAATAACATGAACCAGAAAGATCAAAGTCCTTTTTCACTTTCTAACTTGCAAATCACCTTTAAACTGAATATTTAAATCTCTTGACAATTTATTTACTTCTGTCCATTGAGGCGTCAGTTGTACCCAGCAAATCTGGAACCATTTGAAGCAGCCTGGCGTAAGGAATATCGGGACTTGTGCCCGATTTTTGCGCAGAACGAGCCGCCTTCGCTTCCTTCTCAGCAAGATAGCGAGTCCTGCACTGCTGACACATGAGGTAGTACGTGGCAGCGGTGCCGCAAAGACCGACGAACAGACCCTGGCTGTACACGCCATCCGTGCGGTACGCGTAGCCATCACACGGACCTACAGACATCCCAATAAACAAAACCACAACCATCACTGTACCAGTATCCCTGTTTTTTTTTCTGTTACATTTCTTCTGTGAGTGATTTTTACAATAATAACAAACAAATTTTCGCCTGCTGTCACAGAAGTAATTTTAAAGATTTTAAACTGGGAAACAAATTTTGATTCGTAACAAGAACGGTTTAATTCCAGTCACCACCTGGAAAGTTTTACAGGCCATTTAACAGAAGCGGTACTGCAGTCAGGCAGCCTTCGCCCCCCCCACCCCAACACACAAAGGAATCAGAAAATCTATAATTTTAAAATTTTCACCATCCCGACTCCTACAACCCCTCGCTCATACACAAGTACTAATTCCACCAATGGGGGGGGGGGGGGGGCAGCAACACATCTGCCAGTCTCATGGACATGAAGCATACCCTTGCAGCCCGGATGATGGGTCTTCATGTGTTTGGCCACGTTGTTCGTCATGGGCCATCCGCACAGTTCACACATGCGTAAGCCGTCCACCTCTTCCATTGAGATTTCCTCGCCGCCAGTCTATATGACGAAATGGCACAGCTTCAAACTTTTTTCTGATTTTTTTGCTATTTCGTCATTTTTATTTTTTTTTATTTAGTTTTTCATTATTTATTAATTTACTCTTATTTACTTTTTTTTCATTTTTTTACGAGGGGGGGGGGGGGGGCGGCGGATGGGTTAGAAGTTGATTAGTTTTTATACACAATCAATAAACAATGACGATGACGACAACCCCGAGTCTCTCTGAACAAACTTTCGAAATAAACAGAGTTTCGAAATGTATTCACAAAAGTTAACAGTACAGTTAACTGATTCCGTTAACAGCAACCAGAAAATGTGAAAGCAAATTTATAAATTTAATCTATTTAACAAACAAAAATAAACCTAAATTTACTTCTAGATAAGCCCATTTTCGCTTCTAGGAGCACGGTTACCTGCACACTTAACTTTTGAGAATGCCAGGGCGGAGGATCAAGGGGAGATTCTATGCCACAAAAAAAAATTAAGCACTGAAAATTTACCATGGAATCTGGGCTGAATTCCCTCTCGCCAAATCCCATATCTACGCGGAACATATCGTCCATCTCATCGTCGTCCAGAAGGTCCTCGTCCAGGTCGATGATGAAGTCGTCATACAGGGGTGCACTGGGCGCTTCCCAAAGCCGGTTCAAATCGTTGTTTTCTCGCTCAGCTCGTAAAATGTCTTGGTCTCTCTCTTCTCCTGAAAGTGTTATTAAAATGTATCATGTAAATGTGTGAGTTTTTAATTTTTCTTTACAAAGCGGGTCTGCTTGCAATGTCAAAGAAATGCAATTAAAAATTGTGAGAAGTTCCTGACAGAAAACAACAAAACAGAATGCCTTTATCTTTTTGTTGCCATAATAAATAAATGCAACCACCAAGGACAAAAAATAAAGGTAGATCGCAACGTGCATTACACGGAATTTCCTATTCCAAAAGACTATAATACAATCGTTGTTGTTGTTGTTGTTGTTGTTGTTGTTGTTGTTGTTGTTGTTGTTTTAGCGCAGACCACATGTACTGCCTTTCGTGGTATTGTAAAAATGATTGACTTACTGGGTCTAACCGTGAAGAAATGCCTTATGTCGCTGGCCAGTTGTCTGCGAGCATTGAAACGTCTCAAAGGTCTACGCTCACTGCGGTCCCGTTCTAGGTCTAATTCACGGTCTATTTCACGTTCAGACAGGTCTAAGATGTCTAAAGTTTCCTCCGTGGAATGCCGCTCTCCTTCGCTAAGATCAAGGTCAGATCTACTGTGAAATGGCAAGGTCATGTTAAACACTTAAGACTGTGAAATTGAACAATGACTACTAGAAACAACAGCAATCTTTATTTAAAACATACTTAAAGGTGCAAGCAGAGAAAAAAAATTGTGACGTAAACTTTTCATTTGCTTCCAGTGTCCAAATTATAATGTTGCCATGTATAAGTAACCCCAGACCTTTATTGTCATCACCGACCAAAAACCGGTAAGTTGCCTTTCTCTGACAACGGGGGCCTTGGGCGTGACCTTGGGCTCTGCGGAGGGTTGTGGGGGCTGGCGGGGGGGGGGGGTCAAGAACCCTTCTCTGACAATGGGCGCCCTGGTTGTGACCTCGGGGCTCTATGGAAGGTTTTAGTGGGATGAGGGGGGGGGGGGGTGGGGGTGGGGTCAAGTACCTTTTTCTGACAATGGGCGCCCTGGGCGTGACCTCGGGGATCTGTGGCGTGGGTTGGTGAAGGAGCAACAATCGGCGCCCTGTATGACCTCGGGGCCCTGTGGAGGGTTATCGTGGGATGGTGGGGCGTTCAGTACCTTTCTCTGACAATGGGTGCCCTGGGCGTGACCTCGGGGCCCTGTGGAGGGTTATCGTGGGATGGTGGGGCGTTCAGTACCTTTCTCTGACAATGGGTGCCCTGGGCGTGACCTCGGGGCCCTGTGGAGGGTTATCGTGGGATGGTGGGGCGTTCAGTACCTTTCTCTGACAATGGGCGCCCTGGGCGTGACCTCGGGGCTTTGAGGCGTGGGTGGTTCGGAGGTGGACGTCTCACAAGCACTCGCCCCTCCCTCTATCTCAGTCAGCGGCTCGGGTAAGGGGTGTTCTATCATCCACGTAGCAAGACTGTTCACATTTGGAGCAGTAAATTCGCCGCTGCACCCTACAACAAGTAAACAACCGCTCCATACTAACATAGGTTCTATATATAGACACCTTAAACGGCCACATCCTTAAACATATCATCGCCAGTTCACGATTAAGAATATTGTCTGTGGGATTCGCTTATAATGCAAAGCTCGTTCGGAAAACTTGAAACAAAATCCTTCTCTGTTTTAAATATAAAATAACATGACAAACGATTGCAAAGAAATACAGCGTTTTTGCCAAGAAAATATTGCCCTTAAAAGTTTGAAGTCCTGAAGTGAATGTGCAAACCTGTAGAAGCGAGCGCTTTTCTCACTTGTTTCAGAGAGAACCCCATTTCTAAAAGGGGTGCGGCTATGGGCGGAGGGGGCGGCGATGGTGACCTCGTTCTGATTGGTGGAGGCACTACAATAGAAACGAACATTTAAAAATGCTTCACATTTACTTAAAAAGTCCCTTTCATATGAAAATCGACCCTTTAGTGTTCAATCGTCACTTCATTTATTTACTTCTTTCTCTCCTTATTTCAGTCTTTGCTGGCCTTTCTCAGTTGGTGATTTCTATCTTTTGTTTTCCTTTTCCCGTCTCAGCTGGTTGTTTGCCTTTATGATCCTATTTATTTCTTTTTTTTTTTTTCGTTTTTTTTTTTTTATTTATCCGTTATTTTTTGAGTACCAATTTGATATATCTCAATAATAATAATAATAATAATAATAATAATAATAATAATAATAATAATAATAATAATAATAATAATGAATAAATAAACAAATAAAGATATGCACACAGCTTACCAGTCCTGCCCGGCTTGAACGACCGTGGTGGGATGGGGGGTCTTTTTGCCAGTGACGGCGGTACGCCGATGTCAGATGAGCCACTCGCCCCGCCTCCTTCTAGCATGTCAGGCGTCAGCCTTGACCCCGGACCCCACCGCATCATCTTGCTCAAAAGGCTGCTGCGCCCCTCCGTTCTTCATGCAAATGTGATTTCTTACGTCAATAAACAATACACTTTACAGAGGAATTTTAAGAATCTAATTTAGAAATTCATAATTCTAACCTATTAACTTGATCTCCACTCTGGTTTCTTCCTGAGAATTCGCATACATGCTCAATCAGGATATAACTAAACTTTTCATCTCGGGGTTCTGCGGGCACACCCATGCTTGAAATCAGGAATTTCGAGGCAATGTCGCCCAAATTCAAGGGCGCCCAAGAAAAAAATGTCGGGGGTCGGTGACATCCCGCCGATTGCCCTGTGGCATAAAGCAATGTAATAAAGTAGGCCAAAGTTCACAGCCAGAGGCCACAACTTGGCATGGAAAAGGACTGTCGGCGTACCTCATGTGCCTGCTGGGCGGGAATGGTGCCGTTTGACTTCTGTTCTGCGCCCGCAGTGGTAGTGGCGGCGCAGTGGTGCCGACGCCCTCTGGTGAGTCGCTACTGAACAGCATGGGTCCCAGCAGCAGCTGCTCCAGGCTCGACGTATCCAGGTTCGGCATGTGGGGGCTGTCGGGGCTCTGTCTCTCCGCGCTGCCGCTGCGGGGACGGTCGCATTGTGACAGGTTTGTGGACACTCGGCGCGGTTTGCCACCCACACTTTTAATACAAGGACTGTCACTGCTCATTCCCAAGGTAGTTTTTCTTAACTGGGACAGAGTCTCTGTAATTAAGAAAACACGAGATCAGAAGTGCCATGAGTAGGTTCATCTGTGGAATGAGGACAATTCAACTCGTCCCAGCATCCGGCAGAATGCTAACATTATCGCTAGATAACGGCCTGATGTTGCCACACCTGGAACTTTATGGCTTAATGATCCGCCATCTGAAATTGTACCCCCCCCCCCCCCGCCCCTACATGTCCAGTTCCTATCAGAACTCACTTTTCAACTTATCAGTTCTAGTTGTGCATTCTTACCTAGCACTCCAAGCCCACTCGCTTTGATTTCCGGCTATGCTCCACTGCTTGATTAAAATCCCACCTTCCAACCCTCTTTTTATTTTTGTCTAAGTTATACATAATAAATACGCTTATTTAAGGTACGTATAAAAACATTACTGTCAATACCACACACCTTGTTTCTCGGCTATGTTTCAATGCTTGTCTCCCTCCCTCCCCTCCCTCGCTTTTCCTCCAGTCCCTCCCTCCTCCCCTCGCCTCCATCCCTCCTTCGCTTCCCCCCCCACCCTCCCTCCCTCCCTCACCTTGTTTCTCTGCTATGTTGCTCTGCTTTCTCACGCCCGCCTCCACGGCCACCTTGTAGAGCACGTGCTGCACCCTGGCGAGCTCGGGCACGGACACAGCCCGCTGTATAGGGGCGGAGAGCACGGCGTGCTTCACCATCTGCTTCATGATCGTTCTCACACAGTTCTGTATGTCGTCCTCAGGCCTCACGCCGCTAACAAGCTGTCAAGCCAAAAAACAAAAATCCTTCAAAAAAAAAAAAAATCTTGACTTCCTTCAAGGTGTGAACGGTTAACAAGATCGATAAAATTATGTGCTCGAGGCACGTTTCATATGTCCTGCATTTTTCTAAAAAGTTTTAAAAAAAATGGACAGAATACCGCATGTAAAAATTTTAAAATTCAAAATGGGTGTCGGATGATGATGATGATGATGATGATGATGATGATCATGATGATGATGATGATGATCATGATGATGATCATGATGATCATGATGATCATGATGATCATGCTGATATGATGATGTAAAATATAATGCAACTGGAGAAATTCAAACGCATCTCTTCTGCAGTTTTTACAGTACATTAAAACCTTGAAAGAATAACGCAGTTAAATTTGGCGTCTTGTGGAATTTATTACTGAATATGCAATTTCAGTTTTTTTCTTTTAATTTCATTACGAAAAGGGAGTAGTGATGACAGTTGCCACAGAGCTGGTCTGAATATGCAACCACTGGTCTGACGTCACTCAGACCAGCGACAGTTGACGACAAGTGAATATATATTACTAACACAGCCACAAAAATGTTTACCTAAATGTCAACATTTTCTTACTGGTCAATAACACTTCATGGTGACTCAAAATAAGTCAACATCTGCTGCATGTCAAAACAAAGTTCGTTAACGACAAGTGCAATTATAGCAGAAATTATAGCATGGTTTTGGTAAATAATCAAACAACAACATGAAGTTCTTTGAAAATCGCTACTAGTCATTTCTGGCACACCTTTTCCTTCTCGGCGTCCGTCTGTTGGCCTTTGGCAATGGCTTCTCTGGGAACGAGCAATGTCTCCAACAGTTTTCCGCTACCCAGTAGGACGCCCAGTGTTTTCAGAGCTCCAATTTGCAGATAACCGACCCGCATAAGCTCAAGTTCATCTACGGAAAAAGAAAAATAAAATTTGACACCGGAAGTTCCTTTGCTCCTATCGGTAATTCTAATCTTCCGGACAGAATCGCTCGTGTTCACCGACTTCATAGAAACGTTGGAAATCCGACGAAATGTTTCGAACGTGCACCATATTTTTCCACGCGATGACGTAACGACGCACTTACTCTGTTCACGTGACACCAGACACCATGCGCTTCGGAAAGTTTACTTCCCCTTTTCTACTTCTCGATTGCTAATGCTTTTGATAGACCACGAGACGTTAACAGTTCTCAGTTCTATGCAGTCATTTTCTAATACAGAGAAGTCAAGTTGCTAACTGCAAAAGTTCTACTGATAGCGTAAAATTTTTACTTTAAAAAAGACCCCAGGGGAGGACAACTTTTTTCCTGAAACAGAGATGTTCCTTTAAGGTTTTTTTTTTTTTTTTTTTTTTTTTTTTGTATTATTTTTATTTATTTATTTTTTTATTTATTTATTTTTTTTATTTATTTATTATTATTATTATTTTTTTTTTTTTTGTATTTTTATTTATTTATTTTGTTATTTATTTATTTTTTTATATATTTATTATTATCATTATTATTATTATTATTTTTTTTTTTGCAGTTTTTATTTTGTTACATCTCATTTCTGATGCGAGAAATTATGGAATTTCATTTTAACATTTAATTCCTTGTCATTGATATCCCCAAAACGAATTTCTGGTATATACAAATGAACTGTAGAAATATGAAAGTCATTAAATGATCGATTTAGATATACAGCTGTATCTCTAACTGTGTCTACTTTTACACATTTAAATTGGATTAGATTCTTAAATTCAAAAAGAAATATCTGAAATTCACTAAATGATATTTGAAACTGAAACTGAAGTATTTGAAATTGAATTATTGACATGTCAAATACGACACGATAAGCATGTCAAAACAGCTCTATTTTGATTGATGTTTTTGCTTATTCTTCGCATTCCGAAAGATAAAATGGGCGATAAATTCGGAGTTCTGTGGTGGGTGATCGGACCCACTGCGTTCTCTCCAGGCGAACGGAGAGAAAGTCAGCCCACTGGCCGAATTCGAACCAGGGACCTTGAGCTAACCAGACCAACGTTCTTACCAAGTGAGCTAAAGTTACCCCACATTTGCTGACTTGTTTCGATTGCAGGCTCGATGTGGAATTTTAAAATTCAATTTCAGATATCTAAAATTCATTTGGGAACATCTTAAATTCAATTGGAGATAAAAAAATTAGCTGAAATTCATTTAGATATAACAAAACCTGAACTGAAGATATCAAAAATCTAAATTAAAGATATTTTAAATGTATTCAAACAATTGTAGATAGTTTTAATTATTTCGATATTTTAAATTATCTCGAGATATCCAATTTTAATTTGAGATGGTAAATTTTGAATAATAATGAAAACGGCATTCTATCAAGTGTCGTTAAGTTTCATCAGTTGGGTTTCATTTTTACACACCACAATCTTCATGCACACGAGTGCTATAAGTACCAGTGTTTCGAAATAAGGTCATCCTGAAAATTCCCTGACTTTTCCTGACAAAAGTTTAAACCAGTTTTTACGGGCTTCTGCTGTGCACCGCAGAAGGCGATTATGTGAGCCATGAATGAGTCCCTGTAATACTTCAGACAGATCTCAATGCGACCATGTGCGGTTCAGCTCACACTCGTACTTGGAGCTAATTGCAGAAGTGAATTTGACATTCAAGTTCCAAACTTAATTTTGAGTAAGAGTTTGAACTAGGTTATTGAATATGGGCAGTGGTACCTGATCATACAGCGGCTTAACTGGGTTCGGTTAAACCTGCGTGGCTTAGCTAAACCTGGCTTTGTCTTTTTTTCACACAGAATATTTAATGTTATATGAAAACAGCATACATATTTTCACCGTGTAACGTTGCACACGTCTAGGCTGAAGAATTTTTGAGAAAATGTCTCACTTTATGAAGCAGCAAAATTTGCATATATTCTCGACCAGTTGGAATTCTGGTAATTTTGCATTACTACAAAAACAGTACCATGCTGTATACATATTTCCACTGAGAAAAGGTGGCACATGGCGGTAAAGACATTGGAAAAAATCGTTGGAAACAAAACCATAACTGGAGTGTGACACAGGGATGGACAGAAGCTAATACCACCGGGGTCGCCTGTTTGGGACATCAAAGTGTGAAAGCTATGCTCATATAGTAGTTATAAACCCTCTGGAATGCTAGGGTACGAAGTGGAAGGCAGGTGTGCGAAGTAGTAGGCAGGGTACGAAGTGTCTTTCGCAAGGGTACGAAACGTAGGTTACGAAATGGCTGAAGTAAGTTATCAAACAAAATGTCATCAGGAAAGAATACTCCCCTCCCCACATCCTTCATTTTGCCACTTATGACGTCATGTGCCGTGGTCCAACGCAAAATACCAATCCTCTATTCACAAAAACAATCACTTAGAACTACTATACTATATTAGTCATCAATGAATAAAAACACGCAACTCACCCTGGGTCGTTTTCTTTGCCTGCGTTTGGTCCTGGGTTTCCGACACGTTTCTCCTTTTCTTCACATCTGATAGCTGACTGGGCCTCGAGGAATCTTTGCCCTGAGCAGGACTTTGTTTCAGCTTAGTGTTTATTTGATCGTGAAGGCTCTTCACCTGCTTTTTTTTTTTTTTTCGTTAAAATTAAAACCGCCGGTTTGCAAGCGGTACTTCGGTAACCTCACAGACATTACGAGACCAACTTCAAAACATTCTGCCATGAATAAGAATCAGAGTCAATACTTGATCTGTGTGACAAAAATAACACCTAATGGAAATTTTTTTAATTATTTATTTATGTTTTTTATCGTTTTTTTTTTTTTTGTAAACACAATTTAACCAAAACTGAACAACAAAAACTGATAAACACCCCCTCCTCTGAAAAAGAAAGAAAAGAAGAAGAAGAAGAAGAAGAAGAAAAAGAAGAAGAAAAAACAGCACACCTCACAACCAGACTCATCCTCAGTTTTTCCGTCAACCTCCGTGCTCTTCAATGGCGTGGGGTCGCTGGAGGCCATCCGCTTGTCGGCATTGTGATCGTGACTGACGTCAGCGCGTCGTACAGCGTCCTCCTGGTCGCTCTCTTCTTCGCGTAGCACGCGATCAATATCCGCATCGAGACTCCTTTCCATATCCTCGCGCTCTTTTTTCGCCTTTTCTTCCGCCGACTGCGACCTAGTTTTATCCGTGCCACCGCCGCCCGGTCTATTCGGCAAGATGCTGTCAGTCTGTGGGTACAACGGGTTACAGTTTGCTTTCTCATCCAGCATAAAGGTGAGCTTCATGAGATGGTGCAGCTCTGTTGTGGAGAGATCGTGCAGCTTTGACACGTCTAGGTCCGTTGCTTTATGAGCTTGGAGGTTTGCAATAGCCGTATCGCTGTGAAATAAAGAAGAAAATGAATCTTACATTAAAAATAAAAAATATTCTTCCAATGACCAAAAATTTAATTCTTAACTTTGCTTAAATATGATCTTACTCTTGGCTTCCTTCAATCTCTTTACACCGTGTATACCATGCATTCGAGAGCTTTGACAACAACATACCTCACAGAGGCGTCGCCATCTTCCCATAACACCTTGGCCGTGACAGCCCCCTCCCGCGACACTCCCAGCACAGTGCCCTTCCTGCCGCTGTGCTTGTTAACACACCGCCCACCCACACGCAATCCTTGATCCAGCCCTCCTATGACCGCCAGCGCAGGCCATACCTGTCAAACATAGAATAGCATGCATATTCGATTAATTTACGTCACTTCTGGGTCACCTGCCATGTAGCAGTACCCCTCCCCCCTCCCCGACTTTACAAAGAATAATAAGATAACAGTTGAGAGTACGTACCCTATACAGAAGTTCTCAAAAAAGTCAATTTCAACTGCTCTAAATTTAATCTGATTTGATTGGCTGGATTTAACTGGCTCACTTTTCTGGTCAGATCGTTGACGTACTGCTGTTTTCTCAGTCGTTCATTCTCCTCCTCGTCACGTTGTTTCAGCTGTTTGTTCAATTTCTCTTCCTGTTCCAGTTGTGCGTCTTTACACATTTCACTCGCTACAAAGACAGAAGTGGCCTCGTGCTAAAATATCAGTCTGTTCTCAAGCGCTGGTCCAAACAGTACCTGAAATCTGTCTAAATCACTTCCCAGACGACCTGCCGCTTGTTTGCTTTGTTTTTGTAGGTGTTTGTTTGTTTTTTTATTATGTTCTTAACATTTTTTCTTTTTTTCTGCCTTCTTTGGCTGATAGCCTTACCCCATATTATACCACGAAAAAAGGTAGTTTACTCACCCAGGTCGTGCTCGCTGTACCTGCCGCTTGCTTGCACGCCATCCTCCCCGACACCCGAGGCTCTATCCCCGTCACTCACACTCTTCTCGTCCTGCTTCTCCTGGCCTGAAGACGGACTGTTCTGGTTGTCAATCTTCACGGATATCATGTCAGCCAGTTCTCCCACACCTTTCAACCTTTCCTGTATTTCAAAACACGATTTTCATTTCAAGAACAATTCATCTTGAATTTTTTTACTTTTGTTTCGAGACGCTGGAGTCATCAAATTGTTGCGGTATAAGTTTTTTTTTCTTTTTTTTTTTTCAAATTATGCTAGGCGTCATTCTTGTACTGCTTAAGAAAAGACAAATGCTTACAAAACGATTAAAAATCCAGACTGTCTTTGGTAGAAAACATTTTTTAAAAGCGTCAAGCTGACTTCAGCACTTGTATTCAATTTTAGCACTTTCAAGTTGCACCCGTACCTGTAGCGCCTCGTTGATGAGGGGTGTCCAGGCGTCACATCCGTGCAGGGCCCGTGTGACGTCAACCACGGCCTGCCCCAGGGCCACACCGCCCGGGGCACACTGCGGGTCACCCGCCAACAGACTCCGCGAGGTGTCGCGCACTTGCATATCGGTGATTTTCACCTGCACATCGGAGTTTTACTTTCAATTACGTTACTGACAAAAAAAAAAAAAAAAAAAAAAATTGTTAAAAGCTTTCTGCGTCATCTGAACTTCATTTTATTTAATTTTTGTGCAACAACCCCACCCTTTATTTATCTTTTATTTATAAATTCAGATTGTATAAATCTCAAATTTCCATGTTAGAACTCACTCGTTCCCCAGGATTGCTGCTATAAAACATCACGCACGGGTACAACTCCCCCGCATCTACGTTCTCAAATGCCAATTTTGGCTCCTGAAATAATCACAAAAAAAAAAAAAAAAAAAAAAATACCACTTACAAATCCAAGTAACGACGACCATATTCACTGTGGCGATTTAAAATTTTACTTGTTTAATATATGTGATTATTATTAAGTTGTTCACTGGTCCTACTTCTTCTTTTTATTTTTTTTTCTTTGTTTTTTTTTCTTTTTTTTTTTGACTTTTTTACGGAAGACCATTCGTGTGAATCAAAAAAAAAAGTCAACTTTGTTAAAAAAAATCTATTGTTTTGGCAAAATCTGAAGGTTGCCCTCGTGATCAGTCTTCAGACGGACGGCCGTTCGCCTGTCGCGACAGAAAATACACCGTTCTGCACTGCGACTTCCACTGACACCCTTTTCCGCAAGTTAATTGCTATGAAAATTGGAGTGATGTTCTTTTTATAGTAACATTTCAATTTCGTCAAAAAAGTTTTAAAAAAAATTTAACGAAAATTGGAATGATGTCATTTATAGCACAGTTCAAATAAAAAAACTTTCTTTTTTTCAATTTTAATGAAAATTGGAATGATGCTTTTTAAAGTAACATTTCAAAGTTTTAAAAAATTTTGAACGAAAATTGAAATGACGCCTTTCACTGTAACATTTCAAATTTAGTCAAAAAAAAATTTTTTTTAACGAAAACTGGAACATTGCTACTTTTAGTGACATTTCAATTTTTTTACAAAAATGAAAAATATTTTAAAATTTTAAACAAAGTTGACTTTTACTTTTTTTTAATTGACACGAATTGTCGTTTTTAGTGCACTTGTTTTCATTTATTTCATTTCCAAGTTACGTATATTTTTTTTATCCCCGATATTTGCTTCACAGTAATTGGATCAATTTTGCAACTTGGCAATCCACCTCTCCATTCTTGCCAAAACTAAGCGTCTTGGCCTCCATGTCGAGCACGCACGTGACGTAATCGCCCTGCGTGAATGACGTCAGCGACAGGCCCTGCTCGCCGCCGTGGTACAGGTTGCCGCTGTAGGCGCGGTAGAGCCACATGTCGAGCGTCGTGCGGTGGCTGTAGTCGCGGATGGGCCACTTCGACACGCCCACGCACGTGCCTTCGTTGCCTTTGTTCTCTTTTACTATCAAAAACTGAAAGGCAACATCAAACTTCATCAACAAAATAATAAAAATGTGACAATCTAAAGTTTGTTAAATATATATTTTTAAATCTATTTATTTGTTTATTTTTCGTGTGGTACAGAACAAGACAATTTATTTGTTTATTTTTCGTGTGGTACAGAACAAGACAATTTATTTGTTTATTTTTCGTGTGGTACAGAACAAGACATCCGTTCTAGTTCTGCTCTATTGTATTCAGAAATTAACAAAGGCTTGGCGGGGCATTGCTAAAAAAAATGAGCTGACCTTCCACTGGTAGCAGCCAGCCGTGACGGCTGTGGCTGCCAGACCGTAGCCCCGCCCACCGACTCCGTGCACCAGCGTGTGTCCATTCTCCACGCTGCAGCACAGCATCTTATCGGGATCAAAGCTCACATCCTGCATGGCCGCTCCACTCTCCATGCCCTCCCCCTTCTTCCTTTTTTCTTTACTATCCACTGGCGTATTTTTGCTTTCGGGGAAATCCTTCGTTGTGGTTTTATCCTTGACTTTCAGTTCGGCAATGGCCTTGTCAAGGTCACGTGACAGCTGCGTGAACTTTTGATTGGCTTCTATATGAGCGGAATTCCACGGTACATGAGTCAGGTTTGTGAGAAGACTGTCTACAACCTGCAATCAGTGATTTACACAACGGATTTGTTTAATACAAAGCAACAGGGACAAAGTTTGGTGAAATTTTTTTTCGGATGGCCGAAAGATTAAGCCACTACATACGCCTAGCTGAGGCAACTGGAACGAAGGTCAATCCCCTGCTTAGCACCCTGGCTAAATTCGAACCTTGGGAGTATCAGACCAACGCTCAACCAACACAGCTAACCGTCGCCCCCACCCCCTGGAATCATATGAAGTTATGCCTGTAAAGCAAAAAAAAAAAAAAATAAATAAATAACTAAAATAAAAAACTATGAAAAAGTTTCAGAATCAGCGTGAACACACATATATTGTTGTTCTTAATTAATTCCTCGGCCTATCTTGTCTTCTCCGTTTTGCGACACCGCACTAATTTATCAAATCCCTGGAGCGCATGTACAAAAAAAAAAACTTAGAATTACTTGAGGCAAGTGCTGGCGGTCTTTCAGTAACTGGACAGATGGCAGCACTGTCTCGAGCAAATGCAGACTGAGCAGACGACTGCGCAGACTCACATTAAGCGGTGCCCCTGAAGCGGTGACGAAGATACGTTAAAAACAGATTTAAAACACCATAATCTCGTTAAAACTTAGGATATTGTCCCAAACTGATATATTTAGAAAGACTAACAGTTTTTATTCGTTTATTTCCTAATGTCCAATTACATTCACATCTTTCTTTGGAATTTGAATTTAATCCCTGAGGCTGAGCAAGTAGTCCCATTAATTGATCTGAAGTCTGATGGACTGACATCTCCAGTTAACAAACCGTTTGTTCGCTCAGACCATATCTTTACATTTTACTTTTTCTAACTTTACACTTTGCTTTATTTTTTTCTCACCAGAATCCGCCATATCTCTGTATTCACAGGTCTTCATATTTAACATTACAAAAAAGTAATTGCCTTTCTCTCACCCGTAACAGTTTTGCACGACACCAACTGCAGCAAAAGTGTTGTCCATTTTGGTGCGCACAGTTGCAGTTTGACTTTATCAGCCAGGGCAATTCGGCGCAGAAATACGAGCAGGTCTCCCAGAACAGGCATGACTGCCGCGTCGGTCATAGTTTCCTCTTTCTCTTCACTGCCTTCATCTTTACACATAAATGGAGACATTATTATTATTATTATAATTATTATTATTATTATTATTATTATTATTAACAACAACTTTTCACGTGTCGTATTATTCACAACAAAATATGCTCTATCTTCTAATCCTAGTTCCACTTATTTAAACTCATTTAACCAGGGTTCGCAATCGGGGACCGGTCACCGACCGGAACTATCAGTTTTCAAAACCGATGCATCAGTTATTTCGGTTAGCTGAGTACCAAAAAATATGTTCGATAAAAAAAACTCTCACTTGCAGTTAAAATGTTCTTTTAGTTATCAATTAACTGTTAAATTTGCGCATCACCTGCCTGTTACTTCAGGCGCGTGTTAGATGGAGTAAGTAAACAACGGTAGAGTGGCACATGATGTGTTGTTTTGTTTTTTTTTTATTTTTCAGGCAGTTGAACGGGATGTTGCCGCATTCTTCCACCCCAATCCTCCTTTCAAAATAGCATTGGCTTTCAAATTACCTGAACAATTCACCGCAACCTTATTCTTCCCGGTATGACTTCCGCGTCCGCCCCCCCTGCCCCCCCCCCCCAACTCAAAAAAAAAATGAGAAAAAAAAAACACCTCGTAAACTAGATTGGCCAGTGTTTTTGTTAAAACAAAAACGGATATGTCTCCTCCGCCCCCAATCAGTCACGTGGAAAAACTTCGCAGTAAACATTTCCACTACATATGGGTTCTTCCTGCCATGTTTCAGCCTAATCCAACAAACTGTTTCGGAGATATCGCAACAATATGGCCAAAAAAGTTAAAATTCAAAAATTAAAAAAAAAATCGCCAAAAATACATTTTCCATGGAAATCAAAAGAAACTTCGCAGTAAATATTTCCACTATATGTGGGTTATTCTTGCCACGTTTCAGCCTAATCCAACAAACAGTTTCGGAGATATTGCAACAATATGGTCAAAAAGTTAAAAATTAAAAATTGAAAAATTCGCCAAAAATACATTTTCAACGGAAATGAAGAAAAACTTCGCAGTAAACATTTACACGTTTTGTGAGTTCTTCTTGCCAAGTTTCAGCCTAATCCAACAAACCGTTTGGGAGATATCGCAGCAATATGGCCAAAAAAAGTTCAAAATCAAAAATTTAAAAATTCGCCAAAAATACATTTTCAGCGGAAATGAAGTAAAACTTTACAGTAAATATTTGCACTATATGTGTGTTGTTCTTGCCACGTTTCAGTGTAATCAAACAAACAGTTTTGGAGATATAGCCTGCCAAAGTGAAAAAAATGCACGAAAACCCCCCCTATGTTCAAAAATTTGCCAAAAATAGAATTTTTGAGGAAACGAAAAAAAAATACCACGGGCATCATCTAGACATGTACTCCAATATGTATGTATGTTTTGAGAAAAATCGACTCATTAATTTCATAAGAACTCACTGCGGACAGACGGACGGACGGCAGGACGGACGGACGGACACACCAAATGCTATATATGTCTCCCTTAGGGGGAGACATATAATTAGTATATTTACAGATTCAGTTTTTTTTTTCTTTTTAAAGGAAGATGCAACTGCGAAAGGCTGGGTGTGGAGAGGGGGAAGGTCTCGATGCAAGTAGGCTATACTGTTTTGGAGCCGATGGCCGGAAGCTGGAGTCATCCTCCACCTCCCCACGAATACTTGAATTGCACCATAAATCCTCCGTAACCGAAACCAACTTTTTTTTCTAAGATTTCGAACGCTACATTTAACTTCATTTTTCAGTCCGCTGAGCTCTAAACGCTTGTTCCTTTGTAACAATAACGTGCATGGGAACTGTACCGTACTCACATAGATGGACAATTCATGGGACTGGGTACTGCATGGCAGTGCACTTATTTCTTGGTGCGTGCCACATCTCAAAGTATAATAAGAAAATGTGCTTCAAAATGTCACTAACCGCTTGGTGCTAAAGAAGCGGAAAAGGCCACAAGATCCTGCATCTGGTTGTGGAATTGATCCATCATGGATTGCACATTACCGTGGCCCAGGCGATCTGCGTTCAGTCTGCAAATACAAACCGACAACTACTTATATGCTTACTATAACTCAATTATAGGTTATACTAATTAATATTAATTGGTAAGCTAGACACACTTCCATTATTATTATTTTGCTATTTTTCAAAAATATTGGTATTATCATTGGTCTTGGGCCGACTTGTCCACAAAGGGCCGAGTTGGCGAAGGGCCGAGTTGTCCCAACCCCGTTATCATCATTGATATACATTGACACTGAGTACATACCCCAATGATATTGTAATAATCTGCCAAAGCCTAAAGCAGGACAGCTGGAGCAAAGTGTCGACATCCGAACTGGTCTTGCTGTAGACCACCATGGACATCACTTGGCACAGCTGTAGCGGGGAGCCGCACATGTCTTGTAACAGCGGAAGTAGGCCACAGGAAACAGCCAGCGATAGGTCAACGGACTGGTACTTCAGACTCATGCCAAATATGGTGTACAGGAAAAGTCTTTTTCTAGACACTGAAAGCAAGAACTTGATTATACACATCTTACATTTTACGGTTTAAAAAGAAAAAAAAATAAAGAAAAAAAAAACAGTGATCGGTGCCTGTGACAATTCTTGTAGGAATGAAGTTAGAACTACATGTTTATGTTTCATTTCTAGTTCAACTTTAATTATTCATCTGTTTACAGTACTTGTTTACAGTTTTTCATAAAATATATTTCGATTGCAGAAGAAGCAGCTGTCTAAAGTTTACACGTTTTACACCTCAGTACTCGTAATCTGTAATTCCATCAAACGGCTAGTCACGTCTCCATTTTAAGCTTAAAAGCTTAAAAGCGTTTTGATCTACCATCTTTTTGAAACAATTTAAAATGTTCGACATTTAAATTAGACATCTCCTTCTACCTCAAATTTAAGCAAGTCTTCCATAACACACCTGCTTATTCACTTTTTTACTTACTTTGAACCAGAATGTTATCTTCCTCCTTGTTTTTATGCAGTGCCTGTACTAGAAGTTCAAATATCCTGTGTACGACGATCTGTATATTCTGCTGAGTCGTGCAGTTCGCCCCCTGTATACCATCCTACGGAAAAAAAAACACACTCTGTTAACTCTCCGGGAATAATTACACCAAGGCTGAAGTCGATCCAACTTTCAGCTATCGAGATATTCTCACCTGATGACGTCATATTCCCCTTTCGTTTTTTCTACTCCGGGCAATATTTGACAGAATCTTTCGGGCCTGCCAAGCAACATTCCCACCCCGTTTCTAATTTCCCCGATGTTTAGCGGCTCAGAATTTCACACGCAAGATTTATTATGTAATGATGTCATACGCTTTCCCCAATAGTGTAACATTCGTCAAAGGTTGAGAGAACCGCCCAACATATCCAAGAAATAAAAGGGGATTTAATAAGGTTAGCATTATTAAATACATTTTTGTTAAGCAAGGATTGTCAGTTTTAATAAATTATATCAGCTGAGTATGCACTGTAGGCATACTACAAGAGCTCATTTTGAACACAGTTGCTCAATTGGTTCTTTAAGCGTGCACCGTACCTTAGCGAGCCTTCAGTCTAATTAGCATATGCATTGTATTCTGGATTATGATTGGCCTACTGTTCTCCGAGCGGCTAGTTAGCGTCTTCTCTTTGTTTATGTAACATTGGAAGTTTGGGATAAGTTTTAGTTTTAATTATTGTGCTTTTTACATCTAATTTCATTTCACTGGACCTGAATTTTAGTTTATGAATTGACTGATAATTTTTGCTTACATTGGTGGATTATGACGAAAGTTCAAAACTGGATTTGTGACATTTATGGAGCGGAAACTATTGAAAGCTTTGGTGCTGGGACATTCTTTTGTGCACAGAATTCAGCGTTTTTGCTACGAAAACAAAGAATATAAGCTCGATTTAGATGAACAGTTTAGTCAAGTCATATTTCGGAGCATTTCAGGAGGCAACTTAGACTCTTTAACGTACGAACTTGAGTGGATGAGAAACAGTGATATTGATATCGTCCTTTTATTCATCGGATCAAACGACTTGTGTGACAGGTCAATTTCACCTCATCTCTTCGTGGAAAAACTGAAGTGCTTTGCTAACGCGCTTATATGTGCGGGAATCAAGAAAGTTATTGTGACTTCGATTTGGTTTAGATCCCAAAATAAATGGTTACGTCCTTACCACAGGCAGGTCGAAGAATATAACGCGGCCGTCTTTTTAACAAACGAAAAAATCGGTGAAGAATTTGAACAGGATTCACGAGCTAACATATTTGGAGGCTGATGGGGATGGAGGCGGGATGAAATTAGATGTAAAAAGCACAATAATTAAAACTAAAACTTATCCCAAACTTCCAATGTTACATAAACAAAGAGAAGACGCTAACTAGCCGCTCGGAGAACAGTAGGCCAATCATAATCCAGAATACAATGCATATGCTAATTAGACTGAAGGCTCGCTAAGGTACGGTGCACGCTTAAAGAACCAATTGAGCAACTGTGTTCAAAATGAGCTCTTGTAGTATGCCTACAGTGCATACTCAGCTGATAACCGACGGCTACACTTGCCTGGTAATGGTACAGAGTAAAGTGACTGTCTTCCGGCGAATCTGTCGGCAACACTCGCAAGCCGAAGCAGCCCGCCATGAACTGCTGATGGACAGAGCTGAGCAGTGTCGTGGACGACAGCGACGGGTATGACGTACATCCATGCGTGTCGTCACAGTCGTCGAGTTTCTCGCTGTCCGTACTGTCCGTGGACAGCAATTCCATGACCTGGTTGAGAGCTTCCAGGCGAATCTATAGAATAACAAAAAAACAGCAGCGTACAGAAACATATGGGTGAATTTCTCAACCCATGCCAATCAATGCACCACAGATTTTAATCGCCTTGTAATACTCAGCGCGAGTCCATTTTTTTATTTAAAAGGACGTCAGCAGAACATGTGTGAGTCTCCACTCTTAGTTGCCTTTCCTACATAAGAATATCAACAAACCCTTGACAAGTCCTTGACTTGCAAAGGGTGTGTCAGGATTGTCAATATCACGACATCTTCCAGGAGTTAACCATCCGGGTACTTTCCGTAGTTTCTCCAAAACGACATCTCACTTTTAACAAGAGGATATTGGTGAATGCGCACATACCATTGTGAGTTGGGGGGGGGGGGGGCATACCTCAGCTCTGCGTTGCTGCTGTTCGAGCGCCGTTGCGACGACCAGGGGGTCAGACACACCTGTCTCCGCCCTCTCCCCGTTTCTTTGATCTGTTTGGCGCCAATAAACAGCTGTACTCGTGTAGTTCACGATTTCGCCCGCGATCTGTCTCAGGGCGGAATGCTTATCAATGTTCCTAAGACAAACAAACATAATCAAACTTACAACGTCGAACGCGTCCATCGAAAAGTAGTAAAAGCTGGAACTACTTTTTTAAAAACAAGTTACTAAAATTTTCTATTCGTTAGTCGTTTGCTATTTCGCACTGCTTTACGAAATATGCTAAGATTTCTTACCGAACTCTAGAGACCCGGTGTACCAGTTAATAACTAAACCGCACAAAAAAATGATCAAAACAAAGAAGAAAAAAAAGAAAAGGAAAAAGAAAAAAAGACAAGAAAAAACCGTTAAGGAATTGACTTGCCCGCACTCGGCAGTCTGGGTAGCCTTGGAGGATATGGCCAGCATACGTTCTCGCTGCCACCTCATGCGTCGCAGGTTCTCCTTCACGGCATGCAGCGTGCCTAACGACTCCCTGGGCCAGCTCTTGGTGCTGCCGCCACGGCCCGACCCTGTCCTCTCCTGACACACAACCATCGCACAGCAATCACACATCAACCACATGGTAGTGGCCACCAATTAAATGGTAACACGCTTTCAATACTTTTTCAGTCGTGTCCATTTGTTAATTATGGTAAATAAATTTTTGAACTCAGAAACAATAAAAATATAAATATTTACATGAGTAATTTATTTTATAAAAGTTAAAACTACTATTGATGATATGGCTTACACTTATCGCTAACTTTTACCCTCAAAATTGTATTGCCTCTTTTTTGCTCTACCGAAATTCCAGACATCATATAATAAATCAGACACTATGCCAATTTTAATGATTTCTCAAGTGGTTTAGTGAAATTGCACAATGTTGCAATCAAATACGTACAGTTGGTGTAGAAGTGCCGGGTTCCAAACTCGTATAATTTGGCTGCAAAGAAGCGGCTCTTTTGTTCAGCTGCGGGTCACTGCCAGAGTGATGCAAGTCCCCTTTTCTCTCGTTACTGCGTAGGGATTTGCCCTCGTTGTCTACAGCCAGACAATCCCATCATTATTGCAACAAACACTGCTGAATCAAATGGGTAACAACAATACGAACTTTCTGCAAGAATTCTAGTTGGATATTCGAATAAAAAAAAGGCACTCCCCGATCCGTTCAGACAAATCCACGTCTTTCTTCCACAGCTATGTCCATACAAACAATAGATCCTCGATCGGCCATGTTCTTCTCATCCAGGGTTAGTTTACTGACTGTTGTAGCCGGTGAACTGATGCTACTCAACTATTCTGCGTTGAGTTGTTTCCACTGAACTTGGCTTTAACTTCGATATTCAGCAGCGAATGGGATAAGCGTGCATCATGCAGCATTGCTGCTTTCAAAATACAAAGGATGCATCGAAATTTTCCCGAATGCATCCTTGCTGCATCGAGAATTTTGCTTCAAAAACAAACAAAACAAAAAAACCAAGAAGAAAAGAAAGAAAAAAAAAGACGTTTGGTCGTGTGACTTCTGTAAGTGCACACGAACTTTTGCAACTTCTCTTCATGCGCATAAAATTTTTGTGAGGCATCCGTTAAGGGTATCCCGACACATTATCCTTTGTACTCAGGCCATCAGCCCTGCAAAAGTTAATGAGTTAATGTGTTTTTTTAGGCCTTTTGAATTTAGGATGAGGGGATGCATCGAAATCGTTTGGGATGCATCGAAAATTTGGTCGATGCAGCATTGCTGCAAACACGATTTTGCTTATCCAAATCACTGATTCAGTGAATTTACACCATTCGCCTGGTTTTGTTCTACTCACTGCAGTTACCACAATATAATTGCAATGTAGTACAACGGCGAAATTGTGTTGAAGTAAAGTTGTCCCTGAAGATGCACAATTTTTGCTTGTAAACGAGAATCTGAGCAATTTAATTAAAAAATGCAAAAGAAGTCAACATAATATGTTCAAATGAAAGTGAATGCCACGAACTATATCGTTAGAGAGGAAAATTAATGCGACGTCGCACAACTTCAATATATATATTTTCACTGTAGCAAAAATCTAAAGCCAGGGTTGAATAGCGGCTGAGACTTCGCGTGCCCAAAGTTGTACTGTAGGCAACAGAAATACAGAAAAATTGCCTATTTTCAACAAGTCGCCATTTCGTCATTTTTTGGTCGAATTGAAAAATAATGCGACGCCGCACATATTCAATATATATATTTTCACTGTAGCAACAATCAAAAGCCAGGGTTGAATAGCGGCTGAGATTTCGCGTGCACAAAGTTGTACTGTAGGCAACACAAATACAGAACAAGCATGTCCAAGGACATGACCCAGCCGAGTTAAAAAACAAGGAAAGACAGCAAAACTCTGAAACGAATACTGTTAGCCCAAAAAATGAAGAACTTTGTTTCTGAACGTAACTTTTTCATAATTTTAATACATAAAAACGAGTTTTTCCGGGTGGAAGCTACCCGAAAAGGGATGAAGGAAAGGTTGAGTTTGACGATTCACGTATTTACCAACATTTACACAATTTTACAAAATTTTTAAAATTCCACCATTTCGGCATTTTTTTTTTTTTTTTTTTTTTTTTTGTCATTCGCGTAAAAAGCAAAGCCCAGGTGGAGAAGCACCTAAGAAACTTTCGATTAAAATTTTATAACTATTTGAAAAAAGACTGAGAGAAATGAATGGTTTGACAATTCAGTTATTTATTACCATTTATTCCAGTTTTTACCAAACTTCAAAGTTCCACCATTTCGACAGTTTTTGGCGAACTGCGAAAAAAAAATAATAGCCTGGTAGGCAAACCCCTGGGGAACATCCCTGCGTATCATTTAAACGATTGGAGTAAAACCGTAGGAGTAGCATTTTAAAAATGGGTCAAAACGGACACAAAAAGTGCCGCCATTTTGTCAGTTTTTCGTCAATCGTCAAAACAAGTAATAGCAAGGTGGGGGACCACCCAGGGAACATTCCTGTGCAATATCAAAACGATTGGAGCAAAACTGTAGGAGGAGTAGCATTTTAAAGAAAAAGTTTAACATACGACTAACCCAGTCCGACAAAGTCGGCTGGGTTAAAAATTGCCTATTTTCAAACAAGTCGCCATTTCGTCATTTTTTGATCGAATCACAAAATAATGCGACGTCGCACAACTTCAATATACATATTTCCACTGTAGCACCAATCAAAAGCCAGGGTTGAATAGCGGCTGAGATATCGCGTGCACAAATTTGTGCCTTCAAGTGTCGCCAGACGGACGGACAGACAAGTTTACGAACGATATCTAACAAAAAAAAAAAAAAACCTGAAAAACAAAATGAAAGTGTAGGAAGTACCGGGTTCAAACTGATTTCCAACACACTGTAATATTATCGATAGCTGCGGTGCACTGGCAGCAATCGCCAAAAACAACCTGGAAAAACCTGGAAAGTTTTCCTGGAAAAATCATGGAATAACATCGCGAACAGAACACCTGGCCTTTATACCAATTGTTTAGCCATGAATGTGGTGTGTATTTCCCCCAAAGTAGGAAGGGGGTCGTTTGACTGTGTTGTCGGTATAGCCTGTATAGGTATGTTCCCATCACTTAAGTCACAAGTCAAAAGCCATAAGGCAAAGTCAGTTTTTGACTCATGGCTTTTGTCTTAAGCCTTAACCATCCCCCCCCCCGCCATTTCCACTTGAAGAAATGTTTCTGAACCGCACAAAATGGTCTTATATTCTTCCAGTCCAAACGCTGAAAACCCTGGCATATCAACTACTCGTTTTGTGGGGCTCCGGGAAATCTCGCCGACAACCAAAGTTGCCGTACGGCAAGATGTCTTGACTTTTACTACTTACGGCGAGATGTCTTAAATTACGGCGACTTCTAAGACAACTCGCCTTAACTTCTATTAATTTACCTACAGTCCATTGCACACCACAATTTACGCAAAATATTTTAGCACATTACTGAAACCAGTACAGATACATTTTAGCGTAAGCTACGCTAAATAAATGAAATTCCGTTAAAAATCAACCAGATTTACAGTTGTTTTACTACGAACAGAAACCTTGAGTACCACAGACACATTTTACTCCGGTTTATGATCTCGAAACCTTTGTTTTCTAATTTGTGACCTAATCAATTGATGTTTTATAAAAGACCCTTTTAACGGAACTTAAAAAGCCTTATTTTTCGGATATCATTTAATGTAGTGGTGTGACTAATTACACTATGTAATCAACTGCAACGCATATTTGTTTGAAAACCAATTTGAATTAGATTTCTACTGTGATGTGATAGAGCACTTAGCAAGAAGTTTACAGAATTGCATTTTTTATTTTATTATAAAGTCGCGCTCGACGAGTCCCGCTCGTTTCCTTCGTCTGTCGAGCCAAACGATTCAGATTTCAGATTTCAAGTTTTATTTTCTGTTCTACAAATATAAATAACTTTACAATTGCTAAAAAAAGGTAAAGATTCTCATACATACATAAATAGACAGAAAAGGGATCAAGCAAAAGCAAAGCTTGATAAACGCTTGTCCGATTACAATAAATAGTGTGCATCTTTACCACTGTCTTATAATGATTCGTTCATAATTAGGTAAATTTTTTTAGTAACTGTAATAAAAGAAAACACTTTGGCTACGACACAGATTAATATTCAAGATTTCAAGGAAAATAGTTATCCACTCGAAAAATTAACATACTATCACCAAATAGGTGTTATTGACTACGTGTTAAGTAAGATTTTCCTAAACAATATCGTCATAGTTCAAAAGGAAAAATTGCTTCAATTTCGACTTAAAGTGACACATTCGCTCAATATTTTTAAAATCTCTTGGTAAGGAGTTCCACAACTGAACACCTGCAATACTTATGCTTTGTTTCCTGAAAGTTGTTCTCGAAAAATTACATTGGAAATTACCGTGCTGCCTTGTTTTCCTTTTTCCACCAACAGTTTGAAATAAACGCTGTAATTTACTTGGAAGTACATTTTGCTTAGCCTTGAACATAATTAATAAAGTTTTGAATGTAACTAGGTCATAAAAATCTAATAAGCGCAACTTACTGAAAATACCTTTAGTATGCGCTAATCTATCCGCGCCGTATATTAATCGCACAGCTCTTTTTTGCATTACAAGAAGTGATTTGGTGTTGCTTTTATAGGAGCTACCCCATACTTCGGAACAATATGACATGTATGGCAAGAACAGTGTGGAATATAGCAATAGCAATGCTTTCCTCTCTAAGACGAAGCTTGCTTTGTAAATATAGAATTACATTTTGATAATTTAGTTCTTACTTTAGATACCTGATTTTTCCAGTTTACTTTTTCATCAATAATTACTCCAAGAAATTTAGTCGACTGTACTCTTGAAAGCGCTTCATTACCAAATAAAATGTTGGGTTGATACCTGCTTTTTAGTTTTCCAAACACCATGAAGTTGGTTTTCGAAACATTTAAAGACAGCTTATTCAATTTGAACCACCTGTTTAATTTTGTTAATTCTTTGCTTATTATTTCACACATGTTAACCGGGTCTCTACCTGTATAGAAAATATTTGTATCATCAGCAAATATAATAAATTTGAGGAAAGACGAAACATTCACAATATCATTTATATATAATATAAAGAGCTTGGGTCCCAAAATTGACCCTTGTGGGACACCACAGGAAACATTTAAGGTATCAGAGACAAAATTATCGATCTGTATATACTGCTGCCGATTACATAAATAACTATTTAGCCAACTGTTTGAGACACCCCTAATGCCATAAAAATTTAGCTTTTGCAAAAGTAACTTGTGGTCAATCGTATCGAATGCTTTCTTTAAGTCTATGAACACTCCAATGGTAATAAGTTTTTTGTCTATAGATGAGGTTATTTCCTCCATAAGTTCTAATAGAGCTGTTGAGGTAGATCTGCCACTACGAAAACCATATTGACTATCACTTAACAATGTATACTTATCAATAAATTTATTTAAGCGACATTCAAATAATTTTTCCAAAATTTTAGAAAATTGGGGTAACAATGATACAGGTCGATAGTAACGAGCTTTTTTAATTGATGTTTTGTTTATATAACTGTCTGTGAATGCAGTCTTGGCAAAATATTTTGCTATTCATAACGGAGTAATAGCGAAAGGGGTAGTGTATCTCGTACCAAGCCACTAATCCTCTTATCAAAAACGCAAACGTGCACTGTACCAGCACGTAATAGCATCCGTATATATTTGATCAAATCTGATTATGGTGTGTAAAAATTACGGTGACTTGTCTCTGCCATTTTTAACGGGGTTTGGTCAACTCATCCCAATGCCAACTCATCCCAATGCCAACTCATCCCACTTTGGTCAACTCATCCCACTTTTTTCATACCAACTCATCCCACCCTGATAGTCAACTCATCTCACCAACCAACTCGTCACAGTACCGAAAATTTTTATCTCCCCTTCTATGTATTCAATTTTATGAAATCACAGAAGCCACATTGTCGTGTGTTATGTAGTAAATTGTAATTACACTCATATTTCGGGAACATAATAATAACGAGTGTTGAGATTCTGAACGATAGATGAGATAGGGGAATGCTTTGAAATATGAATTGCACTTAAGCTTACCAATTCAACCGGACACCAAAAACGATTTTAAACAGTGATTGAGACAGACAATGTTTTGAAAAAAAATGCACTTGAGCTTAGCCATTCAACCGGACACCAAAATATACCTTTTCATGTTTTGAATTGCATGGGCCATATTGCCTTGTGGCAAACTGCAATTGGGATGTAAGTACCAAAATATGTGATCTGCTGTTTAATGTTTTGAATTGCATAAAATCACAGAAACCATGCTTGCCCTTGTGGCATTGTGACAAATTCCAATTGCAATTAGGACGGCAGCGATTTAACTGGACCTGGAGTAGGATTAACGCAATTTGATTAGCCGACATTTTTGGTAGTTGTGATTTACCCGAGTATATCTTGTTGAGTAAGCTTTGACAGATGTTTGTTATTGGCTATTCTTAATACACCCATATTCCTTGAGAAGTTGTGATTCTGAAAAGGATTGTGGTGTGTAAAAAGTGATGAGAAGATTGTCATGCGAAGAGACTGAGATTACTTCATAAAGTTTTGTTTCAACTAGAAATATTTCTATTATTACTTATCATTTCCGAAGAATGAAAACTTTAAAAAAAAAATAATGTGGGATGAGTTGGTTGGTGGGATGAGTTGACTTTCAGGGTGGGATGAGTTGGTATGTAAAGTGGGATGAGTTGACTTTCAGGGTGGGATGAGTTGGCCTGGGATGAGTTGGCATTGGGATGAGTTGACCCAAGACCTTTTTAACTGTCGGCGAGTTGACTTACGACGAGTTACGGCGACTTGTCTTAAGGGTTGACGCCGACTTTGACTGTCGGCGAGATGTCCTGCTCCCGTTTTGTGGAACTGGAGTGGTATTCTGCTCTGTCCTTATATTTAAGGACGTCCTTATTCTTGAGATAAGACGTTTCATCCTTAATTTCTATCCTTATTTTTAAAAGACTTTGTTAAGTTTGAGGATAGAGCAGAATAGCTTTTTATCCTTATTTTAAAAAATAAGGACATCCTTAAAAATAAGGACAGAGCAGAATAGCACTCCTGCACATCTAACTTTAAAGTTATAAGTTGATATAAAATATAATGTGAACCAAGGTAATTAATTTACTTTGAATACCTGCTTAAAATAACACTGCCAAAGCACTGGTCAACACAGTTTATCCTACCTGACAGAGCGGCGTTGACGGAAATGATTAAGAAAGCGCACTTTTTGATGACATCAAAGCAAGCTTCCGTGTATGCGTCATTTGATCTCCCCTTGCTGGCTTCTTCTGTTTCTTTCGTGACTTGAAATGGAACAATCGCTAAAAATATTTATTTGCTTGTTTTTTTTTCTATTTACTTTATTTATTTTTGTTGTTGTAAATATTTATTTACTACATTTATTTTTTACTAATATTATTTATTATTATGTCTCCCCGACCAAGGGGAGACATATAGTGTTTGTACGTTCTGTGTGTGTGTATGTGTGTACGTGTGTGTGTGTGTCTGTGTGTGTGTGTGTGGGTGTGTGTGTCAGTCTGTTGTGAACAAAGTGTTGTGTGCAAGATATCTCGAGAACGAAACGTCCGATCGACTTCAAACTTGATCGATTTATCCCTTGATTAGGTCGGACGGTTCTATCAACTTTTCACGTACGTCACTTGATTAGGGCAGGCGTATGACGTCATTACGTAAAAATCTTGTGTGCGAAATTTCTCTGCCGCTGAACATCGGAGAAAGTTGAAACTTGGTGGGATTGTTGCTTGGTAGGTCCGAAAGACTCTACAGAATTTTTTCGCGAGTAGAACGAACGAATGCGGCGTATGACGTCATCACGTAAAATATGCATGTATTTTGAACAAGATCTTGTGTACAAAATATCTCGATAACGGAAAGTCCTATCGACTTCAAATTTTATATGAACATTCCTTTGGTCAGTCGGACGGTTCTGTCAACTTTTCACGTGTGTCACATGATTAGGGCGGGCGTATGACGTCATTGCGTAAAAATCTTGTGTGCGAAATTTCTCAGCTGCTGAACATCGGAGAAAGTTGAAACTTGGTGGGATTGTTGCTTGGTAGGTCCGAAAGACGCTACAGAATTTTTTCGCGAGTAGAACGAACGAATGCGGTGTATGACGTCATCACGTAATATATGCATGTATTTTGAACAAGATCTTGTGTACAAAATATCTCGATAACGGAAAGTCCTATCGACTTCAAATTTTGTATGAAAATGCCTTGGGTCAGTCGGACGGTTCTGTCAACTTTTCACGCATGTCACGTGATTAGGCCAGGTGTATGACGTCATCACGTAAAAATCTTGTGTCCGAAATTTCTCAGCTGCTGAACATCGGAGAAAGTTGAAACTTAGTGGCATTGTTGTTTGATAGGTCCGAAAGATTCTATAGAATTTTTTCGCGAGTACAACGAACGAATGCGGCGTATGACGACATCACGTAAAATATGTATATATTATAAACAAGTTCTTGTGTGCAAAATATATCGATAACGAAAAGTCCTTTCGACATCAAATTTTATATGGATATTTCATGAGTCAGTCGGACGGTTCTGTCAACTTTTCACGCATGTCACGTGATTAGGGCATTTGTATGACGTCATCACGTAAAAATCTTGTGTGCGAAATTTCTCAGGTGCTTAACATTGGAGAAAGTTGAAACTTGGTGGGATTATTGCTTGGTAGGTCCGAAAGAAACTTTAAATTTTTTTCGCGAGTAGAACGAACGAGTGCCACGTGTGACGTCATCGCGTAAAATATGTGTATATTTAGAACCAGATCTTGTATGCATAATATCTCTATAACGGAAAGTCATTTCGACTTAAAATTTTATATGGATATTCTTTGGTTCAGTCAGACGACTGTTTCAACTTTTGACGGGAAAAAAATTATGCGTTCTTAAGCAAAATTTCTCGACATCGAAAGTCGGATCGACTTTAAATTTGGTGTAGTTATTCCTCGGATAAGTCGCACGGTTTTGGTTAAACATTATTAAACTCGTGTAGAAAATCAAGAAAGGTGCATAACGTCAACACTCCCCCCCCCCCCCCCCCCCGCCTCCCCATTTTTTGGCTCCTTTGTTATCTAAGCATAGGTGTTATCTACGCTGGGGATTTCAGAAGATTCTCGAGTGTTCCTGCATTCTTTAGAAAGCTTCAAAACAGTGACAGCATTACTGTCGGTCCATTGCTATTTGTTAGTGCCTGAAATTAAGCTTTTTGTGCGTTTCTCATCTACGGCTGTTATGTAACATGTCACTCAGTCAAGGGTCAGTGTCAGTTGTGGTGCATGATGGAGTCGTTATCTTCGAGGTCATGGAATGCTATAGGTCTTAGCAGGTCTAGCTATTGATTTTTGTTTCGCGCATACTTGATTCGGTTGCCAAGGTGTTCTATATATAGGAGCTATTTTGTATCGATTGGCATTGTTTGCGGAAGCGGTCATCTGACATCTTGTGTTATGAGAAGCAGCTCACCATTTTGGCACCGAAATGCACCCCCCCCTCTCCCACCGAGGTGCGTCATCTGATGCGCAGTTATGAAGAATGCCTTTCTAGTGCTATTTGGCCTATGGGAATGTGCGAAGACAAGGTAGTATATCATGGCTATAACTACACTTAGGATACAGACCGTTACCGTTGCCTTGGGTGAAAGGGTTAGAATTGTGTTTATAGTTGGACCTACATTAAATAGCTGGGGGGGGGGGGGGGGCGTGTGGAGGATGATGGTTAGCAAAAAAAAAACAAAACCGACCGCCTTCAAGACCTGGATAAAAAGTAAGACCCGTTTGTCGTGACCCCTTCCAGATTCGGGTAAAAAAACGTACGATAAAACCTGCCTGTCTTGACCAACTTCCAGACCCGGATAGAAAATGTAGCGTACAGCAAAACTACTATAGTGACCAACTTCAGATCTGGATAAGAAGGGCCTGCAGTAAAACCCGTTTTAGCGACCACCTTCCAGACTCGAATGAAAAAAGACGTCCATTTATATGTTTTAGTGACCACCATCTGTTTGGTTTAGTTTGAGTTCTTTTACAATGAATTAAGGTTATGTTTGCAGAAATGAATATTTTATTTCAGAAATTAAAAAAAACAGGATTTTTTTTTTTGGGGGGGGGGGGGGGGGATCATGGGTTTGGTCGGGGAGACATTTGTTTTTGTTTACAAAAACAAAAAACTAAGTAGGTATCGACTGAAAGTGTATAACATAAGCCTGTACTCCTATGTTTTGTGTGCACTGGCCGCTCTAGTTATTATTTATTATTATTATTTATTATTATTATTATTATTATTATTATTATTATTATTATTATTGCTTTTATTATTATTATTATTATTATTATTATTATTATTATTATTATTATTATTATTATTATTATTATTGCTTTTATTATTATTATTATTATTATTATTATTATTATTATTATTATTATTATTATTATTATTGCTTTTTTGCAACAGTTCATTCGGGTCATTGAAAGCAACAGTATGCAATACAGCTGACGGCTTATTACAAAGAAATTTCTCTGGCCTAATGCTCATTACACTTTTTCGTAAGCAATTTGAAAGAGTTTGTGGAATTTTTGCTTGGTTCCATTCCGTTACAAACACTGTAAGAAGAAGAACATGACTGGCTTTATACGAGTTTCTTCGTTATTGGATAATTACCTTCGGTTCGTTCGTTTTCCAGCGTCGCGGCCTCCTCCAAATCTTCCAAGACGCCGCCCTCGTCATCGTGCGCTCGGACGCTGCCGAGCCTGCTCTCCGAGTCTGCCGCCATCTTGTTGCTATGACGACCGTCTCCTTCGGCATTTTCCGTACCTGCCTGGCCGTTACGTAGTGTGAGGAGCATGTGACGTATTTTATAGATATGGCGTAGCAACTCCACTGTTTCTGATCCTGGAACTTGCCTGTATAAACACAAAAAAATAAAAACACAGAAAATCATTATTAAATTTACAGAAAATGATCAAATTCTTCGTAATTTCCTTAATTCTTGACGAACAAAATCTATACCTTTCTGACACCTTTCAGATTATTTTTTTTTCAAATGGCTTTAGATCTGGTTTCCCATGATTAAGCCAACAAAAACAAGGTCTAAACCTGGGTTGACAAATTCCCTTTGACGTCTTTTTTTTTATTATTATACTCAGAATTTTTGCAGCCATTTCCTTTCAGTGTTCTATAATAAACAAAACCTTCGTTTGTTTCTGTTAATGATCTCAATAAAGTCTCAATATTTATTGTTTTTGCTGTTTAATTTTTTTTCTACTTGTCATTTATTTATTTGCTTTTATTTTGTTATATGATTCAGTTTACAACTCTTTACATTTTTTTATTTCATTTTTCAATCATTTCCTCACATGTGTTCGAACTCACGAACGACACCTAGCAATACAATGGCAAACAATTAAATATCCAACACTTTAACTATCAACAAAAAACTTATTTATGTGTCATGAAGGTGGTTTGTAGAAGTTGGCGCTCATAGGTTTTTACCTCAAGACGAGTTATTTATAAAAATTGACTCGCTTTGAAACAACATGCATGAATAAGCGATCCAGCTACAGCTTTGTAGCAGCTGTCAACTGGCGTGATTTCACACGACACGGGATCACACAATGTAAATTAATAGATTTAATTTGATACACTGAGAAGTGAAAATATGTTCATTTTTTTCAAAATATTCTGTGAAGTGTAATCACAATAAAACACATGTGTTAAAGCTTGATATTCAGGAACACACAAAAATACCGTTCGTCAGTGCATGGGTGCTTACTTGGATACACTTCCAAGTAAAAAAGCATTCGGAACTCTGCCAGGCTGGGATGAGAATTCAAAACATTTTCGGCAGACCTCCAAAAATTTTTATATAAAAAATACTAGTTACTGAACAAATAACAAGACAAAACAAAGAGCAGCATGCCCTTTATTGCGATAAGGGTTTTTGAACAAAACACTTTAAAGTATATTCATCCAAAGATCTAAAATCTACTGAGCTTGTAAACAAACGGAATTCAATAACGGGAATATTGCAGGGGAGGAGTCAAGGTGCGAGGAGGTACCGTTGGCGGGTTTCACCACTTTGGAGGCTGCATAAAACAACTGGGGTTCTAAAATAAAACAGGAATAATAATTTTTTTTCCAACTAGAACATCCCGTGCACTTTTGTGCTGCAATGTACCGCCACCTAATTCTTACAGTATACAATATCATTTTAATGCCACTGTAAAACAGCTTAAGAAGGAACAATAATCTGATTTTATGAACTGCATAAAGCTTTTCTCAGAACAGAATCCATTTCTTCATTTTGAGATCATTTTCCTTATATTATTTTGCAAATTACGGAACAATATTTCAAGTCGTCTAAATGCAGTGACAGTATATCGCCTGTACCTGTTCTGCTCAACGAGTTCCGTAAGGCCACAATGCTTCAACAAAGCAGCCAACAGAAACCGCGACACAGATTCCAGTAAATCATCCTCCACCTCAGAACTGTCCCAGTCTACAAAGAAACCGTACAGAATGACGTATAACGGATTCACTTGTCCCACTGAAGCCTATAAAACCTGCATAAGAAGCTAGTAACCGGTTATTTAAATCTTACTTAAATATTACTAATACCTCATAATAAGTTTTACTTAAGTTTTCTGGAATTTTTACAAGTCATCTTTACACACGAAATTTTGATGAACTGAAACAAGACTGTCCAGGGACATTGTGATCAGCCAAGTTCTAGTGATTCATGTATCACAAGGTTTGTAGTGTCGCCAAAAACGTGGGACCAGCATTTTAAAACTGGTTACTGTGAACTTTTCAAAGTCCAGCATTTGTCTAATCCCTAGCGGATCCAAAAAAGTAAATTTCAATGAAGACCTCGACTTGGACTTCGCCTAAAAGATTGAAAACAATTGGACCAAAATTACTTGCAGAAGAAAAACTAATTAAAAAAAAACTTCATTCCTAAAACTTTCAAAGGAGTGGCGCCAAAAATGAAATTTTTAAAGAAATGATCACATGAAGAGCATTATTCTAAAACTTTGGAAAAAAAAACCTCATAAAAAGATTTAAAATGCCGACCATTGGCCAATTTTTTTACGTGTCGCCAAAAAAAAAAGTAATGTTTCAAGAGAGAACCACCTTGGGAACAGTCCCACAAAATTTGAAATGAATTCGACCAAAATTGTTGGAGAAGAAGCATTTTGAAAATTGACTAACAAAATTTTTGAAATTGGACCATTTGGCCAATTTTTTGGCCAGTCGTCAAAAAGAGATTGTTTGTAATAAGAGGGCCATCCAGAGAACATTCAGACAAAATTTGAAAGGAATCCGGTCAAAAATGTGGGAGAAGAAGCATTTTAAGTAAAAGTTTATGTACATACAGACGACGGATGCCCCTACTGATGTGATAAGACCAGCCACACTAAGTCGGCTGGTCTAAACATCCAATAGTTTGATGTGGCAAAAACTGTCCAGTCTCAATGTATCTTTATGTCATTTTTATCCCATTGTCTAGTTTAAGTAATCCTTACACACCCCTCTCTTGTGCGTACTCCCGCAGCAGCGGCCAGGGGTCAAGGTTACAGTCTGGCACAAGTTCCAGGGCTATCTGCAGTAGGAGTACGGAGGTGGCATTCAGCTTATCTTCCACGTTCTGTGGCACAGCCCTCTCAGTCAGATCTAACGCCACGCAGCTGCAGAGCTCCTCTAAGGCGTTGTCTAAAATATACACCATCAAAGTTTCAATGCAAATGGAAACGAGCCCTTGCTAAACTCAAAACAAGCTGGCATGGGAAAAATGACAGGGACAGGCGCAGTTCTTTTCATTGTTATTATGATTACAATTTTTTTTTTTTTTTTTTTTTGAGGGAGCGGGGTTCTATTTTATTTCATGTTTTTATTATTATGGTTATTTTTAAAACGAAAACCTTTTTCTACACGACAAAAATAGTTCACTGAATAAGAGAACCTCAGTCAATGGAGGTCAAATATCAAATATTATTTCAAGTACTTGAAAAGATTGTGAGTTGTTTGGGCATAAAGCATACCTATAGCGAAGGAGCTGGCCTGGTAGCCGTTGCTGAACAAGTGGCTGTTGAGCCAGGTCTGGGTCTCCCTCTCCTCGTCCGAGTGCGAGCTACCCACGAGCATGCCACACAGGCAGCGGCCCACCAACAGTGCGCAAGCACGCTCCGTGTCCACCAGGAAGCGCCACTCCCCAATCCCCGGACCTGCCGAGAGCCCCGGGACCGCCGGGCTCACCGCGTCTACAACACAACATATAAGCTCTGTCATTTCTGTTTTTTTTTTTTTTTTTTTTTTTTTTGGTGGGGGTATTTTTCTTTTTTTTTTTCTTACCTCTTTCTTACTTGTTTCTATTGCATTAAAAAAAGAATTTGATCATTAATTTATCAAGTTTGGGAAGAATATCTGATTATACTTTTTTAGGTTTGAATCTATTTTCTTCTTTTATGTTGTTTGTGTCTTCAAATGACGTCAGAGAAACTTTCAAACTAACTTTTTTTCTTTCGCAATAAAACATGTTCGCAAGGATCGATATACAGTGTTATGTGCGTATATGCATAACAGAACTAGAGCAGCGTGCACAGCCCACATATTCCCCACAGCCCCCCCCCCTCCATCAGTAAACACGGCCATCAATAGTCAATCAAGAGCTGAAATTTTCTAAGTCCAGCTGGCCCATTTTCCTTGGACGAACCTGGCCCATTTACAATACCGATATGTGTTTGTTCCCATAGAAGCTACATACTAAGTTTCATTAAAATCCTTACAGGAGTTTTTAAGTTATCGTGTTTACAAGCTCTTGATGACAGACCGACAGACCGACCGACCAACAGACCGACATGCGGTCGATCGCATATATTCCCCCTGTGGGGAATAAAATACCGATATGTTAAAGCTGTGACGTAACAACTACAACAACACTCTACCTTCTGACTTCTCTGACGACACAGACTGGTCCTCAAATTCTTCCTGCTCAAGTTGAACGACACTGGGAACCAGCCTAGCAAGCACATCTAACTGCGGCAGGAGAGACAGAAGTTGGTGCAGCAACGGGCGAACTGTGCTCTCGGGCAAGAGAAGCAGAGAGTGGATAATATGAAGCAGCATGATGCCGGCTGGCGAGTGGGAGATTACCACTGAAACACAAGTCAAAATGTTCGCACTGTGTATGCACAAGGTCTTTTTTTGGGGGGGGGGTAAAAATCAAAAGATTATATACTTTCAATACTAGCGCGTAAAGATATTGCTGATTAAATGCAACTCTGGCACAACTTCGGAATTTTTTTAAATAATTCCATAGAAATGATGAAATTTAATTTGAGTAGTATGCACGAATCACCGGACTTCAGAAATAAGAAACTTTTACACACCATAAAATCGTTACAGGTCTGACTGAGGTGGACTTGATGGTAACACCACAAGGTAACATAACTTTATAATATACCTGCAATTCTTTGCGTGATTTGGGCATGATCTTTATACTTGCTCATATGCTGGGCAGCTGAAGTTAGTATATCACACGCTAACGGGAGCAGCAACTTCAGATGCTTGTGTAAAAGTGACACCGCAGGTACTGCCTTAATTTTCAAAATGAAACGCAAAAATAAATAAATAATATAAACAACCAAATCATTCTTATATATATATATATAATATAATATATATATATATATATAATATATATATATATATATACCAAATATAAACCAAATCTAGCATTCTTATAATATATATATATATATATATATATATATATATATATATATATATATATATATATATATATATATATTCCATCTCTTTCTATCCGCTGTAACCGTCCCTTTTTCGTTCTTCCCTCGATGGCGGCTGGCGGCCTTGTGAATTTAGTGATCGGTCCTAAAACCAATCAAGAACGTGCTTTTCATTGATTTAGCCATGTCTAAATTTTGGCGATGTTCGGTCAAGTAGATTTTGTTTTATCTCGTGTTTTCAAGAAGTCATACGAACAATTTAAGATGGTGGCTGTTGGTCATTTCAAACTGACTGACCGATTCCAAAATCACCCTCGCTCGTCCTTTAGAACAGGTTAAGCCTTGTCTAAAATGTGGTAATGATCGGTCAAATAGTTCTTGTTTTAATCTTTCAACAATAAACTTCGAGTGAAAATCCAAGATGGCGGCGACTGTGACAGGTCATTTATATAATAATCATAGGAATGTATCATCAGGGTGGAGTAACACCCGGCGATGGATGGACGAAGGACAACACCCAAACACGAAAACCCGGTTGTCGGCAAATAAGGGATGCTTGGTAAATATTAATCGTTGTTAGCTCATGATATCTCTAAACGGGACCTCTCTACACCTAGTGACATCTGATGATGTATCCATGGAGATTATATTTTTAGCATCATCCTTACCACGATTTTGTTAGAGGCTGTCATATGGCAATAGGCGAGGAGGTGCTTCTGTAGCGTGGTTAACAGGCGATTCATCTGGTCCGACTGCAGAACTAAGTCCCATTCGCATTTCTCTTCGTGAACACATTCACCCAAAAGTTTCTCCTGCAAACAACGGTCACTGTGACATCAGCTTTAACAGCCGTTTAGGGGCGTATGGTTCTTTACGTTATAAAAAAAAAAGAGAGGATGAAACTGTTTGGGGGGGGGGGGGGGTACAAAGAATAAAACACATCAGACTGAAATGTTGACAATGCCGATAAATTAAAGGCCAAAAGTGGAGCGAATTACCAGCGCTTTCAAAAAAAAAAAAAATGGCTTGAACATACTAAGTGTATTCAAAACTGCAACCCTCATATCCAAGTCTGAGCTGATGACTATGACGAAGGCAAAGTAAACGGTGATGACGATGATGATGATGATGATGATGATGATGAATAATGTGATGATATTGACGACGACGATGATGCGGATGATGCGGTTCGAGTTACACTGATGATGGTGATAATGATGTGATGATGAGGAGGAGGAGGAGGAGAAGAGGAACAGGATGATAACTGTAATTATGATGATGATGATGATGATGATGATGATGATGATGATGATGATGATGATGATGATGATGTGCACCCCTTTTAACCAAACGCGGAAACCTTAGCTGTAAAATTTTATCACTAAACGCGGACTGTCAAACTGAACAAAGAAACCCTCAATCAAATTATGTTCCTGAGGGGGGGGGGGGGGGGGGGGCAGGCGCAGCTACAGTGCTAACGTCACTGAAATCATAAAACGTAAAGTAGTCGGACAATTACACTTCAGAAGTGTGTGTACAATTTTTGAGCCCCCACCCCCGCCCCCTTTCGTGCGTGGAATGAAGTTCCTCTCCCCCCCCCCCCCCTTTAAGGTAAACACGGAGTACGGAATGCAATTTACCCCCCACCCCCCACTTTTTTTTTTTTTTTTTGTTTTCTTTGTTTGTTTGTTTTTTTGTTGTTTTTTTTTGTTTTGATTTTGTTTGTTTTTGTTTTTTTTTTGTTTTTTTTTTTTTTTGGGGGGGGGGATGTTTGTCTGTTCGTTTGTTTTGTTTTTTTTTTTTTTTTTAACTACACTCGTTCTTTTCACATCTTTGTGAAGTGGGTTAACAACGTCTGACAATTTCAAAGCGTAAATTTTGGTGTTTCCTGCAAAAAGCTGCATGAAGGGCTTAGATCTTCCGCATAAAATGGTATGAAAGTGATGGGGACATGAAGCTCAGTTCCAGATAGTTTGGGATTGAGTTCTTACATAAAACTTATTTTTACACACCATAATGCGGCAGTTCAGTGCTTAGATATCTTTCATTTACATACTAAATCGGCACACAGAACGACAAAATCTATATGTCTATATAAGGCCAGTACATACTGTACATCAGTGCACATATATTCATATATCAGTATTTTTGAGGGGCTCTGAACAGAGTCTGGGCGCATTTGAGAGACAGTTTCAAATCGAAGAGCAATAATCGACACAGCGCTACAATTACGACCAACAGTAAACCCAACTGGCATGTTGTCTTTGGGTGTATAATAACCACCTAACATGACTACTGCATTATGGTGTGTAAAAAATACGTTTTATGTAAGAGCTCGAAAACTATCTAAAACACAACTTGCAAGCATTCGGTACGTAAAAGGGGTCTTTGAAAAACGGTAATCTTGAAGTGCAACGGAGGGGGTTATCAAATTTTGTTTTCGATTGCAATTAAAAATGATCACTTTATTGGTTATTGCATTTTTTGAGAGTTGCAACTAGCATCTCGAGCCAGTACAAAACCCCAAGAAATTTGTTTGTGTATTTATTTTATGTTCACCATACCTTAAGTCATGGTAAATTTGTTCAAATGTTCTACTTATAAAATTCAGACCGTTCTCTCCCACCAAAATAAGACCGTTTTCTCCCTCGATTACAAAAAAGTTTGCTATTTTCTCCCATTTGCACACCACAAACACCTTTGGGCTGTTTTCTCCCACCTGAATTTGGACCGTTTTAGATTTGGCCCGTTTTCTCCCAATGCCACTCGAAATCATCCCAATAACTTCATATGATTTTCTTCAGAAGGCAAACCGACCTTATTCGCTAACACACAGCCATGTTTTATTTATCGGCAAAAGAAAAATAATAAAAATGTTACTATAAAAAATTACATTTTCATATTTTAAGTGACAAGCCAAACAAAATACTCCAAAGACTATTCATAAAAATCAATCGGGTCGCAGACACCGGTGTTTCAAAGATTTGGAAAAAAAAACCATTACATATCACGTGACACCCGTTTCCTTGGCAAGCCGGCTCAAATATTTCTAAACAACACCTTGAGATAACTTAAAGATAAACATAAATCTGAAGTCTACCACAGAATATACATTTGAAAGTTAAATTTCCGCATCATTCTATCTATAAACAGAAAAACTTGGATTGTATTTGAAGAAAAAAATAATAATAAACATGCTAATATAGCGCTCCATGGATGAGTTCATTGTAATTGCGGACGAGTGCGACCGAACTGATGGGTGAGTGAACGTCGACGACTACCATTGTTTTGTTCCTCATCATTTAACACGATGAGTAACTTCACAAAAACGTGATAATCACAATGAAGATCACTCTGGAACTACCTGGAAATCATGACAATGACTGAAGTACTGCTACAAGACATGAAAAAATATACACATGCACGCAAAACGTGGTCTGCAAACTGAAAACATATGGTGCATGTGGTATTGGGATAAAGCGACCCAAAACGAGACAAGCCCAACTTTGGGCGGGAGAAATCTAACATAATGTTTAAATAGAGCTGAAAGCTCTTATGCTTCAAAATGTGGCCTGAGGAAAAAGAGAGAATTTAGGGGGTAAAAGGGGGTGTTTTCGATTTAGGCTCTTTTCTCCCGTATTCGGCCCGTATTTTCTTTTAAAGAATAATTTTTTCAACGTTTTTGTGATTGACGATGAGCCTTTTTTTCGAAATGTTTAAGCCATTTATATAGCATATTGCAATTCCAATTTCTACAAATTAAATGCACTTGGCAAAGAAGGGCATATTTATGCACAGTTCGTTCATAAAAAAAATGAACCTTTCGAAACATCTTTATGATCTTCGAATAATAACTTTTCCCTCTTTCATGTCTTTATTATCCGATCTCAAAATACAATCCCGTAACACCATTTATAAAACATTACTGTAAAGTATCAAAGCAAATCTTCAGTTTTTCCAAAGCATGCTCTTTAGTATTATAGCATATACGGGATCAAAGGTATCGGTGGACAAGAACGACAACAGAGAGCTTGTCTAAAAATTAGAACTGGGAGGTTACTTTCACGGGATCTTTTGTTCCTCAATTAGCTGCAATGCAATACCTGGTAAACATCTTGTCCACTGTGAGGAACAACTCTCAGTGACGTGACTTAGCATTATGAGACAACACATACATTTGCCGCTCTTTAAATTAATAATGAGCAACTTCATAAACAAGATGATGATGATTTAGCTATTTACTTTACTAAATCATGATATATGATGATTGTGTCGAAGCGAGGCGCAGACATGGTATAAGTTATAATCGAAAAACACAAAATATGGTGTGTAAACTGAAAAAAAAGAGGAACATTTCCGATGAAATATCTGTTGTGCTGGTATTAACGACGGCTAATGTACGATCTAAAAAAAATCATATTCGCTTTTATTTGCGTCTGAGTTTATGAATTTATCACAAAATGTATATAACAGTAAAGTTACTTTCCGAAAAAATGCCAGTTTTGAGTGAAAGCAAAAACTACCGCCTAAAGCCTGTCATTAGTTTATCAATACATCAATACAGCTTCATATCACTCAAGAATGAAAAAACAAAAAAAAAAAAACAAAAACACACACACAAAAAAAAAAAAAGCAAACACACACACAAGCAACAGTACGGCGGCATCGTAATTTTGTTGTTGCCACACGTAATTTTGTTGTTGCTCTTTTTTAATGTTTGACAATTGCTGTTTGGAATCAAGACGCTCTTTCTTTCGCCAATGAAATTTGAGTGTTTGATGACCACAGATGTTAAGTTTAGTGACGCCATTAAGCACTGATTATTAACCAATATGTTAAAAAAAATAACAAATTGTACATATTTGTCTGTATTTGCTTGCTAAGTGACAAGCTGAAAAAGTTGGATACAAGTGTTGTTTCATAACGCAAGTTGTGGGTAAGATGTGTAAATAAAATGATAAAACCACACGGGCGGGTGCACGCGGAAAGGCTGAGGGAGAGAGTCCGGATCAGTACAAACGTGAGTGTCGGATTCACTGTCGTTTTGGCAATGGATCGTGCACAAAAAAAACCTTGATTTAGAAATTGTTTGTACTCAAAATGTTTACGCGAGCATAAAATTTGAAAAAAAAATAAATAAATAAAAGACCTTCTAAAGTAACAACTGTAGACGCAAAAAAAAATGTTTTATTTATTTATTTTTTTTTTTTTTCATTTTGCCTGTTATTTCTTTCATTATTTACATTTACGTAATAATTCCAAGTCACAAAGCTTTCTGTTAAGCCCCAAGTTTTCATTGTAGAACTGTTTCTACTTACTGTTTCAAATGCAAAGTTACACAGCAATTTCTTCATGAGTATTTCTGCTAACTGAGTGTTGTTTTGTAGAGATCGATGCGGTTGTTGACTAGGGACATGGAGCTCGGCTGACGTGCAGAAGCCCAGCAGCGTGGCCACGTGAGTGTTGTCCTGCAGACTGGTCAACATCATATCCATCTGCATCCTCTGTGAAACAGATCCATCAGTGGGGGGTCATGAGGTGTACACCATTCTCTGTTATTTTATGCGCAGATTTCTGATCGTGCAGGTGGGCCAGCCACCAGTTTCCGGCATTACCAAGCAACAGATTGAACTCATGAAAAATCCAGGACACATTCAAATCATTGAATATAGGGCCATCACAAGCATTCGGGTGTGTTAGTGAAAAATGCCAATGTCGTAATAATGGTCATACTGTACAGTGTCGTAAACGTCACGGTCCGAACTGAGAAAACACGTTGTTAAAACCGATGTGGCGCTGTTACTGTCGCTTTAAAAGGAATGTCGTCACAGCCGATATCATTGTAACAAACTTCTTTTACTTTTATTAACACTTTTAGTGAGTTTATATTTACATTAACACATGCCAGTTTTTCTAACAAATATGCAAAAGGAAAATAAATATAAAAATAAAATAAAAAAAAACAGAGAAGAAACTCAGTCAGGTCTGTGAAAATGCGATGCATCTCCAAGCGGATTCCCAACTTAGTTTCTGCATATTTCCTTTTTTCTTCCCTAATCGTCACCAATAAATGCAATCTATTCAAATTGTTTGGGAATTTACTGATGCAAAGCAACATTTACTACGAATTTATGCTTTTATCCTGACGTCTAAAATCGAAAATCTAAAACCTTTTCAGGCAATCACGGCGCGATTTTTGTCAAACCATGCAAGAAGTGACAGGCACAGAAAAGAAACTATTTTGTTGAATAACAACAAAATTACATGCTGAAATCGCAATTGATCATTGGAGGGAAAATGTTTTCCCCAAAAGATTTTTTTGCGTTGACCAGTTCTATCTTTTGATACTGAATTTCACTCACAAAGTGGCGCCTTGATGAGCTTACCTCCCCCTTAGATAGACTATCCCAGCTATCGGGGCCCTGTGGTAATAACGCATGCAGCAATTCCATCTTCTCCTGTAGGGGTGGCAGCAACAACGGCGCGCCCACTTGTAGCGCTTCCCTCACACACTCGTGGATGACGCCAGGCAAATCCACATCGACCAATCTAGGCGCACAAAACAGGATCGTTTATAGACGGCCCACTGCGAGTTCTCACGAATAATGCTCTACTAGATTATGGCGGACCGCAGAAACACTGACCACTATATACAAGAACTAGACCAGAGAGCTAAGGTATGTCAAACACTTAAATTGTAAGAGAAGAATAGAAAAAAAAAACATCTCGAAATTCTTCATCATGTTTCACTTTACTGCATCACAGCTTTGCATATTTTTTTAACCACACATATAATATCCAATAAGTGTAAACAAAGAATGTTGCTGCAACATTAACCTCAATGGGATTTGGTCGATTCGGCCCAAAACCGGTTCGGCCCAAAACCAGTTCGGCCCAATTTGGATGATTCGGCCCAGGATTTTTTCACCTGACCGGTTCGGCCCAAAACCAGTTCGGCCCAAATTGGATGTTTCGGCCGTATGTTTTTTAGAGAGATCTTCATAAAAGTTTTTTTTACTTCCAGTAAGTTCAATGTGAATTGCACATTACTTTTTCACACACCATAATTTGTGCATGTAGAAAAGATACATAAAGAAGAATGTACTGCTATTGTTAATGTACATGAAAAAAACTCTTTAAACAACAAATACTTAGTCTCACCCAGTGATCCACACAGATATCATTAATCCGTCCTTCATTTTGTTACCCTTTCTATTATATTATGAAAGACAGAACTCATTTCAATTGTTTCAACATTTCTCCGGTATATGAAGTGCAATTACCTAACATGTCAGTGTAATTAAGTGTTCCGATTTATATGTTATTAAAAACCGTATTTATGGTCCCAATGAGTAGATTGTTTTAAATCTGTCGACGGGACAAGGATTGTACTAATTGAGCATTATTCACTGTCATGGTACAATTTACTGCTGTTGTAAAAAAAAGTCACTGCTAGAGTTTACCTCTGGTTGTGTAACGTTGTGCATATAAACAGTATTGTGGTGTGTAAAACTGTAGATTTAAAATGTCTGTCGATCGACAATATCAAGTGCTAATACAGTGAAAGACGTTGATGACGTTTTCCCGTTTGTATATGAAGTCGTTCATATTCACACAATTATGGTGTGTAAAAATGCACTTGCAGTGTTCTGTCGAATCCTGTTTTTCATTTTGTAATCAAAACAAAAGCACGAACGGCATTGATTTTAAGTTTCCTTTAACATTTATGTGATCGGAAACAATGGGCCGAATCGTCCAAACCTATGGGCCGAAATGTCCAAAGCTGGGCCGAATCGTCTTTCACGTTGGGCCGAACCGGTTGGACCGAACTGGTTTTGGGCCGAAACGTCCAGAAACCTCCTCAATCAGTCTCAAAACCAGATTGTGGTGTGTAAAATGTAAAGCATTGCCTCAACATCAAACACATTGGGCTTCGAAAAAAATAGCATGTAAAAATTACCCAGGCAACACAAAATGGGCAGAGAAGTCAGATGTAATGAAAAGTGACCAACCTAAATAACAACGTTCTAAGCGGTTGAGCCTCAGTGCCTAAAACATTGCTCGCAACGGCGCCCGCTTGAGCCAGAGATAAATGTGTGATGAGGAGCCGAAGGCACAACAGCGTGAATTTCTCCTGCTCAGCTCTGTCCGGAAATGGCCGAATGCTCTCTGAGCCTCCAATGCAATAGCCCTGCATTCAACACAACATTCGACCAATTGTTGAAATTAATTATGTACATACTGACCTTTACCAGGCTACAAGTTTAACAAATGGGCAGAAGTACGCTACACTCTTTATTTACCAAAAATCAATTTGCGGTACAATTTATTTATTTCCTTATTATTTCAGAGGTAGGCGAAGTGGGTAACCTGCAGGAATGTACGGAGCAGCCTGAACGTTGCTTCCTGTAGATCAACGCAAAAAGGTCTATGCCAGGCGACCACTTGTCTGTCCGTCGGTAAGGCGGTCCACGCCAACGTGTGAGATGTACCTGTCAAGCACAAAAAGAATGCTTTATGCAATGATATCAATCGAGTCTTGCGATATTAATCATCTGCGCCTGACATAGTGTTGGCTAAAGAAATTGGCTGACAACAGCTAATTAACCAGATTGTGGTGTGTAAAATAGCGCTTAGTTGGAATAAAACGTCCACACATTCAAGTGTAACCACGCAAACGCTACACGCAATTACCTGCAGAGATTTGATGTATTGGTATATTGTCTAAGCCGAGCACCAGTTTCGGGGTGCTGACAGGACTCTGACAATGCCCCTGGCCGCACTGTCCCATGGCGTTGTTCCCCCACGCGTACACAACATTCTCTGTTGAAAAAAAAAAAAAAATTGTCACCATTTTTTTTTGTCCTACTAAAGTATTTTACTTTTCGTTAAGGGTTCGCAATCAGTGACCGAAAAATGGTCATCGACCAAAACTATCGGTGCTCGAAACCGACACATCGGTTATTTCGTTTAGTCGGGTAACAAAGACACATGTATCATCAAAAAACAAATGCAGCCTATTAAAATGCATATAACTCTTATTACATTGTTCCTTAACTTTATATTACCTTATTATGTATCGTTTGACAGTCACTGAAGTAATAGGATTAACTGTCAATCATGTGTGCGTGTCAGATGAAATAAATAACGGTACAGCCGTGTATGAAAGGGTTTAGTTGCGAAAGGGAAGGTCCCAAAACTAAACAGACAAAGAGAGACAGAGAGCGAGAGACAGACAGACAGACAGAGAGGGCGAGAGAGAGAGAGAGAGGAAGAGAGACAGACTGAAAGGCAGACTTACAGATAGGCAGAGAAAGAGAGACGGAGAGAGCGAGAGAGAGAGAGAGAGAGAGAGAGAGAGAAAGAGAGAAAGAGAGAGAGAGAGAGAGAGAGAGAGAGAGAGAGAGCGAGGAAGAGCGACAGAGAGAGACATTTGGAGCGATAAAAAAAAATAACTGACGTTTAATTGGGGTTCGCAACTGAGCCCGAGCGAACCGGCAAGACCGAAGACATTGAGCCCCGAGCGGAAACTTCCGGTATTTCGGTTATTTTTTATTTTTTGTCCCACTTGAGTTTCCTCAAGAAAAGTGCACATGTTCAGTAACAACGCATCTTGCTTGCGCTATTATGCTCTCAATCATTCAATGCTTAAGCCGTCACGCATAATACGCATTTTCTCGAACACTTGGTATACATTCGTGCTCTGTTGGCTCAACATGCACAGGAATTAAGGGCGGAGAGGGGGGCGGGGGGAGAGGAGATAGAAACTGCTATTGGGTCACTAAGTATGTGTGCTCCAACGAGCAGGGATTAAACA